>JAZKJV010008137.1:0-391081 GCA_037367405.1 Ottelia alismoides | reverse complement strand
TCGCCAACAAAGTCAAACAAGGAGAGATGATTAGACGATTCAAAAATTATACCAAATAAATCAGAAAATAAATAAAGCAAAATATGGGCAAAAGAGACAAATAAGATGCAATCAAATAAAACCAATGTATGTGCAATTGCTCCCTGGCAACAATGCCATTTGTTGAACATGATTTTGCGAGAGTCTAGAAGTCTCACAAGGCGAGAGATCCAGTCGATGCGTTGACCGCTCACAAACCCGGATCACTCAACAATTAACCCACAATGAGAATTAAGCAGTGAACAACAACATATGTGGAGCTAAAAATTTATTATAACTCTACAACAAAGATGTGTATAGGTGCAAGTATGTGTTGACATCGAACTCAGGGAGCAAAAAGGGTAGATCAGGCAGTTGAATTGCAAATATAATTGTGTGATCTTCTTGTCTATATTTTTTATTGTTTTTGTATGTGTTAAATTTATATTTTTTTATATTTTTTTATAAATTTCTTTAAATGATTTTATTTTTTTAATTTTTATTTTCTTTCTTTATTTTTAGATTTTATATTTCTTTTTAATTTGAATATATAATATGGATATATAAGAGTATAAATACAACATAGTCTAATGTAATTATAAATAATACCAAAATATTCAAAATATAGAAATAATCTTTTGGGTTTTAATTATTTTTCTACTATTTTCATAAATTTTTAAGTATTGTTACCAATTTTTATGGATTTTGAAAGTAAAAAATATCCCAAATCATGGATTAAATAATAGGTCGAAATTTAAATGAAGATGAAAAATTGAAAATAGTGTCCAAAATTCATCAAATAAATTTTAAGAGGTAGAAAAAAATATAAAAAAGTTACGGAATGGAAAATATATTTTTGGGATTTTTAGGGTTTTTTAATCTTTTTTATACTGGATTTTGGAGCTTTTAATTTTTATGTATTTTCTTTTTCTAATTTTAAGATTTTTGGTTTTTGAAATTTTAAAATAAATAAATAAATACAAAATAGTTATTTTTGGATTTTTTGATTTTTTTATATTTTTTGGTATTTTCTAAGCTAAATAGGGAATATTTATTCTCGGTTTTATTTTTCATAAATACTAAAATGACCTAAATTGCAAAAATAAAATTATGACATGGAAGTGAATGTAATCAAGAACCTACAACTACTTTTTAGTGCTTTTTGGAGCATAATATCTTTATTTAATAAATGGAGCAAACACACAAAAAAATCAATGGCCTAGCAGGGATGTAATTGCAAATAAAAATAAAATTGAGGGAAAATGTGCAATCACACCAAAGTTTTTATAGTACAGTTCAAATTTAAAGTATTAAAAATAAGTTTACAAAAATCGTAAGGGCCTTCCTACAAAAAGACCACGCCCTGTCGGCTGACGTAGAAGACGACCCAAGGGTAAATACTATAAGAGCGGGGATCTCAGTACAAAATATACAAAATTTTTAAAGCGTTGAAAGTAATTCACATGACTACAAATAAAATGATAGAAATGTAGGGTTATGAGTGAAATTTACCCCCACTAGCGGTGCGATCGAAAGGTAGAAGGTCACCCACTTAAACACAGGGCGTGCTCTTAGCGTGTGATGCCACTTCACGATGAACGGTCTAGATTAGATGATCCCCTGGAGATCCAATGGGCGGACTCGATTGGATCTGACTCTAGCTGCTATGCAGGAAGAACCACTTATGATCTGACGGCTTTGAATGGAGATGGAAGAACAACGTATGAACTCGCGTGGGGTGAGTTTTGATTTGATCTCGCAGGCTCCTCCGACCTTCAATCCCTCTGCCGAAGGTCACTATGTGTTCCAACGGCTCCTCCGCACCACCCAGGTCCTTCAAAAGCATCCGAGGGCTGTTGATTGAGCCCCTGGAGCTCGAGTTCCTTCAGCCAACCTGGGGATGCCCCTTTAACGAAATCTGAGGCTTAGATGCCTCCTTCTACCCCACAAACAAAGTAACAAATGCAACAACACAAGGGGGCAAGGACATGGTTGTTATTGATGGGTGTTCATCGTGTCGTGGGTGGTTGGATCTCGGGAGCTCCGGCGATGGCTTAATCCTAAAACTAACCTTGGTGCGTGAGCAAACGATGAAATGAGAGCATCAAACTAACCCTAGAAGCTCCGATTAACTACAAAGATAAAGAATACGAACTTTGATTGGTAGGCGATCAGGAGATGAGAATCTCGACGTCTAGATGGTCAGAGGTGGCAGGAACTACCCTCTCATTGTTCTTTCCTCACTGTGAGAGCGGGGAGCTCCTCCTGTCACAAGGGGCTCGACCCTAGAGCACTCCGGGGGGTGGGGGGTAGAACAAAGGGGAAAAAATAACCAAAAATGAAGAGGGGTGGAGAAGGTACATATGTACTGAATGGAAAAGAGGGTGCAAAGATCGAGGGTAGTGAAAGACTCGATGGAAGATTGGAGGGGGATTCGATTCGGTGCATATCTTGGATGCACAGAGGACAAGAGTCATGAAGAGTCTACATCCCCTCAATTGATGTATCGAGGGGGGGAGTCAAGAAGTAGGGGAAAAAGTAGTTCTGACAGAGCTACATGAGCATATCAGAGGAGTTGATCGTTGGTCAACTCAAGATGCAACCTGGTTCGTCCACATGGACCACCAAGGAAAAACCTAGCCCGAAATTATTTATAAAATTGATAATTATTAAATAATGATTTTTTTAAATTAAATTTATAAATAAAAATGTTTGTTATTTTCTATATTTATTTATTATGATTTTAATTTATTTGAGGTGTCTTATTATAAGTTAATTTTTAGGGTTTTATTCACATGTATATTTGTCTATGTTTTGAGTATTTATTTTTATTTTGTTATTTTGATTTTTATTATTTTATTTTCATATTTTAAATATTTAAAAATATTTTTTATATACATAAATATATTTTTATTATATTTTTCTGATGTATTATTTACAACTTAAATAAATAGGGTTATAAATATGTAGGTATAAGCATAGGTATTTCGTCTATATATTTTATATACTTATTTTATTTAATGTTGTATTTATGGATTTATTCTAGTTTTAATATGTACATATATTATAAGTAATATTCGCAAAATTATAAAAATATAAAATCATAAAAAAATAAACAATAAATAAAATTATTATTTGATTCGAGTATATTGTACAATAAAGGTCCAAAATTTGACTTTCACATACTAACTCCACAAAATATGAAACTACCTTCATAAAATAGCTAATTAAGATTTATATGCAATTAAAATGATTTTATATATTTTGAGTTTTTATTTGGGAGATATGGGTCTGTGAATTTTAGATTTTGGGATTTTATTTTATGTATAAAGAGTACTATGTATATTATTTTTGTATGAAATAAATTTTGTATTTTTCTATATAAATTTATCTACAACTTTCATGTGCAAAGTTTTTTTATTTCATTAATAGAAAATAAAGAATAAAATAAGTCCCAAAAAAGACTTATTGGTAAATTAAAAGAATGAAATTTTAATGTGATTTTTGGCCCTTATCTCCCCATACGTTATTCATTACCAAATCAATTCTTGACTTGGTCTCAAGGTTTATGGTAATAAAATACCTTTGGCATTCCATTCTTTTTCTTTTCTTTTCTTTTTTCTATAATTTTGGCATTAAAAAATAGTGTTTTATACAGTATTTATACAAAAAAGAATGAATGTTAATTTGTATAAATTAGGGATATTTACATGCATTAGCTAGGGTTTTTAAGGCAAAAAATGATTGAATAAAGGTGATAAAATGGAGATTCATCACTGACCCTTTTAGAAGCGAAAAAGGTCGTCGCAACTCGGAGGAATCGAAGATCAAAGATAACACAGGGGATGTTCTTGGGAGTTCTTCTAACATCTCAAATGTTGTCGGATTAAAGCCATGACCCAGATCTAATATGTGTCATCCATTCATAGCGAAAAGATGTGCCCGCTCTACCACCCCGATCACTTAAGTGCCGCCACGTGGAGCACCTGTTAGAGGGTAAATTACATGGACCCTCACCCGCTTATGTATTTACTAAATATACCTATAAATATTTAATTAAGTGTAATATTTTAGGTAAAAATTGTGATTGGAAGCCTGAACTTTATTGGTATTGCCTTTTGGTCCAATCCACCCTCACATGTCATCTCTCGTGATTGGGACAATTGTATATAACCCCTTGTAGTTTTTAGACTGGTTATTAAAAATAAGTTTTGGTTTCTATAAATTGCACTTAGTTCCCTGCCAATTCAGAATTTTAATTTAGTGTATTTTTGTCTCTATACATATTTTTATTATTGTAAAAATTATAAGAAAATTAATATATGGTGGTGGGTGATGAATCCACAATTCATCATCTCAATATATTAGTCTTAGCAAAATCTCTAAGTAAAATCATAAATAAATGTTCATAAAACCAATAAATTAATGAAATGACTCTTGTAAATAAAATAAACTAATTATTGTATATTATATTGTATAAAATAAATTAATAATAAAAGCCGTAAAATAAAGGAGTTTTCACCTTTAAATAACCCAAAACTTCATGTAGTTTTAATAAATTCACTTCAATTCCTTTTTGGATAAATCTTTCTCTGACTTGTTTAAAAAAATATAGAAAAAATACAAAAATATAAAACAAATTTCACCTCAATTAAATACTCCTCGATCCCAAAGAGAAAAAGCCGTATTGTCCAACATCTCGGCCAAATTCCTGCTCTGTATGGAATCTAAATTCACCAAACTCACTTTTAAAGTTTAAGTTAGAAAATTATATATCCAATGAAAGTATTTCATAAAAATCGGAGCTCGTTTGCAAAATTAGAGTTTTGGGACCTAGGTATACATTGTATATAATGCACATATTTTTCTTTACTTTTCTTAATTAAAAAATCCAAAAACTTATTTTTGTGTTTTATTTTATTTCCACTATTTTATTTTTATGTTGTAAATATCTTTTATTAAAAATACAAAAAATAAAAATTAGAAAATAAAAAAACATGTACATATTGTTCGTCTTACCTTGTAAATTCTCCACTCTCTCTTCTTTTTCTTTTTTAGTAACCTACTTTCTTTTCTTTTCTTTTCTTTATTTAATTTTCATTCTCTACACTAACTTCCATATTCTTCTCATTCTACCACAAGTCCCATTCAACTCCATATTCTTCATCTAGCCTCCAATTCAACTCCACCATTTTCCTTAACCTCCCATTCAACTCCACCATCCCACCATCTTTTCTAACCTTCATTTTTCTTCTCTTTTGATACATCTCATTCTCCTCATTTTTACCTTTGATCCACCTTAATGCGAGAGAAAATTGAGAGCTCCGACCACCGTCTTGGTGACAACGAATGACGAAGTAGAGCGACCGCTTCCTCTCTGGTGAGATCCGTTGGCATTCAAGCAACCATCGCAGCTGCCTCCGCACGCTGCTCGAGCTCATCGCTCGTCGACGATTCGAGCGAGGACCGTATTTCTTATGAGCACACCATAGACGACCGCTTCCATCATAGGTAATTTTATTTTCATCTTTGTCATCATTTTATTTTTGCATTTTTTATCACGTCACATTCACCACCCCAACTCCTTCATTTGTTCTACTTTATCATCTTCATCTTCATCATATTACCACCATCACCACAACATTTTCTTATTTTCATTCCCTATTTAAGAAAACAAAAAAAAAATAAATTAAAAAATATCAAAACACAGAAGTAGTAAAATAAGAAATAAAAAAAACAACCAGCAGAGGCCTGGATGCCATCTCCAGGTTGGCACCTCCAGTCGACCACCACCACCAGCGGCTCCTCCACCGAGCCTAGGTTCGGCCTCTCTCCGCCAGCTCCAGTAGACACCAACATCGGCTGCCTTCCTCCAGGCCACAACCACCTACGGTTATAGAACTTCCTCCTCCCTCCTAGATGGGGCTGCCCGTTCATCCCTTGGTCGCTACTCCACCGCCAGCAGCTCCCAGCGGATCGCCTACCCCCATCTCGTGGCCCTCCAGCCGCCATCGCGCACCTTTGTGCGTAGCCCGCTCATCACCAACCTGTTGTCTCGTCGCACGACCACCGCTAACGACGGCTCCTCCTTCGCACAACAACAACAACCAACCATCGTTCCTTCAACGTGCCGCCGTAGCGCCGCCGTCCTCAAGTTGGCCGCCCCATCCCACTTCGAGCCCTAGCCGGCCTACAAATAGAATAAGAAGATCTTTTGTTTATATTTTGTATTGGAAAATTTGCATTTTATTTTCATTATGTTTTTGTAATTATAAACAAGTCCCTGTGAATTTTTGTGTTGTTTATGTTCATTTTTTGCATGGATACTCCTATGTTTGCATGTTAATTTGGGCACTAATTTTGCATCATTTATTTGAATGAAAAATGTCATGATGTTGAGCAACTAATTGTCTATCTTCTGACTATTTATTTGGATTTTTGTAAGTTTTGGGTAATTTATTAAAATTGTTTTATTAAAAAATTGCATATTGTTACCCAATTTGAGCTCTTAAATTCATATTTCACTCACGATTTCTCCAAAAATTCTAAAAAATTAGAAATTATGCTTTAAAATATACTTTAATTAGTTATTAAAATCTCATCTTAATTGGAGATGTGTTGTGCCTTAAATAAATTGTAGAGTGATTTTCCTAAATGATTTTTAATTAAATTTATATACATCATTTTTTACGAAAATCCAACTCTCCTTGATTGCTCATATAAATACCTTCTTGAAATGAATTGGTTTCTAGATGAATTGGTACGTAGATTTATTAGGAATTAAATACTTTCAGTCACTTTGTTTTCATTAAAAAATCCATAAAAAGTTCATATAACAACAACAAACAACAACAAAGCCTTTTCCCACAATTAAGTAGGGTCGGCTACATGGATTCTTCGCCTCCATTCAGATCTATCTTGGGTCAATCCCGGGCTTATATGCAAAAAACAAAGATCCCTGCGTATGGTCTCTTTGCAACACTTCTTGGGCCATCCCCGCTCTCTCTTAGCCAGCTCAACATCCCATCACTCGCATCTCCTAACTAGTGCATCAGCTGATCTTTTTTTGCAAATGACCAAACCATCTTAAGTGGTTTTCTCGCATCTTATCCTCGATCGGAGCAACACCAACTTTCTTTCTGATTGCATCATTACGAATCTGATCATTACGTGTGTGTCCACACATCCACCTTAGCATTTTCATTTCTGCTACAGCCATTCTCTGCACATGTCTATGGTTCACAGGCCAACATTCAGATCCATAGAGCATAGAAGGTCTCACGACTGCTTTGTAAAACTTTCCTTTAATTTGTAAAGGAATTTTCTTATCACAGAGAACATCAGAGGTTCCTCTCCACTTTAGCCATCCTGCATTTATTCTATTA
Organism: Ottelia alismoides; assembly: GCA_037367405.1. NCBI lineage: Eukaryota > Viridiplantae > Streptophyta > Magnoliopsida > Alismatales > Hydrocharitaceae > Ottelia > Ottelia alismoides. Next base: position 383,678 of record JAZKJV010008137.1, on the reverse strand, counting down.
ATAACATCTCCATCAATTTCCCCATCATGTTGCAAAATAGATCCCATATATCTAAAAGAATCTCTCTTCTGAATGTTATCATCACCAATCTTCACCTCAATTCCTTAACCGTTGCTTCCATCAAAGGTGCACTCCATATGTTCTGTCTTAGCCCTACTTATATGAAATCCTTTACTCTCCAACTGATGTCTCCATACCTCAAGCTTCTCATTTACTCCATCTCTAGTCTCGTCAATTAACACAATATCATCAGCAAATAACATACACCATGGTAACTCATCCTGAATGTGACTTGTCAACTCGTCCATAATCAAAGTAAAAAGAAATGGACTCATAGCTGAACCTTGATGTAAACCAATGTTGATGTCAAAATAGCCAGTCTTCCCAGACGGGGTCCTTACACAAGATAAAGCCTTATCATACATGTCCTTTATGAGGTTAATGTATATGACATGCACTTGTCTCTTCTCCAAAAGTCTCCATAATATCTCTTGTGGGACAGAATTATAAGCCTTCTCTAAATCAATAAAGATCATATGGAGGTTCTTCCTTTTAGTTCTATAAATCTCCATTGTTCTCCTCAGCAAATGGATGGCTTCAATAGTTGAGCGACCAGGCATGAATCCGAATTGGTTTTCTTTGACGTTGGAAACTTTCCTCAACCTTCTCTCGATCACACGTTCCCAAATTTTCATAGTGTTACTCATCAGCTTGATACCTCTATAATTTGAACAATTTTGAATGTCTCCTTTATTCTTATAAAGAGGCACCACGATACTCCTCCTCCAATCTTCTGGCTTTTTCTTGCTTCGCCAAATAACATAGAATAGATTCGTAAGCTAAGTCAAACTGCGCTCACCTAAAACTTTCCATACTTCTACAGGGATGTCATCCGATCCTACACCTTTCCCAGGTCTCATAACCTTCAAAGTCTCCTCTACTTCCTTTCTTTGTATACGTCTATAGCTTGCACGATTCAAGTAACTTTCACTACTAGCTAGATCACCCAAAGTGATCTCCCTATTTTCTTCCCCAATGAAAAGTTTATGGAAGTACTGCCCCGTCTAGTCTCTATATCCTTCTGAGTAACAAGGACATGACCTTCCTCGTCCTTAATGCATCTCACTTGAGAAAGGTCTTTGGTCTTTCTTTCTCTTGCTTTGGCCAACCTGAATATATCCTTATGGCCCTCCTTAGAGTCGAGATTTTTATACAAAACTTCATAAGCTTTCGACTTAGCTTTGCTTACAGCCTTCTTTGCTTCCTTCTTTGCTATTTTGTAGTTTGTGACAGTTTCCTCTATTCTATCCTTAGACATAGCTTTAAAGCATGCTCTTTTAATTTTTAGATTATCTTGCACCCCTTCACTCCACCACCAAGCCTCCTTTTGACCTGGGACTTCTCCTTTTGACTCGCCTAGCATCTCTTTGGCTACCTTTCGGATACAAGATGCTACTGCCTCCCACATCTCATTTGCACTTCCACTACAATCCCAAGATAAATATTCTAAAAAATTCTCCCTGAAGCTCGATTGCTTCAGTGAAAGATTCTACCATCTAGTTCTAGTGATCTTAGGAACCCTCCTTTTCTTTACCAGCCCTTTTATTTGTACATCCAAGACTAACAAGCGATGTTGAGTTGTCAAACTCTCTCCTGGGATTACTTTGCAGTCTTTACAACACAACCAATCTCTTCTCCTCAATGCAAAGTAATCTATCTGTGTTCTCATTGGCCCACTCTTATAAGTAATTAAATGCTTCTCCCTCTTCTTGAAGAGAGTGTTTGCTATGAAAAGATCATATGCTGTTACAAAATCCAGGATGACTTTTCCCTCTTCATTTCTATCCCCAAAACAATGTCCTCCATGAACACTAGCATACCCTGAAGCATCTTTTCCTACGTGCCCATTAAGATCTCCACCTATGCAAATCATCTCTCTTTGTGAGATTCCTTGTAAAATTTTATCTAGATCCTCCCAAAAAGCTTGTTTAGTCCTTTCATCTAAACCAATTTGTAGTGCATAAACTGGGATTATATTCAGAGTTTCTTCTTCAAGCACCAATTTTAGCAAAATAATCCGATCCCTGAATCTTTGCACCTCAACCACACAATCCTTCAAATCCTTATGAACAACCACTCCAATACCGTTTCTACCCTTATATTTACTTGAATACCAGAGTTTAAAGCCTATCTTCTCGATCTCCCTTGCTTTCTCTCCAACCCATTTAGTCTCTTGAAGACATAGTATATGAATCTTCTTATTTCCAACGTATCCACTATCTCCATCAGATTTCCAGTCAAATGCCAATATTTCAACTACCAATCCGCAACTTCAGTTGCAATCTCTTTTGGACTAACTTCTTTACTTGCATGCGTCCATTATGCAAGAACCCTTGTAAATTTTGGACTGCATCCGGGCGGTGATGCAGCAGAACTAGCTTAATTACTCGCATGTGTTCCTCATGCGAGAACCCTTGCAAATTTTGAACTACATCCAGGCTGCGATGTAGCAACCCTTGCCAATTTTTCATTGCATTTGGGCGATGCAACGCGCTGCAAGTAGGGAACGCCCCAACGAATAAAAAGTTCATATACTCTTGAAAAATTAAAAAAAATATGGTAGTCTCATTTCATCATGTTTAATTTCTAGTGAATTTTTCATAATTTTTGCATTCTTTTTGTGAGAAATGTTGCGTGAAAGCCCATAAAAAGTTTGCATTTTTCATTATTGCATTTTAACCCATAAAATTCCAAAAAATGTGGTTTGCATTCATAATTGGATTAGGTTTTTGAAAAATATAATTTGGCTAAATTGGATTAATTTCATATTAACATTAATTTGGCTAAGTTGTGTGTTTTCTTATTAACTTAATTCAATCGCATTTTGCATTCGTATTTATTTTTGTATAAAAAATACAAAAAAAATCTGCATTGGAAACATAGACCTAGGTTTTCTTATTTAACCTAAAGTTGTTCCTTTCTCTCCCTGTATTCGACCCCAGACTTGCCCGGGATATAAATTAAAAACCAAGTCCTCTGAACAGAGACATTTGATTCGGTTCTGCACAATTCACTAAGTGCCCATATTACAACGAGTACAAATTATATCATGTATTTAGCGACTCGTCAGATGGCGTCGTTGTCGGGAGGAAAACGACTTAGGGTTTATTTAGAAAATTAGATTTAGGTTTTCTCTCACTAGGGTAGTTTGACATTCGAGACACCTTGTAATTAATCCATTTTTTCCTTTTTTTCTCAATTATTTTTTGCTCATTTTTGTATATATTTTGTTGTTATCTCTCTAATATAAATTTTTTCATTGTGAGGTTCTGGTGGACTTGGAGTGCATTGGAAGTCGACGGACATGACACACGCCGACTGCTTAAAATCAAGGAAATTAAATTTATTTTTGAGAGCATTTTAATTTTTATTAATTCTTGCAAGTATTGTGTTTAATAATTTAGGTAATTTTCTCATTTACAGCGGCTCTTGTTTGAGAGCTCGCGCATGTAAAAAAAGACTTGGATATTATTTTGTGGAGTGTCGAGACTTGTTTCACTCTCCGGTGAGGGTGGGGTTCGACTTGAGTGGCGAAATTAAGGATAGGCACACGGTAGTGTAACATCAAATTTGTTTGTGCCCTTCATAATTTAGACCACACATATCTTAGAAGATTTACACATATGATAAGATTCATAATGAGATGCACATAGTCATGTACTACTTAGCTCAAATTTAATTCAGTTCTTCCCAGCTAATAGTATATTATTTTGGTGTGGTTTTCTCGATCTGCATGCATTTAGTGTAAATTTACAAATTTAGTTTTGCAATAAACATGGAGAGTGTTGGGAGTCAGTGAAAGTATACTTTCTTATGAGCATGCATCATCGTTTCACGTTTGCATTCTGATTTCCGATTCCTCCCTTATTTTACAACTTAAGATTCAAAAGGAAATTGAGACTGAACAGTAGACATGTTTTTGTGTTCATATTAATTTCAAGTGACAACTTAACTCTTAAATTGGGACTGAATTTAACAGATAGATTAAACAAAAATTGGAATAAAAAGAACCTTATTTTATGTGTGCATAAAGCCATCATTATTTGAATTTAAATGCAAGTGAGAGAGAGTCGACACTAGGATAGATCCAAGCCATGATTTTCATATACACACTGGCTCTACGATTAGTTACTTTTCAGTGAGGATGTACGAGTAGCCGGTAAACGGTCCAGATTTTCTTAGCATAGTGGGAGGTTTAGAGGATGTCATTTAAGGCTTTGTCCTCTAGAAATGAGTAGCCGTATATATAAAGTCTGCACTTACTCCCATACTGGCTGAAAGTGGGTGCAACTAGTCGTATGAATCGGACAAGTCTATAGGGAAATATAGGCACCTACCAGCTCGTTAATCTTTCAAAGATTGCATTTATCACCAACTAAAACTGACCAGATAATTGGGTCGAACCTTTATGACCATCACATGTGGAGTTGGTGAATTTGAGGGTTTGAATTGTGTTTGTATTGTGTGAGTTTACTCCGCACATTCACATGCACAGTAAAACTAGCACCTCATTGAATATATTGTTCTAATCAGTTCTTTTGACATCGAAGATGCCTAATTGGGGGGATATTTATTCGGAATTTGTGAATCTCTCGTTGAACCCTTCAAGAAGTACGTCTTCAAAGGTCCAAGCGCAACTTGGACCAACCTAGACTCATGACCCTCTTGATCCCATGATCATACACTCTCGGGGTGGTTACTCTCAACCCATTCCCTTTCTATCCTCCCACCTCACCAAGGAAGACCTTCGCCTTGGTGAGAATATATTGATTCCTGAATTCTCTTCAAACAAGACCGCATTGCTGATTCATGATCTAAAGAAGATTTGAGCAAAATGCCTCCAAAGAAGAAAGAAGAGGAAGAAGAACACCCCAAAGACCCAATGAGAATTGTACTGGCCAGATTAGCTGCATCTGAGAAGCACCAATCACTACTCAGAGCTCAGTTAGGACAGCTTAATGTTGGGATGGAACCACCAATGTATGCGGCGTACAACCCCAGACAATACATAATTTGGAACTATTTGAGTCCGGATGAATCCACAGTTGATTTTGAGTTGAAGCCGCAATTTCGGAACCTGCTGCCACACTTTGATGGGAATGCTTCTAAGGGTTCATATGCATTCCTAAGGGACTTTGAGCTCATCTGCTCTAACCTTAGACATCCTAATGTTAGCCAAGATTATACTCGGCTCACAACCCTTCCATTTGCCTTGGGTAACAAAGCTGACTACTGGGTGAAAATCTTGGAGTTATAGTCACTACATATTCCTAGTTCAAGGACGTATTTCTGAAGGAGTTTTTCCCCCTAAGTAGGACTTATGATGAGTACACGTATCACTAGCTTTTCCCAGCTACCCCATGAACCATTTTGTGACACCTGGGAGATGAATAAGGACATCCTGCAGAAGTTTCCTTATCATGGTCTAGATGACAACATCTTGGTTCATTCGTTCTTCACTGGTCTCAACCTGAGATGCAGGGTTTAGTGAGCGTTGCCTCTGGAGGCAGCTATACATCACAAGGATCGGATATCGTCTGAAGGTATTCGAGCAGATGGCTAAAACCGGCCGCTCACAAATGGCCAGTAGGGCCTATAAATTGTCCCCCCAATTCACTCTTATCTTGAGGGGGAGAGTCAGCTATAGTTGATCTCTCTCAAGATGTAATCCCTAGCATGGGGCTTATTGTAGACAAGTTTATAGTAGTCGAGAGGATTGACAAGAGGATTGATGAGTTAGACCAGAGCATCTCCGAAATTCCACAACAAAAGGAGGAGTTGATTGAGAGGGTATCTAAGATGCAGGTACCCACCGTGACTGCACCAACTACTCTCGTGTAACGAGTTCACCATGTTCAGATGCTGCTGGTGTTAGGGCAACCCCAGCCGTGGGAGCAGGACCAGTCCTACACCTGCTCTTTCCGGCAGTCCCCCCCATTAGCAGAGATAGTTCAAGAGGAGCCTCATTAGGTTTGGGAGGTGAATGGAGTATGGTATACTCAGGACCCTCCTAGGCAGGGAAGTACGGGGGACCGGTAGACCTACCAGCGTCCCCCGACCTTTCACAACACCGCATTCACCTCTGCACCACCTCCTTCACAGCAGAACCCTAGATTCCAACCATCCCAGCAGTAGTGGTAGCAGTATCAACAATATGGCCGACTGGACCATTATCAAGCGAGACAACAGGGCTCGCAATTTCAGCAGATACCCCAGCACCAGCAACAACAGAGGCAGTACCCTGTCCAGTAGGACCAGTCTTCCCATTCTTCTTCCTAATATTATCCCCTTCCTTCTTCGTGTAGACCTGTGGACATACAATAGCAGATACTCGATGAGCTCCATTCCTACAAGAATGAAATTCACGACTTATTGGTGGATGTCAACCGCCTGTCCATATAGAGAGACGAGAAGACTACACCATTTACCTCGATCACATCCCAAGTTCAGGCTAACCCTAATAGCCTAAATCGATTTGTTTCTCAGTAGCACTTTGGTCAGGTATATTATTCAGCATCTCCTAGGTCTGAATATGAGATTCTTTCGTGCAATGAAGCTAATTATATGTCACTCAGGAGAAAAAGGACCATGACCGTACCTGACCAGGTGAGGGACACAAGGAGGGGCATCTATGGATCTCTACCTGAAGAGTCTTCAAAGGATGAGGAGAGGCGGCATATTCAGGAGCCCCATCAACACCATTTGAGGTTATCTACTCAGGGAGCCGAGAAGAGAAGGAGAGCACATATGCAGCATCCGCAGCATGGATATACTTTCGAGTTTATGGAGGACCATGCATCTCCGGTTGTGGTGGATACCACTTCCACTTCTATTCCACAACCTATAGTAGATTTTCTAGATTTTTATTCTATGTTGCATCAAAAAGATTCTTGTATGAAGAACTTTGTTTACTTTAATGCCAAGAATGATGTTTCAATTCATGATTCAGATTCTTCATCTTATGTCTCCCTAGCTTCAATCCCTTCCCCCATGCTCTTACGCAAGAAAGTGTATCAAAAAGATTAAGAAAGATGACCCTGATATGTTACGATTTTGTAAAGAAAATATAACTGTAAAAGTGCCATTTGATGAATATGTGGATAACCATCTTGCATTCAAGAAATACCTTAAGGTGAGATGCACACCTACTAGGGTTAGCAGGAAGAAATCAAACCAAAATGTGAAGCCACACATCTTGTCAGTAGCCACAACATATTGTCTCAAGAATCCAACATTGCCAAGGAAGAGAAATGGGTGCTCACTATGTGGAGAGTCGCATTGACGACATCATGTTTGCGCACACACTCTTAGATAACGGTTCTTCAATCAACTTACTTCCCTTAGCATTATATCAAAAATTGGAGTTGGGACTACTTCGCAAATCCAGAGCTTTACTCCAATTCACAGATCGTTCAGTGAAGATCCCTAAGGGAGAAGTGAAGAACGTCGCTATCTTGATTGAGGGGCAGAACTATCAAGTTGACTTCACAGTCTTAGACATGGAGACCCCCAATCATTGGAAAGAATCTCAGATCATTCTTAGGCGGCCCTTCCTTAGGATCATAGACGCAGCTTTCTATTATGGTGCGGGAACGGTGAAGTTCCGTTCTCCAGGTGGAGAAGTGAACCTTAAGTTGAAGCAAGCCAAGTGCCAGTGACCCGAATCAGAGAGTAGCACAGAGTACTCATCCTTAGAGGAAGATTGCAGAATGATTAGCATAGTTGGGATTTGGAGACATATTCCTTTAGGATAGAGCGAGAACCTTTCATCTAGAAAGGACATAGTGCATGATGCATTTTGCTGGGTGTTTCCTGATCTTGTTAGAGATGCATCTACATATTCCCATGATGACATAGAGATCCATCTGGATAAGTCATTTCCATCCCCTTCGGAATGATCATGGGACATAGATGACGAGTCGGACGTGGCTTTGGTCGAATTACTACATTTCTTTGGTGATCCGACTCCATATACTTCTGAGTTGGTGGTGAGTACTACAATGTTCAGCCCACCATCATACAACACAGAACCATATCCATATTCAGTTCAACCAGATTTGCTTGATGATACCACATTGTCGGAACTGAAGTCACTACCTCCTACACTCTAGTACGCCTTTCTTGTGGGACCCAAAGAGAGATATCTTGTTATCATTAGCTCATACTCAACTTTAGAACGTGAGTCTAGGTTGTTGGAGGTCTTAGAGAGGAACTGTAAAGCAATTGGCTGGACAATGTCAGATCTCGTGGGGATCAACCCTGCTCTTTGCTCGCACCACATCTTTACTGATGACAATGTGAGACATTTACTTGAGTTACAGAGGAGACTTAACCCCAATCTACGGGAAGTAGTGAAGAAAGAGATTGAGAAATGGTGCAAGGCAGGGTTTATATATCGTATTTCTGACTTCAAGTGGGTGGCCCCACTTCATGTTGTCCCGAAGAAGTCGGGAATTCAGATGGTCACCAATGAGGAGGGGGTAGAGATCGCGACACGAGTACCCACCTCGTGGCGTGTCTGTGTCGACTACAGGTGCCTAAATGTGGGGACCAAGAAAGACAACTTTCCCTTGCCTTTTATTGATCAGATTTTAAAGAGACTCGCAAGGAAAGAGTTCTTCTATTTTCTTGACGGGTACTCAGGCTACAACCAGGTAGCCATAGCCCTTGAGGACAAGGAAAATACCACATCACGTGTCCATTCAGTACTTATGCGTTCAGGAGCATGCCATTCAGGCTCTGCAATGCCCCGGGCAGTTTTCAACGGTGCATGATCGTCGTATTTGCCGATATGGTGGGAGATTTCCTAGAAGTATTCATGGATGACTTCTCGGTTCATGGTGATTCCTTTGATAAATGTTTAGCACACTTGGATAGATTCATCAAGAGGTGTAGAGAGGTGAATCCGGTACTCTCCTGGGAGAAGAGTCACTTTATGGTAACAGAGGGTATCATGTTGGGGCATATCATCTCCAAAAGGGGAATGGAGGCTGACCCTGCCAAGGTGGAGGTGATCAAGAAACTTGATCCACCTACCAACGAGAAGTCAGTGAGGTCTTTTCTAGGGCATGCTGGATTCTACATGAGATTTATTCAGGATTTTTCAAAGATTTCCCACCCACTGACTGAGCTCTTAGGGAAAGACACAGAGTTTATTGTAGATCACAGGTGTCTGGAGACCTTCGAGCTCTTTAAGATGAAGATTTGTGCCTCGCCTATCCTACAAGCTCCTGACTGGTCTATCCCCTTTGAGATCATGTCTGACGCTTCAGATTTCGCTATAAGAGCCGTGTTAGGACAACGCCGAGAGGGGATCCCATATGTGATCCATTACACGAGCAAAGTATTAGACCCTACACAGAAGAATTACACCGTTACTGAAAAGGAAATGCTCATTGTTGTATGGGCCCTCGAGAAGTTCAGGTCGTATATATTTTGGGCTCTAAGGTGATAATCTACACTGATCACACAACCATTTGATATTTAATGGAAAAGAAGGAAGCAAAGGCTCATCTTCTTAGGTGGATTTTACTCCTCCAGGAGTTTGATTTGGAGATAAAAGATAAAACTGGAGTGATGAATGTTGTGGTTGATCACCTTTCTCGGATTGAACTTAAGGATTCTCTTGATTTTGAGCGGATTAGAGAGACCTTCCCGAACGAGTGAATCTGTGTTATTGACTCACTCCCGTGGTATGCTAACATGGTGAACATTCTTGTCTCCAAGCAGGTTTCTAATGGTTGGACTAGGAGCAGCATTGACCAACTAAAGTCAGAGTCGAGAAGATACCACTGGGACGATCCTTTCCTTTTCTTCAAAGGGATGGATTGTGTTTGGAGAAGGTGTATTCCTCAGGAGGAGTACCAGAGTGTCCTCACGTATTGTCATTAACTTGAGGATAAAGGACACCATTCAAGGAAGAAAACCGCTCACAAGGTACTTCAATGTGGATTGTATTGGCTGGCCCTGTTTCGAGATGTTATTCATTTTGTGTGGTCATGCCCGATTTGTCAAAGAATGGGAGGGACAGTTGGACAGAGAGATGAGATGTCCATGCATCCAGTGATTATTTGTTATGTTTTTGGTGCATGGGGCATAGATTTCATGGGTCTCTTTCCCAATAGACAAGGACATGAGAACATCTTGTTGGCGGTTGACTATTTGTCTAGGTGGGTGGAGACTATCCCAACCTGAAATGCAGACAACAAGACTGTCTGTAAGTTTATGAGAGACCATATTATTGCTAGGTTCGAGGTGCCAAAAGTTCTGATATCTGATGGGGGTAGCCACTTTGTAAACCGCGATGTGAGATCTTTAGCTAAGGACTATGGATTTGAGCACAGATTTGCTAGTCCTTACCACCCACAGTCTAATGGCATGGCAGAGGTTTCAAACAGAGAGGAGAAGAATATTTTACAGAAATTAATTCATCCCGATAGGAAGAACATGTCCCAGCTCTTGGACCATGTTCTGTGGGCCGATAGGATAGCCTACAAGACACTATTGAGCACTTCACCATTCAGAATGATCTATGGCAAGCCATGCCATTTGCCCGCAAAGCTGATTCACAAACCCGAATAGGCAATTAAGCAGATTAATTGGAGTTGTCACCTAGGGAAGCTTTGTCGAGACTTGAACTTGAACGAGCTCGTGGAAATCTGAAACATGGCATATGACAACAGTTTGATTTATAAGGACAAAGTAAAGAGATGGCATAATTAGCTCATTAGGTTCAAAGACTTTGTCCCTGGGCAAAAGGTATGGTTGTTTAATGCTAGGATGAAGATATTCCATGGGATGCTCAAATCTAAGTCGACGGGTCCCTTTGTTGTTAAGAAAGTGCACATAAATGGAAGTGTAGAGATAGTTGATCTCACAGATGGTGCACAATCCCATGTGGTGAATGGACAACTGTTGAAGCATTTTGTAGATTCTAAAGAGAAATTAGTCCAAGTCGAGGTCATCAGCTTCATGGAGAGTAAGCACAGAGCAGATACATCATATTACTCTTCATGAAGATGCAACATCAAGAATCAATAGCTGTGAAGATTCATTCACTCTTGTACATTCTCCCTTCTCTGTATATTCTCTAGACCACATCGATTCTCACACTTACTCCTATCGTAGACTTAGGCTGACCAGAGCCTAAGTATAGGGGGGAACGATGCCCACCATGTGTATATATTCATCCATTTCTTCTCTTGACCTCGTCCACCCCATTTTTTGTTCTTCTTCTATACTTTGGCTGACCAGAGTCTAAGTATAGGGGTCAAATCGACGTCTATACTTTTTGTTATTTTAGCTCTCCTATGCTTAGCACGAGCTATGTATTTTTCTTGCTTCTTGTTCTCTAAGGACATAACACATGCTAAGTATAGGGGGGCGTGTATACATTACATATACATATATTTTATTGATAGCTCGTACTTTCACATATTTTTGTATATATTATTCAATAATTACGTAGTGGGTAAAATGAAAAAAAAACAAAAAAAAGCTTTTGAAAAAATATATATGTTTTCTCTTTTCATTCCTTATCTATTTAAAAAAAACTTTTCCAAAAAAATCTTTTTCAAAAAAAGTGTCCCTTCTTATTTACTTCTCTTTTTCAAAAATAAACTTTTAAAGAAATAATAAGAAAAAACCTTTTTCAAAAAAAAACTTTTTTCTTCTATTTTTTTCAAAAAAAAATAATCAAAAATCAAAATAATAATAATAAACAAACATAAAAGAACCTATCTAATGAGTTAGTTTAGTCCCTGACACTTACACATTCATATAAGACTAGTGAAGTTCAAGGACACTCGATTTATGAGGTCTTGATATTTTGAGTTAACCGGCCTTAGTCATTATAGTTTTTGACTTAATTATTCACATTTCCCTAGTTTGAAATATTTGTGTGCTATATTGCACGCTTAGTCTCTACCTTAAGAATATGATCAGCACCTCACGTACACGACTGTAGTTGTAATGAGATGAGTTGAAATTTCATTTATGGAACTGGGATGAGGGATTTGTGTTTCGACCTGATTTAATGATGCTCGAGGATAGGATAAAATCAATGAAGGCTTCATGAAATCAGAGTGTCAACACCTTTAGCCAGTATGAGAACATGGTTCTTGTACTATCTATTGACATTTACCTATGTGCCAGGGTGTGATGAAATCTAAAAAAAATATTGAACAGTGTGCATCAACTTTTGGTAAAAGCAGTGGAGCTAGCCAAAATTTCAAAAAAAAAAGAAGAAAGAAATGTTGAAAGAAAAGCTCTCACCATACAAAGTCAAATATCAAAGAGTTTCCACCAAAGGTGAGCGCTCCCAACCATTTCAAAGTGTACACTTGAACCATCGCTATTAGGACCAAGGAGTTGGGCTAGCACCCAAAAAGGGCTCCGCATCATATAGTGATACAAGTCTGGGTGTCGAAGGTATCTTAGATACTTAAAAGACACATATCCCGGTGTACTCCCAAGAAAATAAGTGCAGACGACTCCAACTTCTCTTGATGGACACACTAATCAACAACTAAAAAATACATGTGTTGAGTTAATAAGGCACTCAGGATGATCCTTGTTCCAATGAGAGGGATAGAAGAAATGACACAATCCTATGCTTTCCATCAATTGGCCTTCCATCTACACTTTGAAGTCTGACAACTAAAGAGAAAGTGGATTGGATATAAGAAATGGTTAATTCCCTAGTGATGAATCCCTGTTCATCACTCTTTATTCTTTTATTTTAGCTAATTATCTTGGCCATGCATCATGAAATATGTGTAAATACAATAACTTAGCAATATGCATGCATGTGTTTATATTACATAATTAGCATGTATTTGTTCAAAAATAAAAGAATAAAGAATAAAAAGAAAAAGAAGGAAGTATTTAGAATAAATACTGAGTGACCCGAACCCCAAGAGAGGGCCAAGCATTGGCCTGATCGCCAAATAAAATAAGTAGAGAGAGATAGGGACACTCTACCTTGTATATATATCTTGTGTGTACATAAATTATTTTTACCAAAATAAAAATAAAAATATGTTTTCACTTCCTCGTATATGAATCTAAAAATAAAACAAAAATAAGAAAAATAAAAAGAAAAAGAAAATAAAAAGTCTCTCTCACTTGTACATAATACATGTATATAGGTCTTCTTCCCTATTTATTTCATACCTGTAAATAAATAATAAAAATAAAACAAAATTATTTTATACTCCAAAAGTTATTTTGTAAATAAAAAATATAAAATTGGGGTATTTTCTAAAATTAATAAATTAAAGATATTTGTACAAAATACATAGGTATAATATACATGTATATAATACAATATACTATATATAAACTAATTTATCTTTCATAAAAATAAAATCCCTTAGAAAATAATAAACATTTTTCATTTTATTCATTTTTTTAATTTAAATTCATTTATTATTTTTAATCGAATTATTTTTTAATTATCCTGCTATTTTGTCATGTAGCTTATCTTGTCGTTTTCCCCCGCTGCACCTGATTGGTCCATGGAGGATTGTTGACTTCGATCAACTGCCCCCCTGGACTTTTTTTCGCTCGAACCCGATATTGCCTGTTGTTCGCCTAATTTTCTCGACCCGATCTGATCGCCATTTCCTCCCATTTGTAGCTTCGATTACTAAGGGAAGATCCACGATCCACGCCCGTCGAAATCGCTAAGGATCCGTCCCTCGGTTCGTGTGCCCATGCTCCATCTTTCTCATAACTTGCAGCATATAAAACCTCCTGGAGCCCCTTCTTCTTCAGCATCTTTGGCCGCTGCCCTCGTCTCCAGTGACCTCCGCCTTCTTCCATGAGTGACAGCGTGTGAGGGACAGCGTCGCAGCGAGGTCTTGAGGCGTGTAGCCCTAGATCCTACGTATACTCCGTCGTGCTCCACTGCAAGGTGAGCTCAGTCTCTGGGCCCGTCGACCCATCGAGGCAATGATCCCCCGAGGTCCCTGACCTCCAGCATAGATGATAACATCCATCAAGTAACTTAAGATTACTCCTTTTTCGCTTTTGATTCGAGTTTTCTTCTTAGAGCAGAGCTTCACTTCAGAGCTTTGGTCACTAAGGCCGGAGCATCATCTTGCCAAACCGACGACTCTACCTCCTTCACCTACACCCAACCGCTCTGATATCCTCGCGCGCTTACCCTCCATCTTCCTATGCAATATGATCACCCTGATCATCAGCCATCTAGTCGAGATTAGGCTCGACCTTTCCTCTATCGCCTTCGCTGGAAACCATCTTCTGCCCCTCATCGCTTTCGCTGGAAACCATCTTCTGCCCCTCTTCGCTTCTTTGGTTTTTAGTCTCAATAACCTAGATCAGAGCATTGCACCCGATCAGAGCTACTCGTTGCAGGTCCGTTCGTGCGCTAAGGCCTCCAGACCATCCTCTCCAGAGCTAGCAGGAGCAGCTCCAGGTGCCCGTCGCTGTCACGCCTATCCAGCTGTTGGAGCTCTCATCTGAGACGTTCACCTGACGCGGAGTCTTCCCACGATCACGTCGGTAATTGTTGATCTTCCATCGGAACCGAGGATCTCGTCATTGGCTCTGGCGAAGTTCATCCAGGCGCAGTTCTTCCAAACGTGTTCTGCACCGTTGGATCGACGTAGCCCGCCAGTTTCCATCTTGATCGTCTATCCAGGGTACATGTCAGATCGTTAGATGTCAGATCTAACGACCCTGTACGTGCCACGACCCCGACCATCTGACACCGTCAGATCTGACACCTGACGCTTGTAGAGCCGCACGATCTTGCCTCACCAGCGGCCGACACGTGGCCTCCCACGCACGACTCACGTGCATTGAGGGTATATTGCTCTTTTTGCCCCGCATTTATTTCACTTTATGCTTTGGTCTATAAAATAAAAGTTATAGTTGAACCTTTTTGCAATATATTTTATGTAGTTTTTGTGATTTGCACTTTAGTCCTTCCAGTCTAGAGGCACACGCTTGGTCACGTGCATATTGGTCTCTTTGCAGTATCATCCCCGAACTTATTTGATGTTATCTTTTGAATGAATGTTTTCTGAAATTGCAATTATACCCCTATGAGTGTGATTTGATGCATGTGTAGATTTTATTGGTGAATTTGCACTCTTTACCCCAGACTTTATGTATGTGTTATAGTTTAGTCCCGAAACTTAAATAAATTGCACTTAGGTCCCTATAACCTGTGTGTGTTGTTTTTAATTAAATAAATATCAAAACTAATCTAAAAATTTCTAAAAATTATACATAGCTCTTGTCACTGTGTAGTATTTTTGGTAATTTTTGTGATGTATTTTGATTTTATTTGTTATGTTCTAAAAATCAAAAACCCTAAAAGCATCCCTGTCTATTTTGGAAAATCAATTAAAAATAGAAAAATACCTTTAAAAATTCTAAAAAAAAGCATATGTGCTTGTTTTGTCTTGTTTTAATTTCTATGTGAGTTTTATTCCATTCTCTTTTATAAAACACCTAAAAATTGAAAAAGACCAAAAACTTTATAAAAATCATTAAAAATTCATTAAAAACAAAATTTTGTTTTTTCCATTTGTGTAGTTAGAGTTTATTTTATATTTTCATAAACAAATATTGCTAAAATTTTAGAGACACTTTAGATATTTTTAATTTGCCTCTACATCTGGGCTGCACAATATTTGCAACTTTCATCTTTCTTTTATCTTCATAAAATTACATAAAAATCAGAAAAATCTCAGAAAATATCCAAAAACACTTGAATATTTTAAAAATATAAAAACATTTTTGTTTTGAATTTTTGAGTATTTTTAGACCTTTAAATAATTGATTGAGTGTTGCTTTTATCACTTCTTTATTCCTTTCTTAAAAGAAAATCATAAAAAAATTTAAAATTAAAAACCAGCAAAATGCCTTTATTTCTTGGATTACCTGACTACTTCGTAGGATTCATTCCGTACTCCTTGTGTTCGATCTTGGTGGCTATACTAGGTTAAATAATTAGCAAGACTGCTTGCCTTGGTTTTCGTGTTTGATTTCTTTCTATGGTGGTCTTATTTTTCTTGTTGACCGTGCCTTGCGATTCAGGCCACAACGACCTTCGATATTACTTAACCCGAGTTGCATTCGCGGGTCGTCACCTAGTGTTGAGGATTGGGTTCTTAGGAGAGTCTCTTGGACTGGAACCTTTGGTGATGTTGCAATTCTACTCTTGTAACAACAGTCCACACTTAAAGTCGTATCTCTATTTTATATGTATATATAGAGAGCCTGATGATTAGGGAAATTGGATAACTTTTGACGAGAACTTGGTTTAGCTTAGAATTTTAGTATCTCTAAAGCTGAGAGTTCTTGAACAGATCAAGTCTTGTATTCACATGCACAGTCAGGGGTTAATCTAACTTATTCATTCTTTATTTGCTCGAGGACTAGCAAAGTTTAAGTATAAGGAATCCACGATTCATCATCTCAATATATTAATCTTAGCAAAATCTCTGAATAAAATCTTAAATAAATGTTCATAAAATCAATAAGTTATAGAAATGAATCTTGTAAATAAAATACACTAATTATTGTCTATTATATTGAACAAAATAAATTAACAGTAAAAAGCTGCAAAAATAAAGGAGTTTGTCACATGTAAAAAGCCCAAAATTTCATGTAGTTTTAATGAATTCATTCCAACCCCTTTTTGGCTAATTCTTTATCTGACTTGTTTATGAAAATGTATAAAAAAATACAAAAATATAAAATAAATTTCACCTCAAATAAATACTCCTAGATCCCAAAGAGAAAAAGTCGTAAAGTCTAACTTCTCAGCCAAATTCCCGCTCCGTATGAAATCCAAATTCACCAAACTCACTTTTAAAGTTTAATCTAGAAAATTATCTATCCAATGAAAGTGGTTTCATTAAAATCAGTGCTCGTTTGCAAAATTTGAGTTTTGGGACCTATGTGTACATTGTATATAATGTACATATTTTTCTTTACTTTTCTTAATTACAAAAAAAATCCAAAAAAATATTTTTATTTTATTTATACTATTTTATTTTATTTTTATGTTGTAAAGATCTTTTATTAAAAATACAAAAAAAATTAAAATTAGAAAAGTAAAAAAAACATGTACATATTGTTTGTCTTATCTTGTAAATTCTCCAATCTCTTTTCCTTTTCTTTTTATTTTATTTTAGTAGCCTACTTTCTTTTATTTTATTTTCTTTATTTAATTTTCATTCTCTACACTAGCTTCCATGTTCTTCTCATTCTACCACAAACACCCATTCAACTCCATATTCTTCTTCTAACCTCCAATTCAACTCAACCATTTTCCTTAACCTCCCATTCAACTCCACCATCCCACCATCTTTTCTAACCTCCATTTTTCTTCTCTTTTTATACATCTCATTCTCCTCTTCCTTGCCTTTGATCCACCTTTATGCGAGAGAGAATTGAGAGCTCTAACCACTCATCTCGGTGACAGCGAACGACAAAGTAGAGCGATGACCGCTTCCCCTCCGGTTACATCCGTTGGCATTCCAGCCAACGTCACAGCCACCTCCATGCCCTACTCGAGCTCATCGCTTGTCGGCGATTCGAGCGAGGACCATGCTTCTCATGAGTACACCATAGGTGACCTCTTCTATCGTAGGTAATTTTATTTTCATTTTTGTCATCATTTTTATTTTTGGCCTTTTTTATCACATCACATTCACCGCCCCATCTCCTTCATTTGTTCTACTTTATCATCTTCATCTTCATAATATTACCACCATCACCATACCATCTTTTTATTTGCATTCCCTATTTTAGAAAATAAAATAAATTAAAAAAATAAATTCAAACAATATCAAGACACAACAGTAGTAAAAATAAAAATAAGAAAAAACAACCAGCAACAGCCTGGACGTCACCTCCAGGCTGCCACCTCCAGCCGACCGCCACCACCAATGGCTCCTCCACCGAGCCCAAGTCCGACTTCCCTCCTCCAGCTCTAGCCGCCACCAACACTGGCTGCCTTCCTCAAGGCTGCAGCCACCTGCGGTTGTAGGCCTTCCTCCTCCCTCTTAGGCGCGACCGCCCGTTCATCCCTTGGTCGCTACTCCGCTGCCAGTAATCCCCAACGGATCGCTCCCCTTTGCGTGTAGCCCGCTCTTCACCAACCTGCCATCCAGCCGCACGACCGCCGCCAGCGGTGGCTCCTCCTTCGCACATCATTAACCGCCAACTGTCGTTCCTCCAACGTGTCGTCGTCCTCAAGTTCGCTACCCCCCATCCCACTTGGTGACCTAATCGCCTGCAAATCAAAGAAGGTCTTTTTGTTTACACTTTCTCATTGGAAAAATTATAGTTTACTTTCTTTATGTTTGTGTGATTACAAACAAGTCCATGTGCATTTTTTATGTTATTTAAGTACATTTCTGTTTTGCACGGATATTCCTATGTTTGCATGTTAATTTGGACACCAATTTAGCATCATTTATTTGAATTATAAATGTCATGATCTTGAGCAACTAATTATCTATCTTCTGACTATTTAATTGGGTTTTTTTTAGTTCTGGTAATTAATTAAAATTTTTTTACTGAAAAATTACATATTTTACCCAATTTGAGCTCTTAAATTCATATTTCACTCGTGATTATTCCAAAAATTCCAAAAAATAACAAATGATGCTTTGAAATATACTTTAATTAGTGTCCAAATATTTCCTTAATTGGATTTATGTTGTACCTTAAATAAATTGTAGAGTAATTTTCGTAAATGATTTTTAATTAAATCTATACACATCAATTTTGAGAAATTCCAAGTCTCCTGGATTGCTCATTCAAATACCTTCTTGAAATAAATTGGATTCTGGACGAATATGTTATGTGGATTTACTAGGAATTAAATACTTTCAGTCACTATGTTTTCATTAAAAAATCCATAAAAAATTCATATGCTCTTGAAAAGTTCAAAAAATTATTGTAGCCTAATTTCATCATGTTTAATTTCCAGTGAATTATTCATAATTTTTGCATTCTGTTTGTGAGAATTCTTACGTGAAAACCCATAACAAGTTTGCATTTTTTATTATTGCATTTTAATCCATAAAATTCCAAAAAAATGTGTTTTGCATTCATCATTGGATTACGTTTTTAGAAAATAAAATATAATTTGGTTAAATTGGACTAATTCCATATTAACATTAATTTGGCTAAGTTGTGGGTTTTCTAATTAACTTAATTCAACCACATTTTGCATTCGCATTTATATTTGCATAAAAAATACAAAAAATCCGCATTGGAAACCTAGACCTAAGTCTTCTTATTTAGCCCAAAGTTGTTCCTTTATCTCCCTATGTTCGACCCCAGACTTTCCCGTGATATAAATTAAAAACTGAGTCATCTTTACAGAGACATTATATTACGTATTTAGCGACTCGTCATTGGGATATTTCTTATTGACATATATTTTTCGCAAGGTATTTTAATTGATTTTCCTAATTATTAAAAATATATAACACATATTTTCAATTGAATGTCTATTAAAATCCCAAAAATATAAAACTACCATTAAAAATTCCAAAAAATTGAGTACTTATATTATTCTATAGTATACCATATATCCAAAAATCACTAAAAATACAAAAAGGAAACCATAAAAATCATAAAAACCTAAATTTACTATAAAAATCATTAAAAATTCATTAAAACCTCCAACATATTATTTTCTATCTTTTGTTTTTCTTTATTATACATAGTATATATTAAAAAAAGTTTTGAGAATTTTTAGCTTACTATATATGTTTAAAACTCAAGATAATTCGGCTATATTATTCTTTGCACTGTTTTGTACATTTTAAAACTATAAAAATACATAAAAATTAGAAAAAATTCCATGAAAATTATCAAAAAAAATTATAAAACCCTTCATATACTAAATATTCTATATATTACTTATACTAATATCATTATTATCATATATAAATACATATATATATATTATTTCTTAAAAGTGAAAAAGAGATTAAAATTTTGTAAAATTTAATGACAATAAAAAAATATAAATTATAAATTATAAAAATATATGTAACAATTAAAATTTTTATAAAAATTTACATATAATTAAAAACCAACAAAAAATCTGAAAAAGGCTAAAAATACAAAAATTATGATTATTAATTATTATTAATTAAGCCTATCTTCAGTTGTTCTCAGTGGTTCAATCCCTACATTTGCACACTATACACACATTTTTAGGGTATAATAATATCCATCTCACACTTTATTCATTGCATATATTTATTCATGGATTGATTGTTTGCTGATTTGCATTGAGTTTATGCGCCTAGTGTAGAGAGAAGAATACAATGATTGTTGGATCTGATCTATTGGAAATGCATGCTCCTCCAAGACCGAACATTAGGCACCTCTGCTCGAGCGTTCGACATGTATGAATGCACTACAACAAATTTGACATATGACAACAAATAATTTTAATATTCATTGTCATATCTTCATATATTAAATGCATAACGAATATTATTCATTTGTACATTTAGCTTTTGTTCTTGTAGTTAACAACAAATATTATATTCATTACTAAATGTTCATATAACAACAATTATCTATTGGTTTATTTGTTAAAATTTATACAAATTTGTTGATAAATTGCGAATGATTAGAAGAAAATGTCAACGTAGAATCGTTGTTATATGATACATTGATAGAAACTTAACAAGGAATACAATAATAATTGTGAATTTAATATTAGTCACACACACACACACACACACACACACACACATATATGCAAAAAATAGGGTTGCTCCAAGGCTGCTATCGCCCCGTTTTTCCCACATTTTTATTTTTTGGAAAATAAAAATATGTATTTTCGTCACTATATCCCCCATATATGTCATTCCACTTTCGTCAAAAACAGAGACTCTTATGCCTTCCATCTAAAACAAGTTTTTTAGCGTCTTATAATGATTGTAATCGACTTGTTATGGATGGAGGGTACGAGAGTCTCTGTTTCTGATGAAATTGAAATGACATATAAGAGGAATATAGTGATGGAAGTACATATTTTTATTTTCTAAAAAATAAAAAATGTGGGGAAAGAGCATCCTCATTTTTCTCATATATATAATTACAGATGATATGACAATGACACAACCTTAAATCAATTTTGTTGTAGTGATCGTTGTATGTATTGTTAGCAATGAGCATTTCATTTACTGTGAAATCAAGAACAAAAAAATAATTATTCAATGAATAACATATGTTATGTAACTAAATCGATGATATAATAACAAATATTCAATCCATTCCTGCTATAAGACAGACAATTCTGTTGGTATGAGTTGGATCAAACAACTAGGAGTGAATAAGGTGAGTGAAGGTTCATGCAGGGATGTATTTGCAGACAGCAAAAGACACATAACTGTCGATAGTATAGAATCCAGAGTATGTATCCGATCTTTCTTATGGTCAAATTATGCTCTGAGAGTAGACCCACCATTCATTTATAGTGTATTCAAAGAATTGTATTCGCAAGAGCAATAAGAAGAGTGGGGACAGAGATGTTCGGTATGTTTCCTCCTAAGCAAGAGCCCATCAGACACGAACAACCCTAATCGAGCAATCTCTGTCCTGGACGTCATCTACAACAATCCTCCAAGGAAAAGACACGTCCAAAATCTATCCACTGATTTGGATAAGCAAATTTTTTTCTTGCACGACGTTGCCCTTACTCTTGCTGGTACTGCCAAGCTTATTACCATTAATCATGCCTTTTATCTGGTTAGGCACTGGTACCACTCAGTAGTTATTCCATCTTGCGTATACGTAGTAATTTTGATTCAGTAAGATTTTCTGACAGATTAACAGAAAGTATCCTGCTAATCACCTTCAGGAAGGAAGGATGGAATCTTACCGTCCATACTAAGACGACGGCGATTAGCGATCTTAATTCCATGGCACATCCTCTTCAACACCCATTTCCCAGTGATCTCTACCTTTTTTTTCTCTATCAAGATGTAGTTCTCCCTCTTTTCTTGGTGGGCATAGCGTGGTATTCTAAGTGGAATTAGAATTTTTTAATTAGGAGATTGTTGGGAACTGTGCTCTCTTTGGGGGATGGGAAGGGATGGGGCCATTGTAGGAGCTGTGGGTGGAAAAATGGGGAGTGGAATATGCCTTGTGATATCTAGGGTTCCTCTGCTTTCCATTTGTGGCCAATGGAGAGCATAATCAATCCCTTATTTAGGGAAAGAACATATGGGGTGATTGCATGGAATATTGTTTCTTTCTTTCCCCCTTTCCCCGCACCTTCCCTTGTTTCCTTTTGCTAAGAACCTTCTATGTTCATAGCCTCGCTTTCATCCAATGCATCTTACCATGTTCCAAGGTTGTCAAAGGTGCGTGGTTGAGTATATCTTGCAATTCAAAAATGGAATCCCATCAAATCATGTGTACAAGAAACTCCTCACCATTGGCTAGACAGGTTTATAGTTAGTCATGCATGGCCATGAACTACGTTGCGTTCACGCATATATCATTGCATTCATGCACGACATGGGTTAGGATAAAAAGGAAATTGGATTCAGATCATATGTGTCATTCATTATAATTAAATATAAAGAGCCTTTTTGCATGACATAAGGCAAAGAGATATGCACCCTCAGAAACCTGCCATAGATAAAGAAATTTTAGGTTAATATGGGACATGAAGAACCATAAAAAGTTCTAGTTATGAGAGAGAGAGGGAATCAAGCATGAACAACAATGAAGAAGGAAACAAAGACAGTCGCCCCAAAAGTCCATCTGAAGAGAGGCTTAACGATGAGTTAAACATTTTCTTTGAGAAGAAAGAGGGTGAAATCCCGAGTTGGGACTCACCACCAAAAACTATTACATTAAAAGATAAAGAGAAACATTACCTTGTGGAACAGAATCGAAAAAGGGAAAGAAACTTGCGATTACATTTTCCGGATAGAACCTCTGATTTTTAAAAATTACATCATTCCTTCCTCCCCAGATGGCCCAAAGGACAACAAACGACAAAGAACAATCATCCATGGAGTTCATCCCCACCGATCTTATCGACCTTCAGAAGTCGGTGGAACCAGCATGTAATACCCATGACGCCCCTACCTCCTTCCAAACCTGCTCCAACGAAGGACATGTAAAAACAAATGCTATGCATCCTCCATCTGTGCACCACATCTATCATAATGTGCATCCGAAATGCCAAACAACCTGCCCCTTCTCGCTCTGTCCCAAATCCTACCCCTTTTGAGGCACCAAAGAAAGACCTTCACTCTGTAAGGGATCCTGCTTACTGAAGAATCGATGATTCACCCTTTTAATAATGTCAAATTAACGAATTCGTTGCAGTCGGATAAATCCACGATTGATAAAAAACCGCTATGTTAATTAATGTTAAATTAAAGCGAGCGGTTGATATTTTTTTTACTTGGGTAAGTCCAAGGTCGAACTCAGGGAGGCAACTGTATCCTTAGATTATCTTTTAGTCGAACAAGAAATCAGGTTTTTATAGAGATATTTTTTGGTATTTTTTATGCAAATAAATGACACAAATGCAATTTTGACAAAGTTCGAGGGATGAAATGTAAATTTCGATCAAATGAATTCCAAAAATCCTCAAACTTCGCCGAAATGTGAAGTGCAATGAAATTTGACTCCTGTAACGTTTTTGAATTTTTGGATGCAAAATGAAATTTTCATGATTAAATGAATGGGAACAATAAAATTTTCACTAATTAATTATGATAATCATTAAATCTAATTATTTTCAGGAAATAAAATTATCTAAGATGTATCACGAGGATCTATCTCAGAAAAATCCTAAACTCTGAAAATGTTGGATTTAATACCTATTAAAAATTAATTAGTAAAATATACGAAATGGTTTTTAGAGAGAAAATCATGCATGCAAATGCAATTCTTTTTGGGTATAATGTTGCTAACAATTAATTCTACGATCTACGAATTTTCGATAATTTTTGGAGTTGTGGTTTATTATCTATGAATTTTTAAGCGTGATTGGGCAAAATATGTCAATTTTCACAAGATCAATTAGTATTAATTAACCACAAAGCATAAAAATATAAAACAAATGCCTCGATGTAGAGAATTAATTGTAGAACATCATGTAATTTTTAAATGATTAAAATGATGATGAAATGAGGTTCAGAATAATAGAGAAACACGTGGTTCTGAATGCAATTACAGAAAATAGAATAAATATGCAGACTGGGCATGGATGCAATTACCAATACTTGTAGGGGTGGAGGTAAAATTTTCCCACTCTATCACGTGTAGGGTACAAGACCATGGACTGCAGGGGGTTGACGCGAATATCTGAATTTACAGGGGGCGCTTCTGCAAAAATCACCCTAGCATGTGCTGATCACGTGCAAGGGTTGCTTCCTTCAAGATAGGCAGAAAGGAGGGGGGCTACTTGCAATTCTTCCAATGAAGCAGCTACTCCTCATGTGAGGGGGGCTTTTGCCCCTTTTCTTCTTCGTTTGATCCGACAGGAGGCGACGTCGCTAGACACACAAGCTCAGGCGGTTGGGCGCGCCTGGCCGCGCGTCGCTTCTCACATGCGGCGGTGTTGGCGAGGGTGGTTGCCACTGTTGGAGGTTTGCACACGGTGTCTATGGACAGAGGTGGCGGGCGGGCCGTTGATCCCAAGGAGCTGGATGGTGCTTTGCTGATGCACCGTACGTAGAGGCACCTGAAGAAAAGCGGCTGGAGGTCACGAACGATGGCGCGGAGGAGCGGATGTTCCAGGCCGGCTGGGGGCGCCTGCTGCGTAGGCGGAGACTGTTCTGTTTGCAGCGGCGGGCACACACGGCCGCATTTGGTGGTGGGGTAGCGAAGGCGATGTGGCGGATGGTGAATGAACACCTGCGCGCAGATGAAAGGGCGTAGAGCATTGATCTGACTGAAGCAGGAGTCGCAAAAGTACTGCCAACATGTTGTGCGGGGAAGTTGATCGTGCGAAGGTGATGGAGTGGTTGTGCGATTAGTGAAACATAATAATTGGGTCAAAACAGGGGAATGCGGGAGAAGAGAATAAGGGGTCACCTGGGTTTGGGTAGAGGACGAAGGCCTCTCCTGGTTCTCGCTTCGATCGGAGCCGACAAGGGTCTCCGAGAAGTTTGATTGATCACGCCCTGGGAGGATAATCACCAGAGAGAGGAGGCCCCTATCACCGGCCACTCTCTCAAGCTCTTTCTTGATCTGGATATGGTGGATGCCCAGCTTGGAGGGTTGAAGATATGTTTTATAGGAGGTTGAGGAGGAGATAACGTAGGGACGACCCCGACGGTTGCGTCTTCACGCGAGGGTGGCCGTTAGGCTGGTGACGAGATAAGGGGAAGGAAGAAGGCGGAGGTGGGTAGGACTGTTTCCGAGAAGACAGGGATGATTTATTGACGAGAGAAGCGGAATGAGAGGAAGAGGCCCTCATGTGCATGGCACCTGAGGTGAAAAATATTTTTTTGTAAAAAAGGAAAATAAAAGAGGTTCAAAAACAACTGACACATGGCGGCTCCAGGAGCTGCCACGTGTCAGCTCCAAAAAATTCTAATAATGAAAAACGAAGAAAAATCTAGAAGTGATATCAAACAACCCCAGATCGAAAAGTGTTCAACACAAAAATTATTCTTCTCGATGAGATCTAAAACTTTCATGAAGATATTAAGAGCAACAGAGGTCATCTATGCCAAAAGATATTTTTGAGGACTCCATGTAAATAAAATACCTTGATTTTTGAGTTTTATTTTTTTGTAATTTTTAATGAAGAGAAAAATCGAGAAAATAACGATAAAATCAAGGATAAATATTTACATAATAATCGATTTTTTTATGTTTAGGAAATAAGGAAATAAAATAAAGAAGAGAAAGTGATAAATTTGTACAGATTCTCAATGGACACTCAGACTTGGTCAGTTTCTTTGATTTTCGTCTTGATTTGAATTTGAATTTTGTGGTTTTTATTAAAACATTCATCAAAGAATAAAAAGGAAAAAGAAATAATGGAAAAAGAGTTAATTATGTACATAAAACTATAGGTCAAAAACGGTTAAAAGACAAAATGCGCAAAAGAGACCAAACCCAACTTTCACATACGAGCTCCGATTTTTATGACATTGGTCTTGTTTTGAAGGCCTTTGAATATGTATTACTTTAAAAGTGAGTAGACCAAAATTGGACACAATATGCTGAAGATATGAGCATTTTAGTCTGTTTGGTCTAAAATTGGAGTTGTCTTACAGGCCAGTTATTTGAGTTAGTAATTTTTCTTTGTATTTTTTCCTTTAATCTTGTTAGTGATATGTACACAATGGAGTTGGTTTGAGGTGATTTGGAGTTAGCATGAATTAGTTAAAATGCATGAAGTTGGGTGCAAAAGTGAAGATGATTATGAATGCACATATGATTGTTAAAATGTAAATATTAATTTTATATGCATGAATGGTAAAAATACAGAATAGATGATGAAATGCACCTAAATACTCGGGAACGAAGACCTATTTTCATCTTTTAATATGATGAATTGTGCATTCATCAACCCCCTATGCTTAAAACCTTGCTCGTCCTCGAGCAACTAGAATGAAATGCAAAAGTGAAATGATTTTGGGTTTCATACCAAAGTCATGAACAAAAGGTGAAAATGGAGCTAGTCTCGACCTTTGGATTAATAGTGTGGCGGAACTTCTGTGAGATTTAGGATTTTAAAATCAACAGCTCTCTAGTTCTATATCATTGTAACAGATTTGGCTCAGAAGTCGTCTTAGATCAATCCTTCTCCCAAGGCACATCTCATGAATATTGAACAACTGTCTCATGTATGTGAAAAGTTTTATCTCTCCCATCAAGAATGCCGGACGACCATGCAAACCCCTCTCCTAGTGCCTCATCCTCGAGGAGTCAGGTATTTCCTTCTAAGGTTTGTCGCGTAATGTTCACAGTCGAAAGGGGGAGAAGTTAGAAGAAAGAGAAAAGAACTGGAGGGTGACCAGTGTAGTCACCTCTCCTTGTGAAGCTGGCTAGTTTAGCCCAGTCTCCACTAAGATTTGCAGGTTTTCTGAAGCTTGGACCTTTTTGGTCAGATAGGTATGGAGTTTTTGTAACTCTGCATGGATCTTTTTGTGCCCCTACGGATATAGAATCTTTTTTCCTTACATGTTTTGGGGTCTTAGAAAAATTATGCCCAGCCGTCCATCCCTTTTCCGAAGCTTTATTTCAACACATACTCCGGTCTTTAGATGTCCACACTACCAGAAAAGAGACCCACACAATCTTCCAACATCCTGTCCGAGTTGAGCTAAGTGCATAGTGCGAGAGAACATGTTTATTCCTTACTCAAAAGCTATACCCAGAATTAGGCGACCAGGTTAGCACTAAGAGTCAATGACTATACATTGTCATGCAGAACTTGAAGAATTAAGTCAAAAGACCTAAAGATTCTAAAATCCTATTTCTTGGTGAAGTTCATCTAGAAAATAGGTAGATTAAGGCCAAATTAAGTCACTCTCCACTTCTACTCACATCTCGGTTCAGAACCAATAACATTCTACTTTGCATATGCTAGATATGCAAAATGAAATGCAAATGCATATGAGGTGAAAAATGAGGTGCAAGATGATTATTATTATATAATTAATTAATTTTTTTGATATGAATGCAAGAATGATATGCAAAGGAGATTTTTTTTCGTTTTACCCATCCCGTAGTATATACGAAAATACGTGAAAATACAAGCTATGGGTAAAGTATATATGTAATATATACAAGTCCTATACTTAGCGTCTGCTATGTCCTCATAGCACAAGAAGCGACATGAAGAGAAAGCTCGTGCTAAGCGTAGAGAGAGAAAAATAGAAAAAGAAGTCAATCGCCCCCTATACTTAAGCTCTGCTCAGCCTAAGTAAAGAAGAAGAGGAGGAGGAAGAAATGGAGTGGTTGAGGTAACGAGGAGAAATGGATGGATATATATAGGCAGGCATCGGTCCCCCTATACTTAGACTCTGGCCAGCCTAAGTATAGGACAAGAGTGAGTGTAAGAACCGATGAGATCTGGAGATTATACAGAGCGATTTGAGGAGTAGAATGATGAATAAATACAGATGGCATCAGTCCCCTATACTTAGGCCTTGGCCTATGTCTAGGAAGAAAATATACAAGGGAACCAATGGGGGCGAGGGAAAGGTTGGCCGATGATCAAGGCGGTTTACGATCGATCTTTTTCAGGAAATGTGGTGGATGGGAATATTGATTGGAAGAAGATGAATAAGATGATTCCCAGCCACCGTCGGAGCTGTCACTGGGATAATAATCAAAGGTCATGTCACTCCAATTTTTATTTTTGAGCTTTTTTCTTAGAGCTCGCTCAGTTTTCGGGTCAATCTTTCTTCCTTTGAATATTCAGATGAACAAGTGTCGGTCTGGTCATAACGTATTGTTCCAGTGTATTGACTGGGACCAGGGGAGTCGGCCTCAGACGAATAATAGGGAGAGACAGGGAAATTCCAACGTGGGTCGATATATGACTTCTTGTTCCGATTAGGCTCTAGATTCTCCGAACTGAGCTCTCTCATACTGCTCTTATCCTCCGAACTTGATGGGTAATCCTCAAGAGATGATTTATCTGAAATATTGAAGGTGACATTTTTGTTGGTTCAGGAAGTATTCTTTGTGAAGTACTGCCCATGAGTTCCTTATCAGATGAGTCTCCATATAAATAATAATATTCTTGTAGGGTCATCACACGTCCTGCGTATTTACTCTTTATTATCTTTGCATGTGTGGACTCAGGGAGATCCGAGATAGCTTTGTCCGGGTGTGGTGAATCAGTGTGTCTCGGTTGATTTCGTTCACCTTTGTGGACTCGTCAGCTGTTTCATAAGATATCTCTCCATCATTTGAGTCTATAATAAGTGGAGAGGTCTGAACATATGAGGGATCTTCTTGATCATGACTGAAGGTTTCCTATTCGATTGTCTCAGGGTTTGGTGTGTCCTCGAGAACTTGATCAATTTGGTTTGTGTTTGGAAAATGATAGGGGCCTCCTCTCTCACAATTAATAGTCGCTCTAGCGGAAGCTAGAAACGACTTTCCCAAAATAATGGGGGACTTAGATAAATCTCCTTGGTGTTCAATGTCCAAGACAATAAATTCCACTCTATGTGTGGCACCTTGGAAACTAATGGTGACAGAAATGATTCCTCTTGGTCTTTTTGTGGATCGATCAGGAAACTAAACGATCACTCGGGTCTTTTTGAGCGGTCTGAGTTTGAGTCTATCAAACACCGGACTTTGGAAGGATATTCAGTGTAGAATCGTCGCCAATCCAAACATTATTAAACTCAATATTTTCAATTTCACATGTCATTTTGGACAACTGTTTGACTTTCCGTACATTGTTTGTCTGGGTCAGCGTCATTGAACTGGCCATAGTGATTAAATGATATTCTGTTCGAGATATTTTCTTTCTCATCTTCTTAGGTGATAATCGACTCTTCACAAATCTTTAAAGATCAAAAACATACTTTATGGCCTTGATTAATGGAATCTCTAAGATCAGACTTTTGCAAAATGCTCCCGTATTGATGTTGTCCAATTTTTTTGAATTTTTCAAATTTTCATTTTATTGGAATTTTCACTAAAGTCAGTAGGAGGGTCAGTGATCTGTGGTGTTTGTATGTGGGGATTCAGGCACCTGATGAGTTTCAAGTTCGCTCTGTGATTGCCTTGATTCCTCTTTGTTGATGATCATATCTTTGACTATTAGGATGATATTATCAAATTGTTCAGTCAAAACCTCGGTCCTCTTATTGATCCGAGCTATGTCATCCATTATCGTCTCATGACTTGAATTTGAGTGACTATGCTCGGTATGCTGCGACATTGGCATTTTCTCTTGACTGAGATATAGTCAGCTTCTGTAATTAGGGTTTGGTCATGAGTCAAATTTCCTTGACTTTGGTTGTCATCTTTGTGGTCAAAGGAAAAGTGGTCATACTCGGGTTGTGGACCTTCCCGAGTAGAGGTTGGTTCAAACAGTGAATTTTCATACGTAATCGGGAATCGTATTCCTCTATCAAAGTCAGTTATGCCAATATTTATCCTCGAGTCTGCTCTCTCCATTATGTCTTCAAAGAATATGTTCGGTTCTGTGAGCGGTTCGTATTTTAAAGTTTCAACCAAGGGTGGGTGGGTGGGCGAAGAGAATGGTGGCTGGGGAGAAACTACTTCAAAGAGAGGGTTCCTCTGGAAAGGAAATGGAAATGAAGATTAGGAATTTGTCATGTGAGTGCAACCCGTGGAGTCTGTGTATGAATGCCAATATTCTATCATCTTTGATTGTATTGGGAAGAAAGATTTGTGAAACCATGATCTTTGTGTGCAAGTGCATTGTCACTCAATTCAATACACAAGTGCAAACTCCGATTTCACAAAACTCACACAATGAAGGACCTGAAGCTGGGTCCGATTAATCTGGTTGGTTTTAAATGTGATTTTTCAAGCAACATTGGAAAGCATTACATGATGGCCTATAGGGAAGTCAGTTCAATGCCGGTTGCGTCTCCCTTGTTTAACCTATCGTTAAGATACCAATGCCCTTCCTCTCTTAGCTCTTATCACAAGACTTACTCGGTTAATACCGATAAAGTTCAGAGACCTGCCCCTATCTACCTACCGAAATAGGCGGAGGCTGACAAGGCTTATCACTTCACCCCGGAGGGTTACTAAGCAACGTGTCACGTCGGACCGCTGGTTCACCCCAATCTACTTGGCAAGGCAAGCGAAGGCTACTTGGTGCTGGTTAGTTGAACTTCGAATACTTCAGCCTATGATATTTGTGAAGAGTGGGGTACGTTGATATGGAAAGCAGGGATTGGGCTCTATCTTTGTGTGTACACACACTCTCTATACTTAGCCTAAAATCAAACAATAACGGGTTGCTCTCCCGAAAATAATGATTTTCAATTTTTTGAATTTTAATTAATCAATAATGTTAGCAATCCCCCTAGTTTAATTTGGTTATAACTTGAATTTGAGTGGGGAACAATGCACGTCTACACGGGGATTCCAATTTCCTTTATTCCTATGTGAGTGAAAACCAAGGGAGAATTGAACAAGCCGTGCAACAGAAACATGATGATGAATGCTGAGTTCGAAATACTTACAGTGCCTCCTCGCAATCTTCGTGCAATATGCTAGACAAAATTGAAATTTCCCTAAATATTTAAATCTAATGCATGCACGGGAAATCGCACCTAGATCATGAATTCCTATTAGCGAGTGATAGAACAATTTAATTTGGATAAATGAGAGACGATCTAGTTCATATAATTTAGTGAAAGTGTGGTCCTAGTCCTACAGCAAAATCAAAAAATCCTAATAGCTCTAATAGTCGTATGTGCAGTCCTAGTACTACAAACCACTCAAGTCGTTCCCCACCCTCATCGGAGAGTGAAACAGGCCGACACATCACAGAAAAATGTTCAGTCTTTTTTACACACGTGAGAATCCGATCGGGAACAACTGGAAATTAGCAGTTAATTAAAAAAATTCTCTCTTCAAAAATAAAATTCTTCAGGCGGTAGGTCGCTTCGAGTTGCGTCGGCCTCCAAGAAAGTCGTTCCAAGTTCACCGGGTACCTCGCACGAAAAATAGAAGATCAAATTTTAGAGAGAGGTTTACAGAAGAATAAAAAAGAAGGGAAAATGGAGAAATAATTACAAGAAAAACTGGGGGTCAGACTACCCGGGGATGGAAAACCTAAAAACTTGATTTTCTTAAAAACAACCTAAGCTGTGCCTCCCCGACAACAGCACCATTTGAAGAACTGGTGATTCACCCTTCTAATAATGTTGAATTAACGAATTCATTGTAGTCGGATAAATCCACGATTGTTAAAAATCGCTATGTTAATTGATGTTAAATTAAAGCGAGCGGTTGATATTTTTTTACTTAGGTAAG
The DNA here is from genome assembly GCA_037367405.1 of Ottelia alismoides. Classification (NCBI taxonomy): domain Eukaryota; kingdom Viridiplantae; phylum Streptophyta; class Magnoliopsida; order Alismatales; family Hydrocharitaceae; genus Ottelia; species Ottelia alismoides. The sequence goes on along the minus strand of JAZKJV010008137.1, from coordinate 351,629 downwards.
TCCAAGGTCGAACTCAAGGAGGCAACTGTCTCCTTAGGTTGTCTTTTAGTCGAACAAGAAATTGAGTTTTTGGAGAGATATTTTTTTGATTTTTTTATGCAAATAAATGACACAAATGTAATTTTGATAAAGTTTGAGGGCTGAAACGTAAATTTCGATCAAATGAATTCCAATAATCCTCAAACTTTGTCGAAATGTGAAATGCATTGAAATTTCAAATTTTTTTTTATGTCAAAATGAATTTTACACGACTAAATGAATGGTAACAACAAAATTTTCACTAATAAATTATGATAAATATTAAATCCATTTATTTTCAGGAAATAAAATTATCTAAGATATGTCACGAGGTGATCTATCTCAAAAAAATTCTAAACCCTGAAAATGTTAGATTTAATACCTATTAACAATTAATTCTACGATCTATTAATTTTCGACAATTTTTGGAGCTATGGTTTATTATCTATGAATTTTTAAGCGCGATTGGGCAAAATATGTCAATTTTCACAAGATCAATTATTATTAATTAACCACAAAGCATAAAATATAAAGCAAATGCCACAATGTAGAGAATTAATTGTAGAAGATCATACAACTTGTAAATGATTAAAATGATGACGAAATGAGTCCAGAATAATAGAGAAACACGGGGTTCTGAATGCAACTACAGAAAAAAGAAAATTAATATGCAGACAGGGCGTGGATGCAATTACCAATACTTGCAGGGGTGGACATGAAATTTTCCCAATCTATACGCGCAAGGCACATGACCTTGGACTGCAGGGGCTTGGCGCGAATATCTGAATCTGCAAGGGGAGCTTCTGCAAAAATCACCGTAGCACGTGCTGGTCACGTGCAAGGGTTGCTTCCTTCAAGATAGGCATAAAGGAGGGGGGGACTCCTTGCAATTCTTCCAATGAAGCAGCTGCTCCTCACGTGAGGGGGCTTTTGCCCCTTTTGTTCTTCGTTTGATCCGACAAGAGGCGACGCCACTAAACACGCGAACACAGGCGGCTGGGCGCGCCTGGCTGCGCGTCGCATCTTGCACGTGATGGCGCTGGCGAGGGTGGTTGCCACTGCTGGAGGTTTGCAAGCGGTGGCTGTGGACAGAGGTGGTAGGCGGGCGTTGATCCCAAGGTGCTGAATGGTGCTTTGGTGTTGCGCCACACGTAGCAGTGCCTGGAGAAGAGCGGCTAGAGGTCGCAGACGATGGCACGGAGGAGCGGGAGGTTCCAGGCCAGCTGGGGGCGCTTGCTGCACGAGCGGAGACTGTTCTGTTTGCAGCGGGGCACACACGACTGCACGTGGTGGCGGGCTAGTGAAGGCAATGTGGCTAATGGTGAATGAACTTCTGCGGGAAAATGAAAGGGTGTGGAGCGTGGATCTGACTGAAGCAAGAGTCGGAGAAGTCCTGGTAAGGTGTTGTGCGGGGAAGGTTGATCGTGCGAGGGTGATGGAGTGGTTGTGCGATGAGTGAAACAGAGTAATTGGGTCAAAATAGGGGAATGCGAGAGAAGAAAATAGGGGGTCCCCTGGGTTTGGGTAGAGGACGAAGGCCTCTCCTAGTTTTCGCTTCGATCGGAGCCGGCGAGGGGCTCCGAGAAGCTTGATGGATCACGACCCTAAGAGGATAATCACGGGAGAGAGGAGGCCCCTGTCACCGGCCACTCTCTCAAGCTCTCTTTTGATCTTGATATGGCGGAAGCCCAGCTTGGAGGGCTGAAGATCTGTTTTATAGGAGGCTGAGGAGGAGATAACGTAGGGACGACCCTGGCGATTGCGGCTTCACACGAGGGTGGCCGTTAGGCCAGTGACGAGATAAGGGGAAGGAAGAAGGCGTAGGTGGGTAGGACTGTTGCGGAGAAGACGGGGCCGATTTGTTAACGAGGAAGCAGAATGAGAGGGAGAGGCCCTCAGAGGTGATTTTTTTTGTAAAAAGTGAAAATAAAAGAGGTTCAAAAACAGCTGACATGCAGCGGCTCCAGGAGCTTCCACGTGTCAGGTCCAAAAACTTCCAATAATGAAAAACGAAAGAAAATCTAGAAGCGATATCAAACAATCCCAGATCGAAAAGTGTTCAACACGAAAAATTGTTCGTCTCGATGAGATCTACAACTTTCATGAAGAGACCAAGAGCAACAGAGGTCATCTGTGTAAAACGATATTTTTGGGGTACTCCATGTACATAAAATAACTTGATTTTTGAGTTTTGTTTTTTTTGTGATTTTTAATGAAGAGAAAAATCGAGAAAAAATAATGCTAAAATCATGGATAAATATTTACATAATAATCTATTTTTTTTAAATTTTTAGAAAATAAGGAAATAGGGAAATAAAATAAAGAAGAGAAAGTGAGAAATTTGTACAGAATCACAACGGACACTCAGACTTGGTCAATTTCTTTGATTACCATCTTAATTTGAATTTGGAATTTTGTGGTTTTTATTAAAACTTTCATCAAAGAATAAAAGGAAAAAGAAATAAGTGAAAAGAGTTAATTATGTACATAAAATAATAGGTAAAAAATGGGTAAAAGACAAAATGCGCAAAAGAAACCCAAAATCCAACTTTCACATACAATCTCCGATTTTTATGATATTGATCTTGTTTTGAAGGTCTTTGAATATGTATTACTTCCGATTGCTCAAGACATCTCTTTGAAACCGAAGAACAGAATCTTATTTCGTTCCATTTTGAGTCACATAGTCAAGGCAAATGTAGTAGGGGTGGAGGGGATGCAGTGAGTAGACCCAAATCAGATACTATATGAGGAAGATATGAGCATTTTAGTCTGTTTGGTCTGAAATTGGAGTTTTGTCTCAGAGCCAATAATTTGAGTTAGTATTTTTTTGTATTTTTCCTTTAATCTTGTTAGTGATATGTACACAATGGAGTTGGTTTGAGGTTATTTGGAGTTAGCATGAATTAGTTAAAATGCACGAAGTAGGGTGCAAAAGTGAAGATGATTATGAATGCACATATGAGTGTTAAAATGTAACTATTAATTTTATATGCATGAATGGTAAAAATGCAGAATAGATGATGAAATGCAGCTAATTACTCGGGAACAAAGGTCTATTTTCATCTTTTAGTATGATGAATCGTGGATTCATCACTTGCCCAAATAATCTTCATATTTTGTTTCAGGTTCGGGTCCAGATCCTTTGTTCTACCTTTGAACACTATGTATGCCTTTTTCACCGAGAATCTTTCCCCCTCCCGCACAAAGTGATCCCTTCCCTGAGATATGCAACCAGGGGATTGTAGTTCAGACCTCATTCTGCTCAACTTCTCCCTTCTTCGTCTCGAAAGCTCATACATGAAAGGGGGATCCACAAACCAGAACCACCAACTTCAACCACTGAACACTCCATGCTTGCCGCCAAAGCAAATAATCTTGAGAACCTATTGCATAGTGCCCCCTCTCCCGTCCAGTTGTCCTACCAAAACTGAAAGACCTCCCCGGCCCCCAACTTTGGCGTCATTCTTGACCTCGACTGTGGTAGAACATCATGAAACCCGCTCCAAAGGGAGGACTCGAAACACACTCTGCATGCTTCCAGGGAGTCGTTGACATCATAAATGGTTCGTACGAGCTGGATAGCCAATCTATATGTATTACCCCTAATCTGCACCACCCACTTAGCCAAAAGCACTTTATTCATACTACTCACATCGTGAATTCTAAGGTCTCCTTCGCTTCTCTGCTTCATGAGCTCCTCCCAGCCTACCAGATGTATACCTGGTCTTTGTTGTTTCCCATCTGACCAGAAGAATCTTCTCATCATTATCTCTATCTTCTTCCTTACACCTGCCAACATAAACCGAGTTGAAAAGAAAAGGTCGCCTACACCACCTGCTTAAGTAGAATCAGCTTCCCGCCTTTAGATAAAGTGATTGCCTTCCAACCTACCAGTCTCTGCTCAAATCTCCTGAGGACCACTTCCCACTCCACTTTCATTAGCCTGCCTAACACTAAAGGTATCCCAAAATAAGCAATGGGTAGCTTCCCAAGGGGGCATCTGAAAAGCACATCCCTCGATTCACTCTCCTCCTCATCCATACCAAACTGGATTACTGCAGACTTATTTCAATTGATCTTGAGACCGGATATGCTGCTAAAGATCTCCACTAGTTGCCTCATCCTTCTGTGCATTTCCTCCGTACCGCCCAGGAAAATCATCGTGTTATCTGCATATTGCAAGAGTGGAATAGATATGGCTCCCTTACGGAAACCCGTACACCATCCTTCATCGACCGCTCTCCTGAACATCATCGCCAAAGCGTCCGCCACCAAAATGAAAAGCATTGTGCTAACAACCATCCCTATCGCACACCCCTTTGCAGCTGGAAAAATCCTCCTTCCGATCTCCCATTCAAATGAATAGTATAGGATGAGGTCGTGACACACCTCTTCATCCAGGCTATCCGAAAGTCGGTGAAGCCCCACCGACGAAGCAACTCCCAACACCTGCTCAACACCTGCTCTACGCCACCCCCAACCCTCACATTTCCTTCTCCTCTACATCTCCATGAAATGTTCCCTGAGGGCCCTTCCCAACAGAGCCTCACCCAATACCCTTTCCCCACCTACTTCAAGACTGAATAAAATTCCTCCTTCCTTTGTCGAAGGCCATCGAATAAAAAAACCTCATGTTCACACCCCCCATGCAACCACTTCTACGTGGATCTCTGCCTCCATTCCACTTCTTCTTTCCTGTCCTCCAAAAGTAATTCTTCTAGCAGCATTGCCCTCTCCATCACCTCATCCTTGTCCAGACCCCTCTGATCCTCTAGCCCATCCAGTCGGACGACTACCTGCTGAGCCTCCCACCTTTTCTCCCTCCTTCACATCCTTACTCCCCGTATGAAATCGAGCATGAATCTCTTCAGCAATACTAATTTTGATGCTAGATGCCCTACTGCTGACCCCTCCACCTGCCATCCTCTCCACTTCATGACCACCTCCTCCTTGAACCCCTCTTCCATCAACAATGCCTGTTAAAATCTGAATAAGGATCTGGGTCGCTTCTGTTCTTCTGAAGACCACAGAATTGGCGTATGGTCAGAGTGAACATGAGGCAAGGACCATGCTCGAGAGAGGGGGAAAACTTCACTCCCTCAAGCGAAAGAAGAAATTTATCCATCCTTGATCTCGATATAGCATTCCGCCATGTATAGGCGCAACCCACTACATCAATAACTGTGAGACCCAATACGTGGACCTAATTCCTGAAATCTTCTGAACCAGCATCGCGTCCACCACCCCTCAAGGCCCGTCCTCTGGCATCAAGGTCACATTTAAGTCGCCACCAATCATCCAAATGCCCTCTTCTCTTCTCACTCTCACCTCTGAGAGATCTGTTTCCAAGGAACCCGTCACCAAACTCGAAAGCCCATGAACATTGGTCACAGTAAACGTGGCATCGTCCTTCTTCCGCTTCATATGCACAGATAGCGAGAACAAGGATCTTCTCTCCGCCACCTTCTCGAAGTCATGCCTCTTCCAAACAATCAGGATCTCGCCAACCGCTCCCTAAGGCTCGACCTCAACGAAGTCAAACAAAGAGCCACCTCCCAAATCTCTCCATGCCTCTCCCCTTACCCTTGATACCTTCGTCTCTTGTAACAACACAATATCCGCATGAGCATCTCCTATTAGATTCCTGACACCTAGTCGTTTCTCGGGATGACCCAACGCCCTTACATTCTAGGAAAACACCTTCATTTGGAAACCTTTTTTAACATCTCTCGTGGCAGAACCACACCCAAGCTCTCCGCGAAACGTCTATCAAGCAGGCTGAAGAAGCTTGGCCTTCCGATAGACGACCACTGCCCTTCAGTCACTTCAATATCTGATGAGGGGGTCGGGTGTCGAGGCTAAGTGATATCAAAGGTCATTGCGACCTCAACCACTTGATCTGGACTCAACAAGAAAAATAAGATCACAAAATAAACAATCAAGCCCAAAAATCAAATGTAGCGGGCGTCGTTATATATTTAACCTGGTATAGTGACCAGGGTTGGACACAAGGAGCTTGAGCTAAGCCTATGAAGTAGTCGAGAATCAGGAAATGAAAGGTAATTTTTTTTGTGGTTTTTAATTTGCAATTTTTATTTATTTATTTTTTTATTTTCTAATAAGGAAACAAATAAAGAGATAAAGAAAATCAAACTTCAATGATTTTTGTTAAAGGTAAAAATTGCTCAAAAATTAAAAATGAAAATATTTTTATATTTTTAAAATATACAAGTGTTTTTGGTGATTTTAAGGTATTTTTTAGATTTTTATATGGTTTTATAAAAATAAAAGAAACATAAAACAGAAGCACACTGTTCAGCCGTGGCCTAAAGGCAAAATTAAAATGCTAAAATTGCTTGAAAGGCCTGGTGGCTATTTTTATGAAAAAGTAGATAAAAAGATCTAATTACAGAAACTGAAATATCATTTTTTTATTTTTTAGAATTTTATTGATTTTTATGAGGTTTTAATCTTTTGTAATTTTCAGGGGTTTTATAAAAGATAATGGAACAAAAATGGTACTGAAATGAAAATAAACCAAAATAAAAACATAGGAATGTTTATAGAATTTTTAGGGGTATTTTATTTTTTTTGGTATTTTATAAAATAGACAGACACATTTTTATGGGTTTTTTATTTTTAGAAAATATCAAATAAAATCAAATCGCGTCACAAAAGATTACCAAAAATAATACACAATAGAAGGAGCTAATGGTAATTTTTGGGGAATTTTTGGAGTAAATTTGATAATTATTTGATTCTAAAAACAAACATACGACAAAATAGGGTCCTAGATGCAATTCTTAAAAAGTTATAGGCCAATCAGCAACACAATAAAAACCCAGGGCTAATATTGCAAAAATTCCCAAGTAAAAACGCACGAAACATGTGACATAGGCTCGGAGGGGCAGAAGTGAAATTCTCAAAAAAGATTTCAATCAAAGCATAACACTCATAAACCTTAGGGATATAACATGCAAATCACCCAAAATATCACGTGTCAAGCCACGTGCTACACCTAAGGAAGGACTGAAATGTAAATACTAAAAAGTGTATGGGTCCTTAAGCAAAATATCCAAAATAAAAAGAACTACGATAATATTTACAAGACTAACAAGTAAATGCAAAACAAGAAAGGGCCTAAGTGCAATTTACCCTTTATTATTAGCTATCCAACGGTCAGGAGCAATCCACTTAAGGATGGATGATCAGGATCGATGGATGCCCCTTCGGCGATGGAAGTCTATGATACGATCCTCAGATGGATCCAACGATCGAGGCTCCCATGATGATGAACGACGACGATTAGAACCGGAGGAGGCCTCAATCCGACGGTAAAGGCGACGCCTGGAAGATCAGCTGAAGAACTCGCCTCCGACAAGTTTCGACTGTCCAATCCGCATGGGTCCGACGTCCTCCGGAGCTGCTGTGATGGGGGAAATGCTACTGGGGTCCGTCTACAGCTGTGGGGTGGCTCGGAAGAGGCCAAGACCAAGGAGGAGGGCCTGGCATAGCATGTAGACCTAGAGCTGTTGTGCCTTAGTGTTTTGACCTCCAGATGAGGTCCTTTTGGTGCTCTAACCTGCACAGCTAACAAGATGGTCGAGGGCAAAGTGCCTCGCCCCGTTTGAACACGAAATGGATGGCTGATGGGGCGATGCATGGCTCTCCAGTGAAGCGACGACGGAGGAGGGCCGAGAGCTCGTTCCTGGGAAGAACGAGGTGAATGGATGGGCGTAGAAGGTAAAGGGAAGTCTGGTGAAGGAGGTAGGGATCTCGAAACAACAAGAGGAGGCCTTGGCCAAGGTGAACGGAGCTCGGAAGTGGAAGCTCAGCTGCTACCTCCAAACACGAATTAAATACAGTAAAAGGCTAAATCTACGCTACCTGATGGACACTGTCGTCTATGCTGGAGGTCAAGGATCTCCGGGGGTCATGGCCTCAATGGGTTGACGGGCCTAGAGGCTTGGCTCACCTCACGGCATAGCACGGCGGAGTATACGCCGGATCAGAGGCATACGGCTCCAACGGCTCGCTGCACGTTCCTCTCTCACGCGCTGTCACTCACGGGAGGTGGACGGAGCTCCTCGGAGGAAGAGTGGCGGCCAAAGAATCTAGGAGAAGATGGAGCTCCAGGAGGTTATATAGTTTGCAAGGGCTGAGAAAGGTGGAGCTAGGGTGTGCAATCCGAGGGAGGATACCTAGGGATGACATCGGGCGTGGATCATAGATTTACCCTTAGTAATCAGAGCTGCAAATGGGAGGAGAAATCGATCGGATCGAGAAAATTCGGCAAAAAGCACAACGAATCGAGTCTAAGCAAAACAAGTCCATGGGGACCAGTTGACTTCAGTCAACAAATTTGACGTGGCCCAATCAGAAGGGGTTGAGGAAGAAGATAGAATAGACTACATGACAAAATAGAGGAGAAAGTTAAAGATAAATAAATTAAAAATAATAAATGAATTTTAATTAAAAAATGAATAAAATAAAAAATGTTTATTTTTATTCAAGGAAATTTTCTGTGAATTTTTGTTATTTTTATGAATAATAAATTAATATTCACATAGTATAGTGTATTATATACATATATAATATACCTATGTATTTTGTACAATTATTTTATATTTTTATTTACACAAATACCCCAATTTTTATATTTTATTTTATTATAACATAATTTTTTGGAGTATAAAACAATTTTTATTTTATTTGTATTATTTATTTACAGGTATACAATAAATAGATAGCGAAGCATATATACATGTATTTTGCACAAGGAAGAGAGGAATTTATTTTTATTTTTATTCTATTTTTCTGATTTTTGTTTTATTTTTAGGACTATATACAATGGGGTAAAAAGAATACTTTATTTTTATTTTGTCAAAAATAAATATTTAATTACATAAATAATATGTATAATATAGAGTAGGCCCTATCTTTCTCTACTTGTTTTATTTGGTGATCATGCTAATGCTTGACCTTCTCTTGGATTCGGGCCACTCTGTATTTATTCTAAATACTTCCTTCCTTTTTCTTTTTCTTTATTCTTTTATTTTTTGCACAAATACATGCTAATTATATAATATTAACAAATGCATACATAATGCTAACTTATTGGATTTACATCTATCTACATAATGCTTTACCAAGATAAATAGCTAAAATAAAAGAATAAAGAGTGATGATCAGGGATTCATCACCCCCTATACTTTACCTTTTCTAGTCCCTTAGGAAACACTTATTTGAAAAATAAGTGAAAAGAGAAAAAAAAAGAAAAGGAAGGAGAATCAAGGTTGATTATTAAACTTGTCTTCATTAAATTGGAGTATGGAGCTCAGTCAGACCTTTGGATTATTAGTTTGTCGGAACCTTATTGGACCTAGGTTTAAGACTGAACAACTTCTACGTTCCACTAATCTATGGTCAGGACTCCACAATAATCCAGATCAGAACAAGTTTACATACACAAACTCTAATGACCATGAATCTTTTCTTGTACTGTGTAAGCGATAAGTAGCTCCCCACCTCAGAAATGGCAAAGTAACAACCTCCCTCAACAAGGTAACTCTAATGCCCTAGTCTGGCAACTCTTTCCTCGAGGAGCGGGGTATTCCCTTCTAATTTCAAGTTCAACTGGCTCAAGAAGAGGGGAAAGAAGAGAATGGACCGTGGCCAGTGTAGCCACGTATCCCTGAGAGCCCAACCAGTGTAGCTAAGTCTCCCGCTGCAAGCTTCATGAGATGAGAATGGGTAACATAAGCTTTGCTTTATTTGGCTATATACACTCCGGCAGGTATTTCATTTTCTCTCAGACCTGCCACTTTTTTGGAGTTTTTCTTTCTTTTGCACTTTTTTTTCGATATGCATATGTACAACATATCTACATGGTGCAGCATATATACATAAGGACTTTTTCCTCTTGAGCTAGTAGACTATCCCTCTTTTGAAGCATTATTGCAACCCACAACTCATGTCTTTAGACCTCAACACCACCAGACCAAGTTGGGGCGCACTTACTTCCATAATAGAAGATGAGAGGTTTCGCCTCGAAGTACTACCCTCGTATGCTACCCCAAGCCAAAGGAAACTGTCTCCTTACCACCTCATCCGTAGAGAGCTATGTGTAAGGTGTTGGTGCAAGTAAAGCCATTGTCTGTGAGAGTCATGTGTGCATTGTTAAATGTTCTACTTAGGCTCATCAAGATGACATGTGATCATAGCCTAGTGGACTTAAAGAATTAAGTCACCAATGGACCTGAAAACTCCCAACCCTAAATCCTATAAGGTTCCTCTTAGAGTTAGGTGGATTAAGGTCTTATCCAAGCTCCATTTTCCAATTTAATTCCAGGCTTGTTTGAATGTCAACTATGATTCAGAAAAATGTATAGGTATGTACAAAACCCTTTTTATGCATAATTTTTGAAAATGTGCAAAATTTTTGAAAATATTTGAATGAATGCATGGATGTTGAAGTTTTGCAAACTATTTACAAATATTTACACAATGGTTTTTGCAAACTTTTATTTGTCAATTATTTTACAAAAATTTTGTACTATATACTTAGTTTTGATACCAAAAATATTTACAAACTTTTTGCAACAAAAAAATTTTACAAACATTTGTACAAAAATAGTTTTTATAAATAGCTATGTATGTGCAAGAAAGAATTTTATGTACATGAAAAATTTTAAAATTCTAAAATTTTTATGATTTTTAAATACAGGATTTTAGCCATTTTATTTATTAACACACTCAAACAAAGTATGAGTTATGGCTAAAGTATATATGTAATATATATTACACCCCTCTATACTTAGCTCGGACGATGTCCTTAGAGTGAACAAAAAGCGATGAAGAAGAAGACATAACTCGTGCTTAGTATAGAGAAATAAAAAGGAATGCTTACTACAAAGACGAATCAAATAATAGAATTAAGAGGGCTCGGTGTCTCCCCCTATACTTAGGATCAAGTAATACTAAGTATAGCAGACTATGTACAAAGGGAAAACTGAGTGAAAGAATGTTCAAGTTAAGCAATGACTCGTCCTGTACCCCCCTATACTTAGGGTAAAAGATCCTTAAGTATAAAAAGAAATATGAACAGTGTGGAGGACAAGCGAGGGAATGAAGACAAATATATACAAGAGGAAAGGAATGACATTATTCCCCCTATACTTAAGGTGAAGGATCCTTAAGTATAGGCAACAACAAAAGTAATGAAACAGAATGAGAATGAACAACTCGGTGTCTACACCCGCCTATACTTAGGATAAAGTATATCCTAAGTATAGAAAAAACAATCCTAAGTGAGTCATGGGGTGTAAAACAAAAACGGAAGAAACAAGGAACAAATTAAGACGAAACACGTATATACAAAGTAGACAATGTTGAGGTTCCTCTCAACAAGCGCTAGGTTTTACGCCCCTAACTGGGCGTAAATGTTAGGACAACGCAGTATCAATGTTTAGAACGACATCTGTAAGGTAGATGCCGTATTGTCGTCGTAGTCTTCGTAGAAGAACAACTACGAAGTCAACAGTGTAAATTATGACACCCAAGTAAACAATCAGGCAGGTGTCTGCGACCGGATAAAAAAATGGCAAGATGAAATAGGGCTCCGGTAGCACAGCAGAATGCATCAGCTCAAAATGAGAATGGAGTGGAAGGGCAGAGCCAAAGAAGTCGAACGTGGAGAAGGAAGGATCAGTCATGGAATCCTCCACGGTAATCATCGTATCAAGAAGGTATGGAAGATTAAAATTAGGAGACTCACTAAAAGAGCTAATATCTGATGCATATAATAGAGAAATATCAGCAACATCATCGAATGTCTCAAAGATCGGCTCATCCTCGCGAGGGTCATCGAGAGGAGAGAACTCAAACTCAGGATGATCATAAGTATCAGAAGACTCGGTCTTGTGATCCAACAGATCAGATACACTCTCAAAAGATGCAGCATAGGTGGCATTCTCCCGCAGATAACCCGCGGGGAGTAATGCTAAATCATCGGTGAGGAAAGGAGGATCAGAGTCTAACTGGAACTCTGTAACACCATCAAGCACCCCCTCGTCGCACACAAATGTCCCATCAGCTGAGAATGACCTTTGAATAATCTGGAAACAAAAAAGGGTACTGGTCAACATCGCGAAAACTGTAGAATTGTCTGCAACTGATCCTCAAACTGTGGCAATGCTGGCTAAAATCTGATCCTCAAGGAATGTATCAATCTCATTGAAGTCGAGGACACAAGGGTCAAATATGGGACTGTTTGTATCTTTAGGTCAAGATGATGTCCTCATCGAGCTCTGGCTGCTGGGTTGGGTCAAGATATCCATCTGAATCAAAGAAGTACCCTCTGCAGAGTGGAAGTTGAATGAGCTGGGAATGGAAACTGAAATGGTTGGACTGACAACTGAAGCAGCGTAGGCTCCTCCTCCCTATCTTGGAATATCAGAAGATGTGATATCCAAGACTCCTCAACTGAAAAGTAGGGGACTGACTCGAACTTAGGCTGGACGACGAACAGGAACTCGATCAATCTCTGGGTCTGAAAATCCACGGTGGCAGTCATCTCGTTCATAGTATGTGCTATAGCAGAATCCATGTCCTCAATCTGGTGTGTAGTAACTGGATCCTCATGAAATGTAGCACACCTCACTAGTATCGCATCACCCTCATGTGTTGTCCCAAGTAAACATCTCGTGAAGATGGCATGTCTGAAAGGGCTCTCTAGATGGTCGCAAGTAAATCAATGTTGGAAATGCAGTGTGAGCCACCACACGAGGTAACTACCAGTGCAATCTATTCAGCAGTCATCCCCCTCATGGAGATCTTAACAAGGTCGGTCATCGAAAGTTCATGATCTAGAAATCTCCTCAAGAGGTCAAGAAACCGCAGCCACGAATCATTGAATGGCTCCTGGGGGTCTACAGAAAAATCCATGACGAAAGACTGCATCATATCTGCTCTACGCTAGGGGTAAAATCTCTGTAGGAACTCTAAGCATAAGCCTCCCCACATAGCGAATTTCCTTCCCAATCATCTGTGCCATCTCATGGCTTTGCCCTAGAGTGAAAATGGGAAGGTCTTCAACATCAGCTCCTCAGAAGTGATATCCAAGTATACATGGGTCACATAGAACTCCTCAAACTCAGTAATATGAAGATATGGATCCTCATGCACTTCCCCTGAAAACTTCTACAGTCTTTGAATGAACTCCAAATCCAGAATGAAGGGACTCAATGTAGAAGCTGACTGTGCTTCCTGATCATTATGCTCATCCATCATCCCAGCATAGAAGTCATCTAAAACTCGCAAGTGCTCCATGTGATCGCCAATGGAGTGCACGCTCATCCCAGCAATGAAATTGCTCGGGTCTCGCATCTGGCCAGTCTGATCTCTGTGGGCGTCAAGCACATCATGGACAGAAGAAAGAGGGGATAGAGAAGTAGAAGATGGAAGGTCGATCGAAGTTCCGACTTCCCACGAGAGTGGATGGGAATGATGGGAATAAGATGAAGAAGCTGCGATATCGACAAGAAAGGTGGGTGACCCATCCTCCAACGATAGAAAAGGAGAAGGAGAATGAAGGGAAGGAGGGAGGGATAAAGAGAAAGACATAATGAAGACAAGAAAGGAGACAAAAGTGCCGATGGGACCTGAAAATAAACAAGATCAACAGTCAAACCCCCAATTCACCTACTCAACACTAAGAGCTGATGACCATAAAGGTTCGGTCATTTATCCTGTCAATTTTATTTAGGTGAGCATTCAGTCTAGCAGGGCGATTAAGCGAGCTGGTAGGAACCTGATGCTCTCAGGAGACTGTCCCAATCCCAAAGCTAGATCTTTCCCAGCCAGTACAAGTTGTGGAAAGTTTATCGGCTACCTGATCAACTCGCTCTGTTAAGGATATCGCGGCCCGCTTTATCAAAGACCGGATTGATCCTCACTGGAGAAAGACTAACCCCAAGACCAGTAGTCTAATGAGAGTTCAGGTACGGCTCTAGCCTAGTGTGCGGGTCACTCTCTCGCGCAAGCAAATCAAACAATGAGAGGATTGCTCTCCCAAGGCAGATTTTTAAGTCGAGTGTCTTTTAAGATCAAGTTTGTTTAGCAGTCCCAATTTTTACGATTATCACTTTTTTGATATTTTTTAATAAGAAAACAAATGCCTAACGAATTTTCCGATCTCCTGATTATTTATGGCCCAAAAATGTGGGGAGAAGTCGAAAAAGCTGATGCGCGATCAAACACAATGATGCATGCAAAGTAAGAGATGCGTACCTGTCGCCAGCACTCTACATGCAGGATGATCCGCGCATAAATTAAAAGACGGAAATAAAACTATCCTATATGGTGCAAGAAGAAAACGACCTTATATGAGCAATTTCTAATTGCAAAGAACTATAGTTAACTGGTCAGAGAGAGAGAGGTCCGAGTCCGGTCTCTGATGCTGATCGGTGTGCGCCACAACAGATCCTGCACGCGCTGTATACGACCTCTAGCGGCACGTGACCTCTCTAGCAACCAAGTTAACTTTTTATTAATTTTATTAAGCAGGTCCAATTACGAACTATAGGTGCAGGCAAATGGTTAGGGATTGGGCCTTAATTGATTACATCATAATCAAGAAAATTCCTAAATCTAAGGGCCAAATTCTTTAAGAATCAAAGAAAAGAAAAGAGGGGAAAACCAAAACCGTCTAAAACCAAGGTGAGGTCCCCCGAGCACAATGGTGCTCTGCGAAACATACCCCAACATAAGCCAAGTCCAAAGTGTCCAAGAAAGTCCCTGTATTATTAGAAAAATAATAGAATGTGCTAAAAAGAAACTAATCTAGTCTATCCTATATAACTGAGTTCCTCGTGTCCTCCTGCTCCTCTTCAGGTACGGGTCCTCCAACCAAAAACCGCAAACTCCTCGGGTGGTCCCTCACATAGAAAGTGAAATAGAAAGAAGTCAGAAAATAGTTATAACAGATGGAGGATGAAAATGAACAAAAATAAAGCAAATAGAAAAAGAAAGGAAAATTGGAAACCGGCTACTAAGATGTGCTCCCCAGCAGCAACACCAGTCTGATGAGGGGGACAGGCGTCGAGGCTAAGTGATATCAAAGGTCGTTGCAACCTCAACCACCCGAGCCGAACACAACAAGAAAAATAAGAGCACAAAATAAAAATCAAGCTCAAAAATCGAATGTAGTGGTCTCCGCTATATATTTAACCTGGTATAGCGACTAGGATCAGACACAAGGAGCACAAGCTAAGCCTACGAAGTAGTCGAGAATCGGGAAATAAAAGGAAATTTTTTGTGGTTTTTAATTTACAATTTTATTTTTTTTATTTTTATTTTCTAATAAGGAAACGAATAAAGAGTTAAAGAAAATCAAATTTCAACGATTTTTATTAAAGCTAAAAATTGCTCAAAAATTAAAAATTAAAATATTTTTATTTTTTTAAAATATGCAAGTATTTTTGGTGATTTTAAGTTATTTTCATATTTTATATGGCTTTATAAAAATAAAAGAAACACAAAACAGAAGCACACTGTTCAGCCATGACCTAAAGGAAAAATTAAAATGCTAAAATTACCTGAAAGGCTTGGTGGCTATTTTTTTTATGAAAAAGTAGATAAAACGACCTAATTACAGAAACTGAAATCTCATTTTTTTTATTTTTTTTAGATTTTTTAATGATTTTATGAGGTTTTTAATCTTTTGTGATTTTTAGGGGTTTTATAAAAGATAATGGAACAAAAATGGTACTGAAATGAAAATAACCAAAACAAAAACACATGAATTTTTATAGAATTTTTAGGGGTATTTTTATATTTTTTTGGTATTTTATAAAATAGACAAACACATTTTTAAGGGTTTTTTATTTTTAGAAAATATCAAATAAAATCAAATCAAGTCACAAAAATTACCAAAAATATTACATAGTAGTAGGAGCTAATGGTAATTTTTGGGGAATTTTTGGAGTAAATTTGATAATTATTTGATTCTAAAAACAAGCATACAATAAATAGGGACCTAGATGCAATTCTTAAAAAGTTATAGGCCAATCAGCAACACAAAAAAAACCCAGTGCTAATATTGCGAAAATCCCAGGTTAACACGCATGAAACACGTGACACAGGCTCGGAGGGGCATAAGTGAAATTCAAAAAAAGATTTCATTCAAATCATAACACTCATAAACCTCAGGTATATAACATGCAAATCACCCAAAATATCACGTGTCAGGCCACATGCTACACCTAAGGAAGGACTGAAATGTAAATACTAAAAAGTGCAGCGGTCCTTATGTTATATATCCAAAATAAAAAGAACTACGACAAATATTTACAGGACTAAAAAGTAAATGCAAAACAAGAAAGGCCTAAGTGCAATTTACTTTTTATTATTAGCTATCCAACGGTTAGGAGCAATCCACTTAAGGATGGATGATCAGGATCGATGGATGCCCCTTCGGCGATGGAAAGTTGTGATACGATCCTCAGATGGATCCAACGATCGAGGCTCCCCTGATGATGAACAATGACGATTCGAATTGGAGGAGGCCTCAATCCGACCGTGGAGGCGACACCTAGAAGATCAGTGAAGAACTCACCTCCAGCGAGTTTTGGCCGGCCAATCCGTACGGGTCCGACGTCCTCCGGAACTGCTGTGATGGGGGAAATGCTACCGGGGTCCGTCTGCAGTTGTGGGGTGGCTCAGAAGAGGCCACGACCAAGGAGGAGGCCCTGGCAAAGCGTGTAGACCTGGAGCTGCTGTGCCTTGGTGTTTTGACCTCTAGATGAGGTCCTTTGGGCGCTCTAACCTACACAGCTAACAAGAGGGTCAAGGGCAAAGTGCCTCGACACGTTGAAACATGAAATGGATGGTTGATGGTGCGATGTGTGGCTCTCCGGCGAAGCGACGATGGAGGAGGGCCGGGAGCTCGTTCCTGGGAAGAATGAGGTGAATGGATGGGCGTAGAAGGTGAAGGGAATTCCAGTGAAGGTGGTAGGGATCTCGAAACAACAAGAGGAGGCTTCGGCGAAGGTGAACGGAGCTCGGAAGTGGAAGTTCGACTGCTACCTCCAAACACGAATTAAATGCAGTAAAAGGCTAAATCTACGCTACCTGATGGATGCTATCAGCTATGCTCGAGGTCAGGGACCTCCAAGGGTCATGGCCTCAATGGGTCGATGGGCCCAGAGGCTTGGCTCACCTCGCGACGGAGCTCGGTGCAGTATACGTCGGTTCAGAGGCACACGGCTCCAACGCCTCGCTGCACGCTCCTCTCTCACGCGTTGTCACTCACGGGAGGTGGACGGAGCTCCTCGGACAAAGAGTGGCGGCCAAAGATCCCGGAGAAGATGGAGCTCCAAGAGGTTATATAGTTTGCAGGGTCTGAGAAAGGTGGAGCAAGGGCGTGTGAATTGAGGGCCAGATCCCTAGAGATGACATCGGGCGTGGATCATGGATCTACCCTCAGTAATCGGAGCTGCAAATGGGTGGAGAAATCGATCGGATCGGGTCGAGAAAATTAGGCAAAAAGTGCAACATACCAGGTCCGAGCGAAAAGGAGTGTGAGGGGACCAGTTGGCTTCGGTCAACAAATCTAACGTGGCCCAATCAGAAGGGGCTGAGGAAGAAGACATAATAGACTGCGGGACAAAATAGAGGAGAAAATTAAAGATAAATAAATTTAAAATAATAAATGAATTCAAATAAAAAATGAATAAAATAAAAATGTTTATTATTATTCAAGGAATTTTTCTATGATTTTTAATTATTTTTATGGAAAACAAATTAATATTCATACAGTATAGTGTATTATATACATGTATAATATACCTATGTATTCTGTACCATTATTTTTATATTTTTATTTCTACATAATTACCCCAATATTTATTTTTATTTATTTATAACAAAATTTTTTGGAGTATAAAACAATTTTTATTTTATTTTTGTTATTTATTTATCGGTATACAATAAATAGATAGTGAAGCATATATACATGTATTTTGCACAAGGAAGAGAGGATTTTATTTTATTTATATTCTATTTTTCTGATTTTTGTTTTATTTTTAGGACTATATACAAGGAGGTAAAAATAATATTTTATTTTTATTTTGTTAAAAATAATTATTTAATTACACAAATAATATGTATAATATACAGTAGGCCATATCTTTCTCTACTTGTTTTATTTGGCGATCAGGCCAATGCTTGACCTTCTCTTGGGTTCGGGCCACTCTATAATTTATTCTAAATACCTCCTTCCTTTTTCTTTTTCTTTATTCTTTTATTTTTTGCACAAAATACATGCTAATTATGTAATATTAACAAATGCATGCATAATGCTAACTTATTGTATTTACATCTATTTACATGATGCTTTGCCAAGATAAATAGCCAAAATAAAAGAATAAAGAGTGAGGATCAGGGATTCATCACTATCGCAAACCCCTTCCTTACCCCCCAGACACGGTTCTGACCCCAACATCAACCTCCTCTTTTCCATTTTCCTCCAACCCCACGGCTTCCGCAACCCTACCCACTCCCCCCCACCACCCTGCACTACACCTCCAATCCCCTTGACCACCTTTTCCGACCCCTTCGACAACCTTCCCTCCCCTTCCAAACCACCTTCCGCCAATTTTAAACCCTCCCGTACAAACCCTTGAGGACATGTGCGCTCCCCTTCGTCCGCCTGCACTGCCTCGCCCAACTCCCCCTAACAACACCCTCTCCCCCACAAGAGGCGCCACCTGCCGCATATCATACACATCTTCCTCCCCCTCCCCCCTCCAAGCATTGAGCTCACTGCCAACAAATCGGCGGACCTCCTCTCAACCTCTCCCGTGACGGCGCCCAACACTACTGCCAGCCTCGGGACCCTCGTGGCACCCCCCTAAGACTGACCTGACCATAGCCCATTCTCCATATCCAGTTCCAGACCATCCTCCCCTACAGCTTCCTGCCGGAGGTCCACTACTAACCCGATAGGAGTGCCCTGCCTCGATTGGCCTCTAGACTTTGTGTCTGCTTTGCATATAGGCCTAGTCTCCGGAGACGATGAAGTCAGTTCTCCCTGCTGGCATCCCTCGCCCAAACGGGTGGGCTCCTTGTCCGACCCGATGTTGTGGTTGCAGAAGTAGCCCAAGCGTATTTCGCAACTGAAGGCCTGCCAAAGTGGTCCCATACCTTTTCCTTGATACTCCACGCTTTTCCTCTTTCCAAAAATACCATTCATGATAGCCCGCTTAATCAATCTTTGATTAATTGCTCCAATACAAATCCCAGTTGTGCCTTCATCACGCAAAACCACCGCTGATGAAAGTTGAGGACGGTCCTTGGGAATCACCTCATTCTGCACGCTTGAATGTGGAAGGCCAACAAGCTCCGAGATCAAGGGGCATGGAGTAACTGCTGCCGCGATTAGCAGAAGCCCATCCGTCGCACCTGACCCCCCTAGAGATGCCTCGTCGCGCTGCTGCCGAAACGCCATCCAACCACGTTCACCGTCCAAAAGCCCAACATCCGAGGATGTAGACGATGCACCCAGATCAGCGGATCCACATTCTCCCCCGGTAGAACTCCAGTGGTAGCCAAACCTTTCACCTATGCAATCCCTGCCAACAACTGCCTGATCTGGTGTAGGTTTCGTCATAGATGTGGGATCCCCTTCATGCTGACCAGATCTAGACTCCTCTGCGGTAATTTACCATCATCATCCCACACACACCACCACCTGAGAAACAACCTCCTCGCTTGCGTCAACGACAACAGGGCTTCTACCTCACATCCGATCAGGCCCCTGACCAGAACCCTCCAAGGCGACAAGGCAATCACATCCCCTTTGAAGCCTCCCCCTATAACCATACCCACATCCGAAGTCCCCTGAACAGAGCCCCTCTTCCTCCACCTTCCCCCACCAGGACCAGTGACGTCTCAACAGATGGCGTTCCCTCCATCCCCAACTGACCTCTACCTCTGCAATTTCTACTACAATGCACGAAGCCTAAGCATCTAAAGCAAGGAACTGGGTCTCTACACTGCCTCTCCCAATGACCAAGCGAGCCACAAAGATAACATCCCCGTCCGAAAGGCTGTTTACTCCCCGGGTTGCGAAGAACACCACGACGAGCTTCACATGGAAGGAGCCATCCTCCCTCCTTCCTTGAGCGACCCCGCCTGCAAACCTCAACCCAGCTTCCATCGTTGCCTTCTCCCCTCTCTCAAGTTTCTCCCCTCATCGCCCCACTTTTGTAAATTAAAGTTCAAGGGCCCCAACGGTGAGTTAAACATGACAGTAGATGGGAATAGTTCAACTTATTGGAAAGACTTAAAAAATATTCAATAGAAACATAGTACGATTGTAGTTCAAAGTTAGTTTTGTGGAGAAAAAATCTATTGTCAAAATATAGAGATTTTTAACATTTAGTCATGCATCTTTCTTTCAAACAATGTCATAATCAAAAGAAAGATTTAGCTAATTTCTTTTGTTGACAAATTGAAAGAAGTTTAGATGATACATGTCTCCATTTTTAGAATCTAAGCACCCCTAATTACAGAGAGTAATCCATAGTTAAGCCTAAAGAAGTTAAATACTTAATTGTAGTGCAAGCAAAAGAATTCTACATATTCTTCTTTTCCTAAGGAAAGTTCACAATGATTTACTAATGTGGCCTCGCTCCCTTACAAATTTTAAATTATGAAGAATTCATCATTTGATAACTAGACAAATTGGCAATGGGATAGAGGAATTGACTTAATAACTTTGGTGATGGACAAGAGAGCATACTCACTCATTCTTGTACCTTTGCACATTAGAGAAGACCAGTCAAAAGATGGCACCTCTACCACCCACCTCACTGCTCCAGTGATGCCACTCCGTGAGTTGCCCCCCTCCCCCTTTACGTTTCACCAACCCCCCTACAAATCTCTGGTTAAGGAGAGATAGATTCAAAGTTCATAATGTCAGTTATTAGAGGGCATGTAGTGTCCGACAAGTCAGATCTGACAATCGATGTATCAACTCTTCTCTCAGCTCTCGGTACTCGAACCAATCACTCAAATCAACAATCAACCCATGAAAATGTATGCAATGAAAATAAGTGAGGAAATTTCTTATACCCGATAAAATATGTGTATTATACGCAAGTGTAGGGGGTCGAACCACTGAGAACAATGAAGGATTGGTACAATTATTAGTATTTTATAATAACTAATACTTATAATTGTTGTATTTTAAGCCTTTTTTAATTTTTTAGGTTTTTTATTATATAGAATTTTATGGATTTTTAATTGTTTTATCTTTTTTATATTTTAAATTTTTATCTATATTTTCTTTTTAATTTTGCAATTTTTAGTCTCTTTTTATTTTTAAAATATAATATATATTTATATATATATTTTTTATAATATTATTATATATTATGTAAGTATTATATAGAGTATATAGTATAAGCGATTTAAATATACATATAATCAAAATACATTAAAAAAATATTTTTATGTTTTATATTTTCTCTATTTTTTTGTATTTTTATAGAATTTTTCCTAGTTTTATGTATTTTTAAAGTAATAAAATGTACAAAACAGTGCATGAAATAAATGAGATGAATTGTTTTGGGTTTTAAAAATAGATAGTAAGCTCTACAACTCCAAAAATTTAGTTTACGATATACTAGATATAATAAGTAAAAATAAAATATAGAATAGATAGTTTTGGATTTTAGTCAATTTTTACTTATTTTTATGGTATTTTTAGGGTTATGTAATTTTTAGGATTTTTGTTTTATATTTTTTAATGATTTTTTGGATATATGGTAGAATATACCTAATATATTTTAAAAATTTTAGAAGTGTTTTCGATATTTTTTGGGAATTTAATAATTAGATTGGAAGAAAATGTATATTCTTGTATTTTTAATACCAAGGAAAATTAATTAAAATTCCTTGCAAAAATATATGAACAAGCAATATCCATGCACCTATATTATTTTTTCTATAATTTTTACAATAATAAAATATTTATAAACATAAATATACAAAAAAAATAAAATCTACAGTTTATAGGGGTCTGTTTGCAACTAATAAAAATATTTATATAATTTAATAACAGATCCAAAAAGTATAGGTGCATGCACGTAAATATTACAGCATAACACATGCTCCCACATGTGATACGAGAGGTCCTAGGTGCAATATCCAGAAAGTTTGGGCCCTTTAATGCAATTTATACAAAAACTTTACATTACATTTGATATTTACAGAACTAAAACATAAATACAAAATGGCAATGAGGTTACTATGTAATTTACCCACGAAGCGTGCTCATCCAGCGGTGCTTGATCGATCACTTATGTGCATTCAATGGTCGATGATGCATTCCGCTTAGCTCAGATCCGATGGTGGAGATAGAACTTGGAAGGCCTCCTTGATCAGATGCTACTACTCTTCTCCAAGAACAAGAAAGAATAATACCAGGTCCAAGCTTCAATTATCATTATATCCCGCTCTTGAAGTTCTTCGATCTTGAGGTGCTCCACACGTTTTTTAGGTCTAGACCTCGTTGAACAAGGCCAGGGGGGTCGAGCGGGTTCCAGGTACCTGGGGCCTTCGTTCTTTGTTCGATTCTCCTCCTAGGTACGCCTCCAAGACTTGTTACTTGCACAAAAATGTTCACGAGGTCGAGATTAACACCCTTGACCCAAGAATGAAGCTATATAACAAGAGGAAGTGGATGGGCGGATGAGCTTCGACGAAGGGTGGAGGAAAGAGCTTTGTTGACCTTGATTTTTGCAGAACCAATGGTGGAAGATGGGAATTTTGATGGAGAAGATGATAATTGAAATGGTGGGGTAGAACAGGGGATCTCACGATGAAACACAAGCTAGAGTAGGAGCTCCAGCTTTCTATAGATCTTGGAATTGAACCTAAACTACGAATTAAATGACTGAAATAAATGCTACACTAATTACATGAAGGAAAATGCGATTGAAAGAAACCTAACATATTAGCTCTAACTTGCAGAACATGGAGTAGAGAGCCTCCTCCTGAAGTGAGCTTTTGGCGATGGCGGACCATCAAATCTTTTCCCTTCTCCATGCCGATAAGTCTGAGGAGTTTGAGCTGTCACCAAGAACTCGACGCAGATGGTTTCTCATTGGGGTTACAGGGAAGAAAAGGGATCAAAAAATCAAAAGAGTCCGAGGAAGGATATATGCATAGCTGATGTTTGAGGATTTTTGAGGCAAGATTGCATGAGATCGGTTGGGTGTTGATGGAATCTAAATCTCTAGCAAGATGGATGGATGCAAGGGGAAGAGGTTTGGTGAAGGGCTCGAGGGCTGAGGAGGCATGGATGTAGAGTAATAAAATGGAGAAAAAGGGGGTAGATGGCGCTCTAACACAGTCATATAGTGGAGGAAGGACAGCTGACCAGAGATCAACCTTCCTTGCGTTCTGGTTGGTCCACATAGACCAATTAGGAAAAATCAGGGATTAATTCCATTATTAAATTCGTTAAAAATAATAAATGATTTGATTCATTAAAAGTCAAAATATAAATATTTTCCTTATTTTATGTAATTTTAATGGGTATTTTATTTATTTATACCTCCTTATTTATTAAGTGTTAATTTTTACAAGTATATTCATATGTATATTTACTTATATTTGACCTTTTTATTTTGTGTTTTCTCATTTTGTTATTATATATACATATTTTATATATTATTAATATATTTAAATACATATTTATAAATTTTACTTCCTTTTTCTGATTTTATTTGTATACATAAATAAATATGTGTATATACATTATATGTATAGTATACACACATGTTTTAATATATTATTTATTTTAATGTATTTTCATGATTTTATTTTATGTTTATATTTTAGATATATTTCAAATAGTATTTACAAGTATTTAAAAATATAGAAAGGTAAAAATAAAATGAATAAATTAAATGAATAAAATACGTAGGTATAAAGTACAATGGAACCCCAAAAAGATGGTTTTTGCATCTTAACTCCATTTTTTATGAAACCACCTTCATTAAATAGGTAATTTAATTTTAAGAATAATAAATTGATGAATTTTGAGCTTGTATGGAGAAGATATTGGTATGTGAAGTTCGGTTTGCAGCTTTTTCATCTGTGTGTCCCAGTTGCA
This sequence comes from Ottelia alismoides, assembly GCA_037367405.1. Lineage (NCBI taxonomy): Eukaryota > Viridiplantae > Streptophyta > Magnoliopsida > Alismatales > Hydrocharitaceae > Ottelia > Ottelia alismoides. The sequence continues at coordinate 327,424 of JAZKJV010008137.1, read as the reverse complement.
CTGGGCATTATTTTTCTTAGCAATTAATTCTGTATTTTCTATATATTATTGTGTACAAGTTTCATGTTGAACAAATATTATTTGAGTTGTATAAAATGAATAATAAAATAGGTGAAACAATGGCTATTCTTGATGATTTTGTGTGTCATTTCTATAAAATTATCTTCCCTATCTCCTAATTTATTCCTAGTCAGTCAAGTCTATGTTAACTTGGTCTTGAGGTATAGGGTCATTCAATATTTACAATACTTCATTCTTTTCTTTTCTTTTCCTTTATTCTTTTATTTTGCCATTAAATACTTGTATTTATGAAATATTTACTAGTTAAATAATGATTGTTATTTTGTATAAATTATTATTATTTTTCATGCATTTAACCAGGGACTTAAGACCAAAATGAAAAATACAAAGATGATGAAATGGAGGTTCATCACCCTCTATACTTGCCATTTCTAGTCCCTAGCAAACACTTTATGATAATGAGTGCACAAAAAAGAAAATAAAGAAAAGAAAAAGAATGAACTTGGAACAATTTTGATTCTTAAACTTATCTTCATTTTAATCTTCATAAAGTCAAAGTTTGGAACTCAGTTAAGACCTTTAGATTGTTATTTTGTTTAGAACCACATTCAGGTTAGGAATCGTGACTCAACAACCCTTAGATTCCATGTTCCTCTATCTAGTTCAACTCAATAGCCTGGTCAGAATTGTCCTTTCATACATATACTATTGTAACCTTGAAATGATATGTACCATGTGTGTGAATTGTGTTATCTCTTCTCAGATAAATAGTTGAACTATCAAGTTGTTTCCTCCTCCGGTAACTCATCCTTAGGGAGAAGAAAATTTTCTTCTGAGTTCTGGTACATGCTAGTGCACAATGAATAAGTTGGAAGCTAGAATAAAGAGAAAAAAAGTGGAAATAGACAAGTGTGGTCATAATTCCTTATGAAGCTCAGCCCGTGTGACCAATTCTCCATCGGGAAGTAGGCATTTTCTGGAAGCTCAAAAATTTTGGAATTTTCGGTATAGGCTTTTTTGGATATTTCTTTAAGCATTACTCTGCATTCTTAGTTTACCTTGACAGATATAGAATCCTTTGTTCCGCCCATGTTTTATGGTCTTAGAAAAAAATGTGCTACCAAAGCATTCCTTATTCGAAGATTTATTTCAATCCATTCTCCAGTCATTAGATGTCCATGCTCCCAGAGGAAAACTTGGGTTGAAATACCAATTTTAGTAGTCCCTAAGAATGGTTCTTGAGACATCCTTGACGAAGCAGCATAGTATCGTCCCGGTTTAGATTCTAAGATATTTCAACAACCCATCTTGGTTAAGCTAAGTGTTGATTGCGAGGTCTCAAGTCAAGCCATCTTCTCCAGAGTCGTACATATTACATAAAAGATTCTAGTTAGACACATTGAATTAACTCATGAACACAATCTCATAGAACCTAAAGAATTAAGTCAAAGTGACATGAAGCATCTTAATTCTAGACCTGAACATGATCCTCTGAAATTAAGTGGATTAAGGTTTAGTGCAAGCTCCAATCTTCTGATTTTATTTTGACTTGCTCGATTGCCAAAATCATTCAGAAAAATGTGTATGCAATGCAAGAAAATATTTTTGTGAAACTATTTTATGATTTTGAACTTTTTTATGGATTTTCAAAAGATTATGCAGATTTTTAGGAGTTTTGAAAACATTTTTTCAAATTTTTAGGTTTTTTTTAAAATCTATAAACTTTATGGGATTTTTTATAAATAAAAAAGGTTAGTGTACTCATAAGGAATTTTATACAAGTACACATGTTTTATACATGATTTTATAAATATGTCATTTAAAGAATTTTGTCAAGATATTATTCATAGGGATTGAAAATAATTTGAAATTTTTGCAAATATTTGTCAAATAATTTGAAAACTTAATTTGCAAATGATTTCTACAAAGAATTTCTCAAATATATATTTACAAAAAAATTACAAACTTTATACAAACATTTTACAAAGACTTTATTTTCTAAATGGTTTGAAAATAGTTTACAAAGATTTTTCAAAGGATTTAAAAAAAATTCAAGTCATTTTTCAACCACTTTCCAAATCATTTTGCAAAATAATTTCAAACCAAATTTTTAAAAAGTTTTCTGTATAATTACAAGAGTGTATTCTTTATAGTGGATTTATTGCACACCCTTACCAAGTATAGTATATTAGCATATTATTGAAGTACAATTTATGGCTAACATATATATATATATATGAACAATGTCCTCATAGTGATCAAATAGCAATAAAGAAAGACATAACCCTTGCTAAGTATAGAAAAGCCTATACTGCAACGACCGAATAAAAGAATGAGAAATCGATTGTCCCTCCTATACTTAGGATCAACTAATCATGAGTATAGAAGATTGTACATAAGGCAAGGATTATCGAGGATCATACTCTACAAATCCATGACTCACCTAGTTCCCCCTATACTTAGGTGAAATATCCCTAAGCATAGACAGAAAATCAACAAGTTGACAGACATGTGAGAGAATAAATAAAGAATAACCTGAATACACTCATCCCCCCTATTCTTAGGATGAAGTATATCCTAAGCATAACGTAGATGAATGGGATGAATGGAGTATGGAAGAATGAAAGAATTGAATAAGAAATGAAAAGAAGAAAGAAGAAAAGAAGAAAATTAATCAAAAATATTTTTGGATTCATCATCTGAATCATGTAATGTTGCAGTTATTGAGAGATCTTCATCAAATATGACCTAAATAGAATCGACAATGGACTAAAATATATCATGCTCTAGATATGGCTACAGCAACTGAACATTGACTACAAATAGTTGTGCGTCAGATAAAAATTCTGATTTGAGAATGCTTCCTTTGTCACGCAAAATCTTCACAATGAAGGGCTATGCCCATTTACTCATTATTTTTCCTAGGAATATCTTAAATTTACATCGAATAAATAGACTTTCTGTCTGGGCTCGAAAGTCTTTCGTCTGATGTGCTAGTTGTGACAATGTTTGACGTTCTCCTTGTACATCAAGTTGTTATCGTATGTGTAGTCTCCAAATTCCAGGATCTTGTTCATATCAATTTTCCTATTCTGACCATCTTTTGTGAGTTGAGATTGTAGATGTTTACCTCTAAAAGATATTTGTGAATTAATTCCACCAACATATGGCATGGCTTTCCATATACAAGGCAGTAGGGATACATGCCCAATGTATACTTGTAGGCAGTTAGATAAGCCCATAGAACTGAATCCAAAACTTGTGACCACTTCTTCCTATCGGTCCTAACGAATTTCTGCAATATGGTCTTAATTTCTCTGTTGGATAATTCGACCAAGCCATTGGACTGAGGATGATAAGGAGATGCTATACAATGATCGATGTCGTACTCCTTCACTAATTTCATCACCTCTTTGTTGATGAAATGGCTACCTCTGTCTGAAATGAGGATCTTTGGGATCCCAAACTGTGAAATGATGTTGTCTTTCAGAAATCGATAGATCATTCGGTTATTAGCGGATCGAGCGGGAATGGGTTCTACCCAGCAACTCACATAATCAATGGTGAGAAGGATGTATTCATATCTTTTACTGTTATGAAATGGTCTAAAAAAATCAATGCCACAAGCATCAAAAACATCAGAAATCTGAATGAATTTGAGAGGTATGGAGTCTTTCGATATGAGGTTTCCTCCCACTGTCTAACAATCTATGGATCCTTTGACATATGCTGCGACATCCTGTTGAACATGGAGATTGTAAGGGATTTATTTAATTAAGAAATAGAAAATGTCGAAGTAACCCAAAATTCCCCTCAACAAAAATTTATTTTTATTATTGAAAACTCAAGCTAAGAAATCAAGAGAAAGCAAGAGAACTAAATTTTCTATTTATTTACTTGTATATTGTACATGATCGAACTCAGGGAGGCTACAAATCTAAAGAATTATTTATATCAACGACAAAAATCAATGAAATAAAAAGAATGATTCTTTTTTATTGAACTACTCCTGGTTAGCTTTTTATTTTTTTAAATTTTAAATTTTATATTTTTTAAATATTTTTATGGTTATATATATTTCTAATGATTTTTAATTTCGTATATTTCTATATTTTTAATATTTAACATAAAGCTAGAATAAAGAATAAAAGGAATAAAACAAAAAGGTAAACAAGTTTTTTTGGATTTTTAAAATATGGGAAAAATATACAGAAAAATGAAACAAAACTATTTTCTGTTTTGCATTTTTTTACTATTTTTACGAGTTTTTGATGATTTTTAGATTTTTAAGAATTTTAAAACCCTTTAAAATAGGTAAAATAATAAATAGAAAACAATGTGTATATTTTTGGGTTTTTATGATGGCAAATAAAAGTAAAAAATCAAAGAAATATTAACCAAAAAAAGATAATTTTTTATAGTTTCCAGAAAGCAATTTTATGAAATTTTTAGGATTTTTGGTTAATTTTTATGAATTTTATTAGTGTTTTTAGTGTTTTGCTATTTTTGGTTTTTATAAGGAATTTAAAAGTGAAATTTGTAGAGAAATTAAAACAAATATAATCACACAAATACAATTTTTTCACAATTTTTCAAAAAGGTTTTATAATTTTTATTTAATTAATACTCCAAACAACATAAATTGAGGTGTTTCTAAATCATTTAAAATAATAAAACTAATGAAATGCAAAGCAAAAATGACGAATGATAATACTACTTAACAAGAGCTTATGTGAATTTTTGTAGAATTATTAGGCAAGATTACCTATTTATTAATTGCAGTAAAAACAATTAAAAAATCTAAAGCACATGGACCTATATACAAAGAAAATTATGTAATGGATTAAACAACAAACAAAGTATAAAAGGCAATGGTGTGCTCACAATTTTCACCTAAAAGTCGTGTGCCAGCGCACATGAGTCACGTTGGAATGAACTAAATGGTGATTATTTAAGTCTAAGGGTTTAACAATAACGAATAATGTGAGTATTTTATTGCAAATTCTCCACAAAGGCACATGCTACGAACATTTATCAATTCAATGTGGACCTAATTTAATTAATGAAACAATAAGGACTTAAATGTAAATAGTTCAAACACTAGTCTATTGATACGTGTCCTTAGAGGGACTTATTTACAAATGAATAAAAGAAAAGGGACTGGAAATAGTCAATGCTGCTGTTGCGACTCACATGTGTGATGGACGATTGGATCTAAGATGAAGGTGATCTGATCGGGCAGCCTGATTTTGGGGCTAAATGACGGAAGGGATGTAATCTAGCGGTATGGCTCCTGATCCAATGGATGGAAGGGAACCAGGAAGAAATTTGTTGAATGTAAACTTTAGTGAGGTTCAATCAGTCGTAGATCGATCCATCTCCGTTGCTAGAACCCCTGATGATCTGAATAACTTCCTGCTTGGCCGCTCCGTCGACTGATGGACTTGATAAGGTGTGAATACGCTTGATCTACGATATGGAGGCTCGAAGGTCTGCGGCTAAAAAGTGACCTCCAGATCTCAATTTCCAGGTCCAGCTCCACTCTAAATCCCTACAAGAGATTATTGACTCGGAGAAGGAGGCTCTGGCCTCGTTATTAACAGGAAAAGCAAGGAAAATAAGGAAGAATGGGGATCTATGACGAGCGCGGTCGGGAAGGAGATCGGACCCCAGATCTGAGGTGATCTGGGATGGTCAGGTTATGTAAGAAGGCAAAGAACATGGTGATAATTATTTTACTTGAGTCAGGATTGGAAATGGAGTGGAGAGCTTCGATTGTGCTGGTCAGAGTTTGGATGAAGGATGATCTGATCTAAGATAAGATCTGGAATTAAAAGCAAAATATAAAGATGAATTTGAAAATAATTACGTAAAATTTACCTACAGATGGATGTACGATGAGCACTGCCTTGATTCGTGGTAATAAATGAAGAGACACAACGTCTTCGACGGGTCTCCGGTGACGTGCGTGGATCATGCTCCCACGTGCTCTACATTCTCTTCCGATCACAAAGGCGCAACACTATCACTACCTCACTCTATAGAAACCAATCTCAAGCTATGAAAAGAATGGAAACGAATCAGATCAATTGGTGGAGCTAGAGGGGGATTTTATAGACGAACAACTAGATGAATTTTAAAATCGAGTGAGCACGCGAATTGAGGTGCAGATCAAGAAAACGATAAACTGGTGAGAATGCCAGTTATTCGGGTGACAAGATCACATAAAGAATCGATGCTTGTTGATGATCGGATTGGACGGGAAAAAAGACAGAAATAGGTTTAGCGAGGAGTTATTCAGGTGGAGCCGGAAGACTAGATAGTTAACCTAGATCAACAGACCTGGGTACAACCAATAGGGAACAAGGCCTACTAAAGGCCAAACAGGAAAAATACAAAATGTCCTAAAAATGAGAAATAAATTAAAATTAAATAGAAAATGAATTTAAATAAATAAATAATATAAATAGGAAATGCTAAGAAATAAATAATCTTCATTTAAATGATTTTTAATAAATTAAATAATTTAAATAATTAGGTTAAAAATAAATAGTAAGCTTTATTCATATACATTTTTACCTATATATACAATACTTGTATTTTTAATAAATTACTTTTCAAAAAATACATAATTTAATATTTTATTTATTTACAACATTTTACAAGGATATTATTCATATTTTATTTTATTTTGATGAAACAATCTATTAGGTTTAAATAAATATGTATATTTAGAATATATATACATAACTGTACATGTATAATATATACAATTATTCATTTTTATGAATTTTGATTTGTATTTTTTATTTGCATTTTTATTGGATAAAATACAATATTTACATTATTTAAAATACAATATGTACAAACAAAAATATATAAATAATAAAATAATATTTTTTACACAATGGACAATAAAGGCACAATATATCAAACACTCCAAAAAGCCACTTTTTACATCTTAAGTCTAATTTTAATGAAACCATTTTCATTTTGAAGCTTGCTTTATTTAGAGTAAATAAAAGTGAGTTTGTTTATTTTGAGTTTTTATGGAGAAGATATGGGTCTAACAAATTTGATTCTGTAGCCTTTTCAAAGTATTATTATTTACACAATGTACAATGAATTTTCTTGCATGTATTTTTAAATTTTGCCACTTATTTTTATGTACAACATCCAAGAAGAAAACATTTTTATTTGGAATGAATTGGGTTATAAATAAAATAAAATAAGGAATTATATACAAGATAATGATATATGTGCAATGATGAATAGAGATGAATATGTGGATTTTAGTTTTCTTTTATTTTTCTGAAGAAGGCCTTATCTTCCTCTACTTTATTCCTTGTCGATCAGGTCAAGTCTTGACCTTCTCTCGCTATTAGAGTCAGTCTGTATTTATTACACATATACAATCTTCATTTTCTTTATTTTTCTTTTATTTCTTTCTTTATTTATTTTACGTTAAAAATAATGATATTTATACAATATTTACAAAAGAATAAATAATACTAAAAACATGCATTTATTAATAATTACATGTGTTTAATAAGGGATTTCATTCTTAAATAAATGGATAAAGATAATGAAATACAATTTCATCATCCCCCTATACTTTACCTTTGCTAGTCCTTAGAAAACACTTATTAGTAGAATAAGTGACTAAAAAGAAAAATAAGAAAGGAAAAATAAAGAACTTAGAATACTTTTGATTTTTAAACTATTCTTCACAAAATCAAAGTATGGAGCTCGGTCAGACCTTTGGATTATTAATTTGGTGGAAGCCTATTGAGAAACCCTATTAAGAAATGGATTTAAGACCTAACAACCTTCAAGTTCCAGAAGACTCCTTTCTGTTTGCCTCAACAGTCTGGTCAGAACAAGTCCTCATATGCAAATTCTGGTGAATATGAATCTTACTTGTACTGTATAGGTGAAATATAGCTCTTCACAACAGAAATGACAAAGACCAGCCTTCTCTTAGCAAGGTAACCCTAATTCCCCAATCTAGCGACTTTTTCCTTAAGGAGTGTCGTATTTCCTTCTAAGTTAAGGTAAGTGTTGTGTCCACAATCGTAGGTGGAGAAGATAGAAGAATACGAAGAGAACTCGAATGTAGCCACATCTCCTTGCGAAGCCGGCCAGTGTATCCAAGTCTTCACTAAGATCTATAGTCTCTTTGAAGTTGGACCAATGTGGTCAAATATATACATGATAATGATTTTTTATTAGAATACATTTTCTTCTATTTTGTGTAAAGGATTGTCATACTACATTGATATTATTGTGCCACTACGGATATAGAATCTTTCTCTCCCATGTGTTTTGGGATCTTAGAAAAAATGTACCAGTAGACCATCCTTAATCTGAAGCTTTATTTCAACCAACGGCTCATGTCTTTAGATGCCCATGCCACTAGAGTAGGTTGGGGCCCACTAGCCACTCAATATGACTGCATATGTTTCCATTCATGTGTATCTCTTTCTAGAGGATTCTAACCCTCACCACCTCATCAGTGAAGAGCTACATGTAAAGTGTCCAGTTTAGGTCAATGTCTAAGAGAACCATGCATGTGTACGAAGTATTCTAATTAGACTCATCAAGATGACATGTGAACATATTCGTGTGGACTCAACGAATTAAGTCGCTATGACCTGAAAAGTCTCTACTCCAGCTCCAATAAGGTTCTTCTGAAATTAAGCGGATTAAGGTCTTAACCAAGCTCCATTCTTCAATTTTATTCTAGATTAGTTTAAGCATTAATTTCATTCTAAAAAATGCACATGCAAATGCAAGAATATATACAAAACATACACTTTTTAAGAAAAGAAAAGAAAATGAAATGAAAGAAAAAACAAATCTTTTTGAAAATGTTTTTCATAAATTTTTGCATTTTTATGGATTTTACTTTTTTTCACCTTTTTATAGAGTTTTTAATAAAGAGAATTACACATTTACATGAATTTACAAGGATTTTGTAAAAAATTACTAAGAATTTTATACAAACATATATACAAGATTTATACAATTTATAGACGATTTTACAAAAATAATATTTACAAATTTTATATCAAAATTTTACAAGAAGGATTTTATCTACAGAAATAACTTTATATACATATTTAATAAAGAATTTTATATACAACTTTATACAAGTTTATACAAGGATTTTATTAAAAGGATTTATTCACAAAAGTGTTTTACACAAAAGAATTTTACTCACATATTTACACGGTGATTACAAGTTCTATTTACAAACATTTGTACAACTAGTATTTACACACAATATGTAAAAACAAGTTATTTATAAACAAGGGGACAAAATAATTTACAAACAATTTTATAAAAAATTTATAAACATTTACAAAACCTTTACAAAATATTTTACAAAATACATTTTACAAATCACTTTATAAAATTTTACAAAACCATTGTTACACACATTTTACAAAAAGGTTTTCACAAATAGTTTACAAAATTTCACAAATCAATTTTACAAAGATTTTATTTGCACACATTTTACAAACATATTGACAATATAAATAATTTTGATGCAAAATAATTTACAAAGATTTTTCAACTAAAATAATTTTACAATAATTTTTACAAAAAATATTTTTACAAAGATTTTTACAAAAGTTTTACAAGAAATGTTACAAATATTTTACAAAGAATTTGTACAAATAATTTTACAAAACTATTTTCAAAAATATTTACAAAAGATTTTTCAAAGATTTTTTTGCAAACTTTTCACAAATATTTTTATTTCAGTTTATTAGCCATATTATTAGATAAACAGAAGTACGAGTTATGGCTAAAGTGTATATATACACTACAACAAAATTGAACTATAGTGACGGTTTTGAAAAAAATCCGTCATTAAATTAGCCGTTGTTAAATATATAACAACGATATTATTCGTTGCGAAATGAATTTTCGTACTCAAAATTATCAACGAATATCATATCTATCGTTATATCATTAGCAACGGTCCACATAGCGATGCTTATCCGTTGCTATTTTTCAAAATATCAACTAATCGTCGCTATTTTTTTAGTTCAAAATTTAGCGGCGACTATTTAAAATATTGAAAAATAGCAACAGATAAGCGTCGCTATGTGGACCGTTGCTAATGATATAACGACATATATGATATTCATTGCTAATTTTGAGTACGAAAACTCATTTCGCAACAGATATTATCGTCATTATATATTTAACAACGACTAATTTAGTGACGGATTTTTTCAAAACCGTCACTATAGCTCAAATTTTTTGTAGTGATATAATATATACGACACCCCCTCTACTCAACAACTATGTCCTCATAGTGACCAAGAAGCGACAAAGGAAGACATAACTCGTGCTAACTATAGAAAAGTGAAAAGAAGCTATACAACAACAACAACTCAAAGAATAAAGAATGAAATGAATAAAAGTCGGCGATCCCCTCATGCCCTTGCTTTATTTTCTTTTATTTTTAATACTGTATATATAATTTATAGTATAAATAAACATGTGAAATTTGCACGGACCCCCTCTGCTTAATAACATTTGCTTAGGGGTTGATGAGCCAAATTTCCAAATGAACTAAGGTGGATAAAATATAGCGAAGGTCGTTGCGACCTTAGCCACTCGAAAAATCCAGCTCAATAAGAAAAATGTATAAGCAGACCACCAAAATAAGACAAAAATTAAGGAAAATCAATAGTGGCCCTGGCTATTGGATTAGCCTGGTATAGCGACCAGGGTCGGACTCAAGGAGCACGTGATGGCCTCGCGGATTATGAAGTAGTCAAAAAAATAAAGAAAATAAAAATAAGCAATTTTTGGTGGATTTTTAACATTTTTATATTTTTTTTTGGAATTTTTAATTATAAAGAAAATTAAGAAATCAATAAAATAAGTAAACTCAAGCAATTTTTTAATCACTCTAAAAAGGTCCAAAAATTCAAACAAAAATATTTTTATGATTTTTATATTTTTTACTATATTTGGTTAATTTTTGGTATTTTTCTGATTTTTAGGGAATTTTATAAAAATGAAACAAGGCAAAAACAGAAACACAATGTCCAGTCAGGCTTCAAAAGCCAAAATAAAATGCAAAATGGCCCTAATAAAACCTGAAGGTACTTTTCCTATGGAGTATGAACAACAAGGAACAATCAGGAAAATGAATTATTAATTTTTGGTTTTTCTATGAATTATTAGAACTTTTATGAGATTTTCAATGTTTTTCAATTTTTATATTTTCTATAAATTCAAAAATGACCAAAATTGGTCAGAAAATCAAACACAACAAAATAAACAAAATCTGATTTTTTTATAATTTTTGAAAACGTTTTAATATTTTTTTGTGAATTTTAGATATGAACAGGCAGAAAAAGGGCTGTTTTTGAATTTTTAAAAATAACAAAAGGGCTTCAAAAATTTCTCAAAAATTAGTGAAAATACTACACAGTGGCAGGAGCCACGTGTCAAATTTTCACTCAAATTGGATATAATATGATATTTTATCTAAAACAACCAAGAACCCACAGTGCATAGGGACCTGATCGTAATAAAAATACCTTCCAGGGGCCTAAAAGTAACCAAAATGGAAGTCCAGGGGGTCTAGGTGCAAAAATCCCAGGTTCCCACGCGCCATGCACGTATCCTGGGCACTCAGGGACTAATATGCAATTAATTTAAGTCCCTGGACCTATTAGCAACATGTGCTAAAAGTCCAGGGGCTAAGTTCCAAAAAACCCACTAAATTCGGCACATGCAGAAATAAGCCACTCATAGGGGCATAAATGCAATTAACCAAAAATATTTTTCATTTCATAACAATCAGAAACTACAGGCCACAATATGCAATTTCTCCAAGATATCACGTGTCGATGCACGTGTCCACAATGTGCAGGGGTAGAAATTCAAATATAAGAAACGACAAGGTCCTAAGTGCAAATGTTCCAAACTAAAAAAAACGCTATAAAATATTTACAAGACTAAACGCTAAACACTAAAAGACAGAGGGCCTAAGGGAAATTACCCCACTTATTCATCCGAGGGCGGAGGATGCGCCATGTATCTGATCGAACGGCTGAGAACGATGGCGCCTCAACGAAGGGAAACCCGCTCGGATCGGATGGCTGAGGGCCTCCCACGTGGAGGATCTGACGGCTGTGGTGCGACGTGGGTAAACGAAGGGGCCTCTGCTCTGATCTGACGGTGGGGAGCTAGCCACGTGGAAGATCAACGGCTGCTGTACGTCGTGGCTAACCCTCGTTGGATGGACGGTCCAGATCAGTCCTCCAAGGGATCGGACAGTGGCGTGGCTCCTCAAATGAATGGCTACGATCACGTCTGGAGCTGGAGGGCTGGATGGACGGCTCTGGAGGATGCACCAAGAATAGGTCGCCGGTGATGTTCACCGGCCCAAAGCTCGCGCTGTGTGCCTCCTCAGCTGCTGCTAAGATGCGGAAGAGCTCCGCCGTGAAGTCCCGCAGTGGATGATGGTCTCCGATGAGGCTGACGACCACCAGAATGGCCCGCGACGGCAGTGACCTGGAGCTGCTGTGCCTGAAAGCTCGGACCCTCAGATGGGTCCCTCTCGAACTGCAAAGCACACAGAGCAGCTCCTTGGTCGAGGGCAAATTGCCTCGACCAAGTTAGGGGCGAAATGGGCGAGTGGGTGTGTCAGGGCATGGTCCTCCGGCGAGCGGCGGAGGAGGAGGACCGAAGTCCCTACTCCGGGGCGAGTCAGGGTTGGCTGCCTGAACGAAGAAGGTGCGGAGGAGTCTGGTGAAGGTGGAGGTGCGGTCGGGTGGTCAATTGGATGGACGGAGACGGTGAATTTGGTTGGCGAAGGCGGCGGAGCGATTTGGGGCAAATCCTAAATTAGACTAAACTACAAGCTAAACTACCTACCTGGCGGAGGAGATCGACTATGCTGGAGCTCGGGGAGCTCCGGTGGTCATTGCCTGCAAGGGGGTGTCGAGTCCCGAGGCTGGGCGCGCTCGCGGTGGCGCACGGCGGCGAAGCCACCGGATCAATGGTTTCCCGGCTGCCCGGGCCTCACTTCCACTCCAAATCGCACCATTGTCACCCAGGCGAGGTGGAGGAGTTCCTTGGCATCGAGGGGGAGGACCAGAGATGCGTCAAATGTGCGGCGGAGCAGATGCTATATAGTCCTAGGGGTCCGGCTAGAAGGGGATCGAGCGAGACACTCGGAGCACGGACCCCGATAACCCACCCCGGGCGAAGGTGTCGGATCTGCAAGGAAGAGATAGGACCCAGGGTATAGGGTTTTAGTGATCGGATCGAGTATGGAAAAAATCGAGAAGTTGGGTCGAAAACTCAGATCCGGGACTCTGTCGTCTAGGGGGGAGTAGACCGAGGGGTCAACATCCCCCATGGACCAATCAGGAGCGGCCACGTCATAAAAGATTTGGAAATTCATTTTAAATAGAAAATGGCTGATTTTGGAAAAAGTTAAAATATGAAAAATGTTTCTTTTATGGGATGTTTACCTAGCAGACCCTGAAATCTTTCGAAATTACCTCTACGACCTTTGAAACACCATAATTCCTCCCACGACCCCGTAATCTTGCTAACCCTTACCCAATAAACCCTGTGGTTAACCCCCATCCATTTACCCGTTAAAACTAACCAGATTCCGTTAAATTCTTTTATCTTATGCCTATTTTATTTGTCGAATTTACCTTCACTGCCACTCCCTCTACCCTCCTCCTTTTCCCCACCACCCAACACCCAACACCTCCTCCCTCCATGGCCCTCCTCCCCGACCTCCGCCTCCTCCTCTTCCTCGTTCCCGACTCTACCCTCCCGTGTTACAGCGGTCCTCTGATCTTCCACTAGTCATCTCATGGCTGCTTTAACAACTTCTATTGGGACAATCGTTTCTCCAACGATTATACACGATTGCTCGAAAGGAAAGGCTTTTTCCTTGTCTTTTCCCTGTGAGCCTGTCGTCAACTACATCTGTAGTTAGAGATATGTTCCGAAGGCTCGCCGGTTCTCGTCCTCTTTTCTGTATGTATCGGTACGTCATTATCCAACTGCTATCAAATTTGGAGATGCCATCTTGTATTATAGTAAATTAAATACCAATCGAGATATAGAGCAATCAATATCGAGAACTCAAAATAATATTTTACCACGAAATTTTACAAATAGAGACACAAGAAAACAAAGAAAGCAATGATGCACCCTCGCTTTGTTACACAGATCGGTAGGAAGATGATTCAGTTGCTGGGGACGAAGTTGGTGGCATACGCCCAAGCATTGTTGTTGACGGGGTCGGCGAGGTGGTCGGAGAGGTTCTCGAGGGGGCCCTTCCCCGTGACGATGGCCTGGACGAAGAACCCGAACATGGAGAACATGGCCAACCTCCCGTTCTTCAGCTCCTTCACCTTCAGCTCCGCCAAGGCCTCGGGGTCCTCGGCGAGGCCCAGGTGGTCGAAGCTACCACCGGGGTAGAGCGGGTCGACGACCTCTCCCAGAGGTCCTCCCGCAACGCGGTATCCCTCGACGGCACCCATCAGGATGACCTGGGTGGCCCAGATTGCGAGAATGCTCTGCGAGTGGATAAGGCTGGGATTGCCCAGGTAGTCCAGACCACCCTCGCTGAAGATCTGAGAGCCGGCCTTGAACCACACGGCCTCGCCGAACTTGACCCCATTGCGGGCAAGGAGCTCAGGGAACACACATCCGAGAGCACCGAGCATCGCCTACCTCGCGTGGATCACCTCCAGCTCGCGGTTCTTGGCGAAGGTCTCTGGATCGGCGGAGAGCCCAGCGGTGTCCCATCCGTAGTTTCCGGGGGAACTCACCGGTGAGATTGGAGGGGGCCTCACCGGAGAAGGGTCCGCGGTACTTGACGCGGTTGGGACCGTACCACAGGCTGCCAGAGGAGACGGGTTTTGGCTTGGCGCCGGTCTTCCTCATGGTGACCCTCCCATCGCCGACGATCTCGTTGGTGTTGGGTGCAAGCTCCCAGTGCTCGAAGACCCCCGAAGCCCCCAGCGGAGCCGCTCGAAGTCCCCCCCTCCCCCACCGGGCTTGATCCTCCCCCCCCTTCCGGCAGCCGCTCGAAGTCCCCCTCCCCCACCCACCCGTCCACCTCTCCTTCTCGAAGCCCCCCACCTCCCTCCAGGCCGTCGCCAACCTCCTCCCTTCCATGAACTTCCTCCAGCCCAGCCCCAGCTCAGGTCGAGCCAAAGTGCCACGCCCCCTCACGCACACCTCCTCCGGCCAGGAAAATGCCCTCGATGAGGGAGGAGAGATGGAAGAGGCTTTTGGTTGATTCTAGCCGTCCGATCACGGATTGGTTAGATTAACTCGTGTTTAACTCAATGAAGTTAACTCAATATGTGTCAATTTAACGGCAGGGTTCGTGGGGTAAGACGGAGCAAGATTACGGGGTCGTGGGAGGAATTATGATGTTTCAAAGGTCGTAGAGGTAATTTCGAAAGATTTCAGGGTCTGCTGGGTAAATATCCCTTCTTTTATTTTAAATTATTTTTTTTGTGATTTTTATTTTTTTTTGAAATAAAAATTAGGTATTTATAATATAGTATTATATACATAGGTATATACAATATTGTATTTTTAATTTTGATTTTTAATTATTTATTTTTATACATTTTTATTCCAATTTTATATTTTTTTATTTACAAAATAAAATTTGGAATATTTTGGTATTTTTATTTTATTTTTATTATTTATTTACAAGGGTAAAATAAAAAGTTATGTACATTTATATACATGATATATAAAAATATTTATTTTGATTTTTATTTTATATTCTTTTTATTTTATTTTTGTTTTTGTGATTTTTATTTTATTTATTTACATTATGAAGTATAGAATATGTACACATTTTTATTGGATTTTAATTTATTTATAGGGATAAATAAATAAAGAAGTGGTTTTATATACATGGTGAATATACAAGGGTGAAGGCATTTTTATTTTCTTTTAAATTTTCTTATTTTTATTTTGATTTTGTATTTACAAATATATACATATAAATACAACCCATTTTTATTTTTATTTAGAGGAAAATATTTTTATTTAATTACAGGTATTTTTACAAGGGTGAGCTTCCTATCTCCCTCTACTTGGGTTTTTATGCGGTCAGGCCCATGCTGAGCCCTCCCTTGGGATTAGGTCGCTCAATATTTATTCTAAATATCTCCCTCTTTTTCTTTTGTCTCTTTATTCTTTTATTTATGCACAAAAACATGCTAATTATTAAATTTTACACAATGCATGTCAAATGGTAATTATTAATATTTATAGAAATATACATGTGTTTGGCAAAGGTTTTGTAGCTAAAATAAAAGAATGAGTGATGAATGGGTATTCATCACCCCCCTATACTTAACTTTGCTAGTCCCTTAGCAAACACTTATTTGAAAAAGAAGTGAAAAAGGAAAAGAAAAAGAAAAGAAAAGAGGAGAATATGCATGGATTAATGCTGAGTATTAAACTTGCCTTCATTAAATTGAATTATGGTGCTCGATCAGATCTTTGGATTATTAATTTGTCGGAGCCTTATTTAGACTTAGGTTTAAAACTTAACAGCCTCTAAGTTCCACTAATCTATAATCAGGACTCCTCAATAATCCAGATCAGAACAAGTCATCATACACAAGCCCTGAAGACTATGAGTCTTTCCTTGTACTGTGTAAGTGATATATAAGCTCTCCACCTCAGAAATGGCAACTTGACAACCCTCCCCAACAAGGTAACTCTATGACCTCAATCTGGCCACTCTTTCCTTGAGGAGCGGGGGTATTCCCTTCTAAGTTCAAGTTCAACCGGCTCAAGAAGAGGGGAAGAAGAGAATGGACCATGGACAGTGTAGCCATGTATCCTTGGGAGCTCAACCAATGTAGCTAAGTCTCCCTGCTGCAAGTTACATAAGGTGAATCCATGAGTCTCAAGCTTTGCTTATTTGCACTATATACATACTCCGTGGGATTGTCATTTTCTATCAGACCCACAACTTTTTTGGAGTTATTTTCTTTTGCATTTTTTTTCAAGTGCATCTATACAACATATACATGTGCAGCATATATACATAAGGAGTTTTTCCTCTTGAGCAAGTAGAATATCCCTCTTTTGAAGCATTATTGCAACCCAAAACTCCTATCATTAGACCTCATGGCAACCAGACCAAGTTGAGACACACTTCCTTCACTAAAAGAAGAAGAGAGGTTCCGCCTAGAAGTACTTCCCTCATATGCTACCCCAAGTCAAGGAAGACTGCCTCCTCATCACCTCATCCGTAGAGAGCTCGGTGTAAAGTGCAGTGTCCAAGTAAAGCCATGTCTATATGAGTCATGTGTGTGTTGTTTAAGTGCTCTACTTAGGCTCATTGAGATGACATGTGATCATAGCCCTAGTGGACTCAAAGAATTAAGTCTCCATGGACCTGAAAAGTCTTAACCCTAAGCCCTATAAGGTTCCTCTTAGAATTAGGTGGATTAAGATCTTAATCAAGCTCCATTTCCCAATTTAATTCCAGGCTAGTTTAAATGTCAACTATAATCCAGGAAAAGCTTACAAGTATATACAAAGATGCTATTTACACAATATTTACACAAATGCAAAAATTTTTGAAAAATGATTTGAAATCATGGATGAATGCATGAATGCAAGTTTTGCAAAATATTTACACAAATTTACACAAGGTTTTTGCAAACTTTTGATTTTCAAAACATTTTGGAAAAATTTTGTACTATATATATAATTTTGTTATGCACATATTTACACAAACTTTACAAAAAAAGTTTTTGAAAACATTTTTACAAAAATAATTTTCTACAATAGCTATGTATGTGCAAATAAAAGAATGATTATTTACAAGGAAAATTTTTTAATTTTTATGGATTTTTGGGTGTTTAGCCATTTTTATTTATTTACACACTCACACAAAGTACGAGTTATGGCTAAAGTATATATGAAATATATACACCCCCTATACTTAGCTCGAACGATGTCCTCAGAGTCATGAGCGATGAAGAAGACATAACTCGTGCTTAGTATAGGGAAGTGAAAAGGAAGGCTATATATAAAGACGAATCAAAGAATAGAAATCAACATAGTCTCGGCTTTTCCCCCTATACTTAGGATCAAATAATCCTAAGTATAGCAGGCTGTACACAAAGGGAAAACCAAGTGGAGAATGTACCGGGTCTACCCCCCATACTTAGGGTAAAATATCCCTAAGTATAGGCAACAAAACAGGGGTAGCAAGACACGAAGAAATCAACAAATATATACAAGAAGGAGGGGTATCACTCCCCCCTATACTTAAGGTGAAGAATCCTTAAGTATAGGCACAACAACAGAAGTGATGGAACAGAACGGAAGAACAACCCGGTGTTTCCACCCCCCTATACTTAGGATGAGGAATATCCTAAGTATAGAAAAAGATAATCCTAAGAGAGACCTGGGTGAAAACAAGAACGGAAGAAAGAAAGATCGAACTAAGACAAAACATGTATATACAAAAGAGTACAATGTTGAGGTGCCTCTCAACAAGCGCTAGATTTTACGCCCTAGCTGGGCGCAAAGGCTAGGAAAAGAGCAGTGTCAAGGTTCAGGACGACATCGGTAAGGCGAATTCCGTACTGTCATCGCAGTCTTCTGTATGAAGAACAGCGACGAACTCAACAGTGTAAAGTAAGACACCCAAGTATGCAATCAGGGGTGTCTACTACCGGCCAAGGATATGGAAGTAAGTGATCGGGATCCGGTAGCACAAAAGAAATCATCGGTTCTGGATCAGACTGGAGTGGAAGTGTGGAGCCGAAGAAGTCAAACGTGGACAAGGATGGATCAGTAATAGATTCCTCCACGTCAATCAATGTCTCGAAGAAGTGCAGGCAGTCAAGATCAGGAGACTCTCTAAGAAGACTGATATCCGATGTAGGAAATAGAAACAGATCAGACAGATCATCGAATATCTCCAGGATGGGTTCATCCTTGCGAGGGTCGTCGAGGTGAGAAGACTCAGAATCAGAATGATCAGAAGACTCGGTTTCGTGTTCCGTCAGATCAGAAACACTCTCAGAAGGTGAAACTGAGTACTCATCGAGTGTGGCATTCTCCCGCAGATAACCCTCGAGGAGAAATGCAAGATCAAGAAGTGAGTAGAAGAGGATCGGGATCTATAAGGGCATCTACGCTGCTGTCAAGCACCCACTCTGTGCACCAGGCCGCATCATCATCTGAAGTGTGGCTATCGACAATCTGGAAGCAGAGGAGAAGGTACTGGTCAACCTCGCGGAAGACAAAATGTCTGCGCCTGATCCTCGCTCTGCGGCTATGCTGGCTGCCAACTGGTCCTCAGCAAAGGTGTCTATCTTGTCAGAGTGGAGGACAAAAGGCTCTAATACGGGACTATCTATATCTGAACTCTCAAAGTGGTGTTCCATATCGAACTGTGGCTGCTGGGCTGAGTCATGGTCACTGTCAAACTCCGAGAAGTATCTCTGCAGAAAGGAAGCTGACTCCTCCGGGACTAGAAACTGAAGTGGCTGAGACAATGGCTGTAGTAGCGGGGGCTCCTCCGGCTCCTCGAGTATCAGAAGATCCAATATCCAAGACTCGTCAACTGGAAACTCTGGGGCTGACTCAAACTCTAGCTGGAAGATCAACGGGAACTCGAGTAGACTCTGGGTCCGAACCTCTGCTATCGCAGTCATCTCCTCAGTCAGTGGTGTTGCATCATCCATGTCCTCGGGCTGGTGTGTAGAAACTGTATCCTCATGTAAAGTGACACACCGCACTGGTATCGCATCGCCCGCATGTGTTGTCCCGACTACGGCATCTCGTGAAGAAGACCACCATGAAAGTAAACTCGAGATGGTATTCAGTAGGTGAATGTCGGCACTGCGGTGTGAACCGCCACATGTGGTAATCACCAGTGCTATCTGCTCGGCGGTCATCCCCCGCATGGAGATCTCAATCAGGTCTGTCAGTGGAAGTCCGTGATCTGGAAATCTCCGCAAGAGGTCTAGAAACCTCGGCCATGCCTCATGTAGTGGCTCCTGGGGGTCTACTGAAAACTCTGTGATCAAAGACCGCATAAACTCTGCTCTACGTGGGGGGAAGTATCTCTGTATAAACTCTCGGTGTAGCTCTCCCCACGTATCGAATGTCCTCCCCAATCGTTTGTGCCATCTCATGGCTCTGTCATGAAGTGTGAATGGGAAGGTCTTCCTCATCAGCTCCTCTGTAGTGATATCTGAATATCTCTGTGCTCTGCAAAATTCCTCGAATGCGGACAGGTAAAGATAAGGCTCCTCGTGCGCCTCTCCTGAAAATGTCGGCATTCGTTGAATGTAATGCAAATCCAAGACGAATGGACGTAATGTAGAAGCTGACTGAGCTCCCTGACTTATCTTCTCCTCCATCAATCTGGGATAGGATATATCCGCTGATCTCCACTGCTCTCTGTAATCCCGAATGGAGTGCACTCTCAACTCAGCAACGACCACGTCCGGGTCTCGCATCTGCTCAATCTGATGTCCTCGGACGTCTCGCTCAGCATGCCCAGAGTAGAGAAAGGGATGGGAAGGAGGGGACAGGAGGTTGGTCGGAGATCCGACCTCCCTAGAAGATGGACTGGACTGATGGTCAGATGGTGAAGAAAAAGCCGCAAGAGTCGGCTCGAAGTGAGGGGGATCCATCATCCATGGGTGAAGGAGAAGAAGAAGAAGACTGAAGGGAGGGTGGGTGGTAGACAGAAGAAGAGAAGAAGATGGGAGGAAGATAGAAGGGATCTGAAAATCACACAAGATGAGAAAACATAACCCCCGATTCACCTACGCACACAGAGCTGAAGACCGAAAGGGATCGGTCGATTATCTTGTTGATTTTATTTTAGGTGATCATTCAGTCTATTAGAGCGATTACGTGAGGTAATAGGAATCCGATATTTCTCAACCGTCTGTCCCGTGCCAAAGAGCTGCTAATCAGTCGAGAAAAATCGGATGGCTCTAACCTAAGGTGCGGGTCACTCTCTCGCTCATCCAAACCAAACAAGGAGGGGGTTACTCTCCCCAAGACAAATTTTTTCAGTGTGGTGTCTTTTAGGTCAAGTGTGATTAGCAGTCCCAAATTTTATTGTTTTTGTTTTTAGGTATTTTTCAATAAAAAGAAATCTCCTAACGAATTTTTCGGTTCTCCTGGTTATTAAGTCCAAAAATCAGGGGGGAGAAGTCGAAAAAGCTGATGCGCAATGAAATCAATGATGCATGCAGAGTAAGAGATGCGTACCTGACTCCAGCAGTTTACATGCAAAATGATCCGCGCAGAATTGAAAGACTGAAAATAAACTACCTAAATGGTGCAGGCGGAAAACCGAGTCCCTAAATAGCAATTCTACTTGAAAGAATGGCTAGTCGATCACCAGCCTCCAATCCAAGAGTCCGGTCTCGGTCCACCCCTCCTCCTCCCGACAAATCGGGTTCAGGAGCAGCGCTTGGCAGGGTGGGTTGCGACACGTAGGCTCGAAGGTAGTAATAGACTATTTTATTAATCTTTTATTATAGGTCCAATTACCGAACTATAGGTGCAGGCAGATATATTAGGGTATTTGGATCCTAAGTATTACATCACAATCAAGCAGAAAATCCTAAGGCTAGGGACTCGAGAATCCGCGAGAAATCGGAAAAGGCAGTAAATAAAATAAAAACCGCGTAAAAAGCCGCGAAGAAACTAAGGGGTCCCCCGAGCACACCGGTGCTCAGCGAAACAGACCCCTAAAGTGTCTAAGAAAGTCTGAGTGTCCTGCTGTTCCTGTATTATTACAATAATAGTTCAAATGTGCTGGAAATAAAACCTAATCTACTCTAAACTAATCTCCCGCACTCGGCTGCCTCCTTGCGCTCTCCTATGGCTCCGTGCAGAAGGGAGTCGCCTCTGATCACCGCGGTTGCGCTGGCTCCTGGAAAGTTGCCGCCTCGGTCCTCGGGCCCTCACAAGAAAACAGAAGAGTTTTTCAAGCCTCAATAAAATAAAGCAAATAAAATAAATGAGAGAAAACAGGGTATATGTGCAAAAATAGCAAGAAAAATAATCAAGAAAAACAAACAAAAACAAAAATAAAAGAAAAGAAAAGAAAATAAAGCAAAAATAAAAGAAAAATAAAAAGCCGCGAAAAGCCGCGGACTCAAAAAGAGCCGCGGAAAGCCGCGAAAAAGAAAACAAAATAAAATGAAAAATAAATGGACTACTCAGCCGTGCTCCCCTGCAACAGTGTCATTCTGATGAGCCAAATTTCCGAATGAACTAAGGTGGATAAAATATAGCGAAGGTCATTGTGACCTTAGCCGCTCGATAAATCCAGCTCAACAAGAAAATGTATAAGCAGACCACCAAAATAAGACAAAAATCAAGGAAAATCAATAATGGCCCTAGCTATTGGATTAGCCTGGTATAGCGACCAAGGTCGGACTCAGGGAGCACGTGATGGTCTCGCGGCTTACGAAGTAGTCAAAAAAATAAAGAAAATAAAAATAAGCAATTTTTGGTGGATTTTTAATATTTTTTTTTGGAATTTTTAATTATAAAAAAATAAGAAAACAATAAAACAAGCAAACTCAAGCAATTATTTAATCACACTAAAAAGGTCCAAAAATTCAAACAAAAATATTTTTATGATTTTTATATATTTTACTGTTTTTGGTTAATTTTTGGTATTTTTCTGATTTTAGGGAATTTTATAAAAATGAAACAAGGAAAAAACAGAAACACAATGTCCAGTCAGGCTTCAAGGGCCAAAATAAAATGCAAAATGGCCCTAATAAAACCTAAAGGCAATTTTCCTGTGGAGTACGAACAATAAGGAACAATCAGAAAAAAGAACTATTAATTTTTGGTTTTTTCTATGAATTATTAGAATTTTTATGAGATTTTCAATGTTTTTCAATTTTTATATTTTCTATAAATCCAAAAATGACCAAACTTGGTCAGAAAATCAAACACAACAAAATAAACAAAATCTGTTTTTTTATAATTTTTGAAAATGTTTTATTATTTTTTTGTGAATTTTAGATATGAACATGCAGAAAAAGGGGTATTTTTGAATTTTTAAAAATAACAAAAGGGCTCCAAAAACTTCCCAAAACTTAGTGAAAATACTACACAGTGGCATGAGCCACGTGTCAAATTTTCACTCAAATTAGATATAATTTGATATTTTATCTAAAACAACCAAGAGCCCACAGTGCACAGGGACCTGATCGTAATAAAAATACCTTCCAGGGGCCTAAAAGTAACAAAAATGGAAGTCCAGGGGATCCCGGTGCAAAAATCCCAGGTTCCCACGTGCCACACACGTGTCCTGGGCACTCAGGGACCAATATGCAATTAATTTAAGTCCCTGGACCTATTAACAACAGGTGCTAAAAGTCCAGGGGCTAAGTTGCAAAAAGCCCACTAAATTCAGCACATGCAGAAATAAACCACTCACAGGGGCATAAATGCAATTAACCAAAAATATTTTTCATTTCATAACAACCAGAAACTACAGGCCACAATATGCAATTTCTCCAAGATATCACGTGTCGATGCACGTGTCCACAATGTACAGGGGTAGAAATGCAAATATAAGAAATGACAAGGTCCTAAGTGCAAATGTTCCAAACTAAAATAAACGTTATAAAATATTTACAAGACTAAACGCTAAAAACTAAAAGATAGAGGGCCTAAGGGAAATTACCCCACTTATTCATCTGAGGGCGGAGGATGCGCCACATATCTGATCGAACGGCTGAGAACGATGGCGCCTCAACGAAGGAAAACCCGCTCGGATCGGATGGCTGAGGGCCTCCCACGTGGAGGATTTGACGGTTGTGGTGCGACGTGGGTAAACGAAGGAGCCTCTGCTCTGATCTGACGGTGGGGAGCTAGCCACGTGGAAGATCAACGGCTGCTCTACGCCGTGGCTAACCCTCGCTGGATGGACAGTCCAGATCAATCCTCCCAGGGATCGGACGGTGGCGTGGCTCCTCAAATGAATGGCTACGATCACGTCTGGAGCTGGAGGGCTGAATGGACGGCTCTGGAGGATGCACCAAGAATAGGTCACCGGCGATGTTCGCCGGCCCAAAGCTCGCGTTGTGTGCCTCCTCAGCTGCTGCTAAGATGCAGAAGAGCTCCGCCGTGAAGTCCCGCAGTGGATGATGGTCTACGATGAGGCTGACGACCACCAGAATGGCCCCGCGACGGCGGTGGCTGGAGCTGCTGCGCCTGAAAGCTCGGACCCTCAGATCGGTCCCTCTCGACCTGCAAAACACACAGAGCAGCTCCTTGGTCGAGGGCAAATTGCCTCGACCAAGTTAGGGGCGAAATGGGTGAGTGGGTGCGTCGAGGCGTGGTCCTCCGCGGAGCGACGGAGGAGGAGGACCGAAGTCCCTGCTCTGGGGAGAGTCAGGGTTGGGTGCCTGAACGAAGAAGGTGCGGAGGAGTCTGGTGAAGGTGGAGGTGCGGTCGGGTGGTCAAATGGATGGATGGATACGATGAATTTGGTCGACGAAGGCGGCGGAGCGATTTGGGGCAAATCCTAAATTAGACTAAACTACAAGCTAAACTACCTACCCGGCAGAGGAGATCGACTATGCTGGAGCTCGGGGAGCTCCGGGGGTCATTTCCTGCAAGGGGCGTCGAGTCCCGAGGCTGGGCGCGCTTGCGGCGACGTACGGCGGCGAAGCCACCGGATCAGTGGTTTCCCGGCTGCCCGGGCCTAACTTCCACTCCAAATCGCACCGCTGTCACTCAGGCGAGGTGGAGGAGTTCCTTGGCGTCGAGGGGGAGGACCAGAGATGCGTCAAATGTGCGGCGGAGCAGATGCTATAT
The DNA here is from genome assembly GCA_037367405.1 of Ottelia alismoides. Classification (NCBI taxonomy): domain Eukaryota; kingdom Viridiplantae; phylum Streptophyta; class Magnoliopsida; order Alismatales; family Hydrocharitaceae; genus Ottelia; species Ottelia alismoides. Next base: position 302,521 of record JAZKJV010008137.1, on the reverse strand, counting down.
AGTCCTCGGGGTCCGGCTAGAAGGGGATCGTGCGAGACACTCGGAGCACGGACCCCGATAACCCACCCCGAGCGAAGGTGTCGGATCTGCAAGGAAGATATAGAACCTGGGGTATAGGGTTTTAGTGATTGGATCGAGTGTGGAAAAAATCGAGAAGTCGGGTCAAAAACTCGGATCCGGGACTCTGTGGTCCAGGGGGTGAGTTGACCGGGGGGTCAACATCCCCCGTGGACCAATCAGGAGCGGCCACGTCATAAAAGATATGGAAATTCATTTTAAAATAGAAAATGGCCGATTTTGGAAAAAGTTAAAATATGAAAAATGTTTCTTTTATTTAAAATTATTTTTTGTGATTTTTATTTATTTTTTGAAATAAAAATTAGGTATTTACAATATAGTATTATATACATAGGTATATACAATATTGTATTTTTAATTTTGATTTTTAATTATATATTTTTGTACATTTTTATTCCAATTTTATATTTTATTTAATTACAAAATAAAATTTGGAATATTTTGGTATTTTTATTTTTTTATTATTTGTTTACAAGGGTAAAATAAATAGTTATGTACATTTATATACATGATATATATACAATATTTATTTTGATTTTTATTTTATTTCTTTTTATTTTATTTTTGTTTTTGTGATTTTTATTTTATTTATTTACATTATGAAGTATAGAATATGTACACATTTTTATTGGATTTTAATTTATTTATTTATAGGGATAAATAAATAAAGAAGTGGTTTTATGTACATGGTGAATATACAAGGGTGAAGGCATTTTTATTTTCTTTTAAATTTTCTTATTTTTATTTTGATTTTGTATTTACAAATATATACATATAAATACAACCCATTTTTATTTTTATTCAGAGGAAAATATTTTTATTTAATTACAGGTATATTTACAAGTGTGAGCTTCCTTATCTCCCTCTACTTGGGTTTTTATGCGGTCAGGCCCATGTTGAGCCCTCCCTTGGGATTAGGTCGCTCAATATTTATTCTAAATATCTTCCTCTTTTTCTTTTGTCTCTTTATTCTTTTATTTATGCACAAAAACATGCTAATTATTAAATTTTACACAATGCATGTCAAATAGTAATTATTAATATTTACAGAAATATACATGTGTTTGGCAAAGGTTTTGTAGCTAAAATAAAAGAATAAAGAGTGATGAATGGGTGTTCATCAGGGGTCCGTGCTAGATCACCTTACGTGGGCGACCACACGAGGTAGGCAATTTACAGGTTACACACCCAATTTTCGAATTATAAAATAGTTTCTGTTGTAAACTTTGGAAAATTTGCATGTAAACCCCTAATTTATATTTAATTGCAAATATGTCCTTTCCCATTTAAAGATTTTTGTGCATGTTTGTCTAATTTTTATAAACATCATATGTGCTCCAAAAATTGTGGAAAATTTGGACAAGGTACCTGGATGCATGTTCTTTCATGTTATTGATGAAACTCGATTTCATCATCTTAATTTCCCATTATTAACCCCCTAGCCTAAATTCATGCTTATAAATTTCTGATAATGTCCTGTAATTATCATGGTCCTTAATAGATTAAAAATCACAAAAAATAGCAAAAGTAAAATCTGTGGTATTTTTAGCATTAAAAATATTTCGAGTCTTTGTTTGATCTCATCTCCAGTTGTGGTCCAACATGAAACTTATATATCTCATCAAGATCTACAACTTTCATGTTTTGAGTTTTCTCAAATTCGGCCATCTTGACCTTCTTATTTCAAATTCTTTCCCTGAATAATCTGATTGGGCCACGTGGCCCGTTCTGGTGGAGCCACGTACCCCCCCTCTTTGTCTCTTCCGCCCCCATCTCCAGCCGTTGGATCTCTTCTTGATCCAACGACCAGAGTACTTCCACATTGACGAGACGCTAAATACGATGATTAATTCGTGTTCGTTGTAATACGTGTACTTAGCGATTCGGTCAGAATCGAGAGAAGATCTCCGTGAAGAGTGTCTCGGCTTTAATTTATATCCCGGGCAAGTCCGGGGTCGAACTCAGGGAGGCAAAGGAACAACTTGGGTTTAATTTGCAAATTTAAGATCTAGATATCCAAACGGTATTTTTTTAGATTTTTTATGCAAAAAGAATGCAAATGCAAGTGAATTACAACACTAAGAAAACACACAACAAGGCCAAATTAATTTTAATGTCAAATTAGTCCAATTTAGCCAAATTATATTTTTCTTAGAGTCCTAATCCAGAGATGAACACAAAACATATTTTTTTAGAATTTTCGGGGTTAAAATGCAATAATGAAAAATACACACTTTTTATGGGTTTTTTTCGCAATTTCTCACACAAACAGTAAGAAAAAATTATGAAAAAATTACAGGAATGAAAACATGATGCAAGGAAGCTACAGTAATATTTTTGGAATTTTTTGACAAAATATGAATTTTTTATGTATTTTTTAGTGGAAACAGAGTGACAGTGAGTAAATAATTCCTAATAAATCCACGTTATCAAATTAATCAGAGTGCGATTTATCTCAGAAAGATATTTAGATGTGTCATACATGAGACTTTAAATTTCGCAAAAAGGATGTTCATGAATTTAAATAAAAATCAAATACTAGTAACACTCTACAATTTATTTCAGGCACAACACAACTCCAGTGGATGTGAAATTTGGACTGTAACTTTATCACATTTCAAGGCATCACATATATTTTTTGTGGAATTTTTAGAGCAACCATATGTGAGATATAATTTTAAGAGCTCGGAATGGGTAAAATATCAAGAATTTCAGTTATATACTTTTCATTAATTACCCAAATGTCATAAAAATACAAGAAAATGGTCAGATGGTAGACAATTAGTTGCTCAACACCGTGATATTTTTCTTTAAATAAAAGATGCAAAAACAAGGTCCAAATTTGAGTACAAACACAGGGGTGTCTCTGCAAATTCAGAAATTGAAAAGTACAACAAAATACACACAGGGACCTTTTTGTAATTATATAAACTATACAAAAACTTTATACAATTTTTATAATAAAAAAATTTACCTTCTTCTTCATCCTTCGGATTGCAGGTGAAGTGGAGAACCCAACAGGGGTTTGGTGTCGACGGCCGGTGAGTGGCCGCGCGCGGCCGTGTGCGCTGCGGCGCGCGGCGGAGGCGGGCACGGGGTCGCTGGGCGGCGGGAGTGGGGGTGGCGGCAGTCGTTGGAGCAGGCAGCAGCCGCGCGTGAGCGCGCCGTTGGGTGGCCGCGCGTGGCGCGCGCAGGGCGGTGATGGATGGGGACCGGCGGCTCGCAGCCGCGGTCGGCAGGAGGCGACTGAGCTTGGGGAGGAGGTGGCGCCGCCTTGGGTGCTGCTTCAGGAGGGGCTGCGCGGCCGTAATGAGGGGGAGGGGGTGGCGGCGTGAGCGGCTGTTCCCCCACCGTTATTTTTTTTTGATTTTTTTGAATTTTTTTTAAAGCTGTAATAAAAACTCTTTTTTTGTTTTATTTTTTTTTTATTTTTTTTTATTTTTTTTAAAACAGGGAATAAGATGATTGTGGAGAAAGAAAGAAGGAAGAAAAAAAATGATGACGGTGGTGTATGATGAGGATGATGGAGATGAAATAAAATGATAGGTGACAGTGATGTGGTAAAGAACCTTTTTTTTGTTTTAAATCTTTTTATCTTTTTCTTTAATTTTCTTTAGATAGGAAATATGTACACAAAAAGAAGGGGGGAAAAATGATAGTGAGATGATGGTGATGAAGATGAAGATGTATAAACAAATGATAGATGGTTGGTGGTGATATGATGGTCTAAAAAAAATACAAAGATAAAAATAAAGAGAAGATGACTTAAAATTACATACGATGAATGCGGGCGCCTATGGAGTGCTCTCGTGAGCACGGTCTTCGCTCAAATCGCCGGCGTGCGATGAGCTCGAGCAGCGCGCGGTTGCGATGTTGGCCAAAAATCCAACGGATCACACCGGAGAGAGGGCCGTCGTCGCTCGACTGCGGTTGCGTCGCTGTCACCGATTCAACTCAGGGAACTAGGCTCTCCTCACATAAAGATGGATCAAAGGCAAAAATGAGGAGAATGGCATGTATATAAAGAAGAAGAAAAATGGAAGTTAGAATTAAGATGGAGTGGGATGGAGGTTAATAAAATGGTGGAGTTGAATTAGAAGTTAGAAAATATGGTGGAGTAATGGAGTTGAATTGGTGGTTATTGTAGAGAATGTAAAATAAAATAAAATAAATAAATAAATAAAATAAAGTTGTCTACTTTAATTACAATAAAAAAGAATAAAATAGATAGTGGACAATTTACAAGGGAAGACAAACAACATGTACACATTTTTTTTACTTTTCTAATATGTAATTTTTTTATCTTTTTAATAAGAGATATTTACAATGGAAAAATACAATAAAATACTACAATTAAAATACAACACAAGTATAAATTTTTTTTATTTTTAATAATTAAGAAAGATACAAATAAAATTAAAGAAAGAATGAATATATACATAATATACAATGTACATCTAGGTCCCAAAACCCAACTTTTGCAAATGAGCTCCGATTTTAATGAAACCACTTCCGTTGGATAGATAATTTTCTAACTTGAACTTTAAAAGCGAGTTTGGTGAATTTGGAGTTCATACGGAGCGGGAATTTAGCTTGGAAGTTGGACTTTACGGCTTTTTCTCTTTGGGATCTAGGAGCATTTATTTGAGGTAAAATTTATTTTGTATTTTTGTATTTTTATATACATTTTTATAAACAAGTTAGAGAAAGAATTAGGCAAAAAGGAGTTGAACTGAAATTATTAAAAAACCATGAAGTTTTGGGCTATTTACAAGTATAAAACTCCTTTATTTTTGCGGCATTTTATGCGTAATTTATTTTGTACAATCTAATATACAATAATTAGTGTGTTTTATTTACAAGAGTCATTTTGTTAATTTATGGATTTTATGGACATTTTTCTGGGATTTTACTCGGGGATTTTGCTAAGATCAAGATATTGAGATGATGAATCGTGGATTCATCACACATCCACTCATTACCCTCAACCGTCTGATCATCCCCGCATTTCATCACCACCGCCCGTTGCCGCCTCTCCCTCATCACGCCACGTGGCGGCTTGAACACCGCTTGATCGCACCCTTAACTTTCTATCACAGCCGCTGCTTCCACACCTCGCGGCTCAGCCATTTGATCAAGCCTGGATCACATCCAAGCCGTCTGCCAGCGCTTGTACTTTAGCGCGCCACGTCGCACGCCGCTCACTGTTCGATCATGCCACCGCGATCTAATCTAAGCCGCTGGTGAGCGCCTTCATCTCGGCCGTTGGATCCTGAGATCCAACGGTCGACTCGTCGTCCCCTACCTCTGGTAAGCCTCTTTCCCACGTCCTCCAGCTCGCGCACCACCCTTGCCCCTCCTATTTCTCCCGCCGTTCCCGACGACTCCATCACTTTCTAACCACCCCACGACCGAGCCCATTCAACCATGTTCCTTGCGGACACGACCATCATCCACGAGTCTCCCCCAATCACTCCATATTCGCCTTGCAACCCATGTCCTCACCAGCCAAACCGCCATCCTTTCCACTTCAAATACCCTCCATCCTCCTCCATATCTGGTTGTCCACCTTTATACGGAGGGAGGCCCAGCCCTCCGCCATCTTCCTGTGACAGGGGGAGATGGCGGATCGAGCGATGACGACCTGCCCTTCTGGTGACGATCCTCCGCCGTTCATGGCGGAGTTGCAGAGCCCCAAGCCCGCTCGAGCTGCACCGACCGGCTGCGGGTGTCCAGCGACGACCCGGGGCTCGAATCGAGCCCCAGCCCAAGCCTCTGCTCCATCTCCGACCAGGTAAAGCCCCTTCTTCTTCTCCTGAATTTTTTCTTGATTTCCTTAAATTAATTAGGTCGTTCTCCTCCTTCTCGACTCTGATCGCTCACTCCACGAGCTCCGCCATACATCACCCTTCCATGCGAGCTTCTACGATCATCAATCTCTCCCTTCGCAACCTCAGCCACCGTCGACCCATCTCCTTTGCCTTCCATGGCAGAGGAGCTTCGAGCTCCCGCCTTCTTCTCTCGCTGAGCTCACATTCCACTCACGCACACACGTCTCTCTGCTTCGGCTACACACTAACACATGCAGATGCTCGAGACTTCACTGATCTAAAAATAAAAGCCGCCTCCGATCTCCTCTTCAGCCATCGACTACGCCTCATCGACAGGAGACATTATTCCACCTCAGGCCATCTCCGAGCTTCAAACATCTTCGCGATAATCTCAGGAGTCTTTTCAGACTCGCAGCGAACAAGGAGGACAGGGGAGTCGCTCAGAGCCATTCGCCGGAGCTGCATAGCGCCACCATCCTTGCGGCTGAGGAAGATGACCAACGACGCACATGCGTTGTTGGATAGCACCTCGCGTGCCTATCTAACGGCTAACCTTCAGCCACGTATCCCTTGGCCGACTGTAAAGGAGCCGTCAGATCCTTAAGATCTGATGGCTTTAAATCAGCCACGTCACTTCAGCAGATGCACACAGCAGCCATCCAATCGTCACGGTCAGATGGACCTCACTCAGCCATGCGACAATACCAGAGTTGCACCGAGCCTTCGCCCTCGACCCGTCAGGCTTGGAGCCACCGAGCCTAGCCGAAGCTACATCGAGCCCGAGCCAGCCCCCGAACCTAGCCGAGGTACCCCGAGCCTTCTCCGAGCCTCCAAGCTATCCCGAGCCTGGAAGAGGACGCGCACAACAAGTGCGACTCTGGGTAAATTGCAATGAGAACCCGCAGAATTCTTCAATTTGCAACCAGGTCCATGTCACGTGCATCACGCGCGCCTGGGGTATTTTGCATTGATACCCTTGCGGGCTTTCAAAATTGCAAAAATACCCCTGTGCGTGTGGGTATTTTACAGGGAAGGCCTCGCTCCTTATTTTTATTACATTTTAGTCCCTCCCAGGGACATGTTTGTAGCTATCTTTTCATGTTTTCTTTCATTTATGCCCTGGGTTCTTCTATGCATATCTTGAGCACCGTAATTCCAATTGAGTTGATTTCAGTTTCATTTCGAAGCTTGCTTGATGTACTTTTTAATGGCATATTTAATTTCTATTTTGGACTCTGAAAATTTTGATGATTAATTGATAATATCCAAATGTCTCTAGGTGCTTAAATTCATGCCTTGCTTTAAATCCATCATGTTTGTATCTTGAAATTAAACCTGAAATTAATTCATTTTTTATTGCTCATCATTCTGATTTAGGGTATTTTGTTTGCATTGCATTTCATAACGTTCATTTGCATGATGAAAATAAAATAAAAAAACATGTTTATTTCTTTAATGCATTGTTGTTTCTTCATAATTTGACCTATGTCTCTTTAACTCAGCACTTAGTTAAAATAGATAAGAATCTAGATAATACGAGAGAGGCTCGTGTCCCTGAGTTCGACCTTGCTTTCTTGCCAAGTAAAAAATAAAAAATACGACCATCTTATTTTGATTTCTATATGTAAATGAGATGGTCTTTTGATGACCCATTTTGACCCGACTGCGATAACATATTAAGTGTTAAAACAACACTCTTAAAGGGTTGATTTAGCAGTTCGTCAAATGGCACCGTTGTCGGGGACACGGCTCATTTCTTGTATTTTTTGGATTTTTGTTTATATAATTTAGTGTTCATTTTATAGGTCAAATTGTTCATCTATTTTGCATTATAAAATTTTCTTTTCGGTTGATCTCTAACCATTGATTCTGTAGCAGGGCCATTGGTGTTCAAAGAGGTGAGGAGCAGGATGCTACTCGCTGCGAGGAGCCATAGAAGCTTTCTTGGAGCAAATAGAAAAGAAAGAAAAAAATGTCTCGCATTTTTCCATTCTTGTAATAATTTGTCTTTTACAGCGGTCTTTGATCGAAGACTTGCGATTGTAATCGAACGATTGTGGTTGTGTGGGGATCGTCCCCACTTGAGTATCGACCTAGGACCAGGCACGCGGCTCTCCGAGCTTAGTTTAAAATTCAAATTTTTATGTGCTTGCTCGTAGGTAGGACACACCTTAATCCAAGACGCACGTAGCATTGCTTCACTTAGTCAAAATTAAAAGATATTTTTTCCCGCTAATAGAAGCATGTTAGGTGCGGCTTTTTGATCGACTTGCATACATATTGATTATGGTTTTCAAAATAGCCCAAGTTTTTCACGGATTTTCGCCAAATCACTGCATGTTTTATCGCTTATCCTAGATCGCGATTTTTATCGAATACATGGTTTTTCTCGATTTCCCCTCCTAGCTTGATCACCTAGGTTAATGGAAAATGGGAATGAACGGTAGACGATGAATGCTTGGTTTATGTGCTCATCTTTAATTAGTGACAACTTTAAGAAAAATTGGGATTATTAATTGCAAGTCAACCTAAAATGGAGTAAAATTTGGTTTTGGGAGAGCAACACCCTTGTTTACGCATTGATTTTCACTTAACATTTTTCTCCGCGTAAACATCAAATGTTTTATCACCAATAAAACCGACAAGATAATAAACCAACCTCGGTTGGTTTCATGTGTGAGTTGGTGAAATTGAGGGTCTTGCTTGCCTTATTGAGCCATGTTTGCTTCGATACACTCCCCAGAGCCTTAGTCACTCCATCCATCTCCGTAGATTCATCCGCTCACTTGTAAATCCATCCATCTTCTTCGTTCACCTTGGGTCCCTCCCAACATCAAATTACATCTTTATACTTAGGCGAATCTCAGCCTAAGTATAGGGGGGACCCGAGTCCCAGTGATTTTCTCTACTCTCCTTTCCTTGCCTTTATACTTAGGTTATTTCTAACCTAAGTATAGGGGGAGCCCCTCTTAGGTCATGTATATTCCTTTATATTTAAATGGACCTATGTACTTGTATCATCTAGTGCTATGAGGACATAACAAAGTTTAAGTACCGTATATACCGTATACTTACTTTAGCTATAATCTGAAAAAATTGAAAAATTTAAAACTTTTTTGCTAAAGTAAAATTCTTTGGACTAAGAGGACTCAAATGTTTTTCACGGATTTTCCTATACTATGTTACGCTATTTTGATAAAAATATTTTCGAAAATGATTTTTCCTTGTTTTGAAAAAAATCTTTTGAAAATATTTTGAAAATTTTTATTTGTGTGACACAGTTTTGAAAAAAATTTCCATCTCTTTTCAAGGAAAGTTGAGTCTAACCTATGTTTTAACCTTTTATTAAAATCCATAAAAATGAGAAAAATCGGAAAATCCTTTAGGAGCCATTAGTGACTACTAAGCCTAATTAAGTAGCCGCATTCAGTGAGGGTTCGCCCGTAGCAGATTGGATGGTTTAGAGGACATCGCGTAAGGCCCCGTCCTCAAGCAACATGCTTCGGCCTATACTTACATCTATACTGGCTGAATTGCAGATGCTTAATTGAGTTTAGGCAGTCCTAATATCTCTTGAAGTCTAAAAAAACATTTTTGAATGAAGGAACTGGATTAATCCTTTCACACTTCCACCAAGGATCTGAAATGTTCAAGAAAATTCGATTTTGTGAGGACTTGAGATTTTACGTTAACCAGCCTTAGCCATCAGGGTCATAGACTTAATCATCCACATTTCCCTAGATCTCTAGATTTGCATGCTATATTCCATGCTTAGTCTCAGACAAAAAGAATATGATCAGCACATCACATGCACGACTGCGGTTTTGATGAGATGAGTTGACTTTTCACCTGAGGGATTGGGATGAGGAATTCGAGTTTGGATTTGATCTAATGATACTCGAGAATGGGATAGAATCTTTGAAGGCTTCATGAAACCTGAGAGTCAGCAAATATTAGCCAGTATGAGAACTTGGTTCTTATACTAATCTCTTGATATTGACCTAAATGTCAGGGTGTGAAATAAATAAAAAAATGTTGATCAGTGTGCGCCAACTCTTGGTAAAAGCAGTGGAGCTAGCCAAAAATTATACAAGTCAATGAAATCTCAAAGAAAAGGCTCCCATTCCACAAAGTCAAATATCAAAGAGCTTCCACCAAAGGCGAGCGCTCCCAAACTTTTCAAAGTGTCCACTTGGACCACCGCTATTAGGACCAGGAGTCGGGCTTGCACCAAAAAAAGGCTTTGCATCGTAAATGCTACAAGTCTGGGTGTCGAAGGTACGTTAGGTACTCAAAAGAGTCACACCCCGGTGTATTCCCAGGAAAACAAGTGCAGACGGCTCCAACATCTCTTGACGGACGCACTGATCAACACCAAAAAATGTGTTGCATAAAAGGCACTAGAGAGAATCCTTGTTCCAATGAGAGGGAGAGAAGAAATGACACAATCTCATGCCCTCCATTATTGGCCATCCATCTTCATTTTCTAAGTTTGATAACTAAAGAGATGATGGAATGGATGCATGATTTAATTTATTCCCTAGTGTTGAGGATTGGGTCCTTAGGAGAATTTCTCGGACCAAGACTTTGGGTGACGATTTGACTTTACTCTTGAAATCGCAGTCAACACTAAATTTCATATCCTTTAGATTATATGTATATCAGAGAGAGTCTGGAGAACTAGAGGTATTGGGTGCCTCTTGATTAAGGGTGGGTTGAACTCTAGAATTTTGGACCTCTAAAGTTGAGTGGACTTGAACAAATTGGATCCTGTACTCACATGCACAAGGGGGTTAATCCAGCTCATTTATTTTCTTTGATGCTCGGGGACGAGCATAATAGGGGGGTGATGAAACCCCATTTCATCAATTTCCCATTATTAACCCCCTTGCTTAAATTCGTGCCTATAAATTCCTGATAATGTCCTATAATAATCAGGGTCCTTCATAGATTAAAAATCACAAAAAAATAGCAAAAGTAAAATCTGTGGTATTTTTAGCCTTAAAAATACCCTTAAAAATATTTCGAGTATTTGTTTAATCTCATCTCCAGTTTTTTAACATGAAACTTGTAGATCTCATCAAGATCTAAAACTTTCATGTTTTGAATTTTCTCAAATTCGGCCATCTTGACCTTCATATTTAAAATTCTTGCCCTGAATAATCTGATTGGGCCATGTGGCTCGTTCTGGTGGAGCCACGTGGCCCGCCCTTATTGTCTCTTCCGCCCCCATCTCTAGATGTTGGATCTCTTCTTGATCCAATGGCCAGAGTACTTCCACATCCACTCATTACCCTCAACCGTCTGATCATCCCCGCCTTTCATCACCACCGCCCGTTGCTGCCTCTCCCTCATCACACCACGTGGCGGCTTGAACACCACTTGATCGCGCCCTCAACTTTCTATCACAGACGCTGCTTCCACACCTCGCGCCTCAGCCATTTGATCAAGCCTGGATCACTTCCAAGCCGTCCGCCAACGCTTGTACCTTAGCGCGCCACGTGGCGCGTCGCTTGCTGTTCGATCCTGTCGTCGCGATCTAATCTAAGCTGCGGGTGAGCGCCTTCATATCGGCCGTTGGATCCTGAGATCCAACGGTCGACTCGTCGTCCCCTACCTCCGGTCAGCCTCTTTCCCACGTCCTCCAGTTCACGCACCACCCTTGCCCCTCCTATTTCTCCCGCCGTTCCTGACGACTCCATCACTTTCTAACCACCCCACGACCGAGCCCATTCAACCATGTTCCTCGCGGACACGACCACCATCCACGAGTCTCCCCCAATCACTCCATATTCGCCTCGTAACCCACGTCCTCACCAGCCAAACCGCCATCCTCTCCACTTCAAATACCCCCATCCTCTTCCATATCCGGTTGTCCACCTTTATACAGAGGGAGGCCCAGACCTCCGCCATCTTCCTGTGACAGGGGGAGATGGCGGATTGAGCGATGACGACCTGCCCTTCTGGTGACGACCCTCCACCGTTCATGGCAGAGTTGCGGAGCTCCAAGCCCGCTTGAGCTGCACCGACCGGCTGCAAGTGTCCAGCGACGACCCGGGGCTCGAATCGAGCCCCAGCCCAAGCCTCCGCTCCATCCCCGACCAGGTAAAGCCCCTTCTTCTTCTCTGCATTTTTTCTTGATTTCCTTAAATTAATTAGGTCGTTCTCCTCCTTCTCGACTCTCATCTCTCACTCCATGAGCTCTGCCATACATCACCCTTCCACGCGAGCTTCTCCGATTACCAATCTCTCCCTTCGCAACCTCAGCCACCGTCGACCCATCTCCTCCGCCTTCCATGGCGGAGGAGCTTCGAGCTCCCGCCTTCTTCGCTCGCCGAGCTCACATTCCACTCACGCACACACATCTCTCTGCTTCGGCTACACACTAATGCATGCAGATGCTCGAGGCTTCACTGGTCGGAAAATCAAAGCCGCCTCCGATCTCCTCTTCAGCCATCGACTACGCCTCATCGACAGGAGACATTATTCCACCTCAAGCCATCTCCGAGCTTCAACGGTCTTCGCGATAATCCCAGGAGTCTTCTCAGACTCTCAGCAAACAAGGATGACGGGGGAGTCGCTCAGAGCCATTCGTCGGAGCTCCATATGCACCACCATCCTTGCGGCTGAGGAAGATGACCAACGACGCACATGCGCCATTGGGTAGCACCTCGCAGTGCCTATCTAACGGCTAACCTTCAACCACGTATCCATTGTCCGACTGTACAGGAGCCGTCAGATCCTTAAGATCTGAGGGCTTTAAAGCAGCCACATCACTCCAGCAGATGCGCACAGCAGCCATCTGATCGTTATGATCGGATGGACCTCACTCAGCCACGCGGCAATACCAGAGCTGCACCGAGCCTTCGCCCTCGACCCGTCAGGCTTGGAGCCCCCAAGCCTAGCTGAAGCTACATCGAGCCCGAGCCAGCCCCCGAACCTAGCCGAGGCACCCTGAGCCTTCTCAGAGCCTCTGAGCTGTCCCGAGCCTGGAAGAGCACACGCACAGCACGCGCGACTCTGGGTAAATTGCAATGAGGCCTCGTCGACTTCTTTAATTTGCAACTAGATCCCTGTCACGTGCAGCATTACGCGCGCCTGGGGTATTTTGCATTGATACCCTCGCGGGTTTTCAAAATTGCAAAAATACCCTTGTGCGTATGGGTATTTTACAGGGAAGGCCTCACTCTTTATTTTTATTTCATTTTAGTCCCTCCCAGAGACCTGTTTGTAGTTATCTTTTCATGTTTTCTTTCATTTATGTCCTTGGGTTCTTCCATGCATATCTTGAGCACCGTAATTCCAATTGAGTTGATTTCAGTTTCATTTCGAAGCTTGCTTGATGTACTTTTTATGACATGTTTAATTTCTATTTTGGACTCTGAAAATTTTGATGATTAATTGATAATATCGAAGTGTCTCTAGGTGCTTAAATTCATGCCTTGCTTCAAATCCATCACGTTTGTGTCTTGAAATTAAACCTGAAATTAATTCATTTTTTTGTTGCTCATCATTCTGATTTAGGGCATATTGTTTGCATTGCATTTCATAACGTTCATTTCCATGATGAAAATTAAAAAAATCATGTTTATTTCTTTAATGCATTGTTGTGTCTTCATAATTTGACCTATGCTTATTTAACTCGGCACTTAGTTAAAATAGATAAGAATCTAGATAATACGAGAGAGGCTCATGTCCCTGAGTTCGACCTTGGTTTCTTGCCAAGTAAAAAATAAAAAATACGACCATCTTATTTTGATTGCTATATTTAAATGAGATGGTCTTTTGATGACCCATTTCGGCTCGACTACGATGACATATTAAGTGTTAAAACAACACTCTTAAAGGGTCGATTTAGCGGTTCGATAATTATATAAATAATTATTCATTTTGCATTTTATACAATTGTCTATTTATTAAAAATAAAGAATAGCTTATTTTTTCCTATTTACGTTCAAAGATTCAAAAAATTATAAAATATTTTTGAAAAATTACAAAAAATATATATTTTATTTACTAATGTATTTTGTACTCTCAGACCAAAAATCGCTAAAAATAGAAAAAGAAAATGATAAAAAATTAAATATATCCAAAATCTTATAAAATATAAAAATTCTTCAAAAATACCAAAAATATATAATCTTGGTTCATATTTTTATTCATACATATTACTATGTATTAAAATTAGTTTTCAGAAATTTTGCACTTATTTACTATTTTTAAATCTCAAAACAATCTGACCTATTTATTAAGTCCCTAATTTTGTATATTTTGGACATTAAAAATACCTAAAAATTATCAAAATGAAAAATCACAAAAATAGAAGCAAAATATAAAAAAAACAAAAATATATTATTTTACATATTTTGATTTTTTAGATATATTTATAATTATAATAACCCATACTATATTTTATACATATATATCTCTACATATAGTTTATATTATTATTAACTATTATAAATATCTTATAAATATTTTTAAGACCTTAAAAATGATAATATTTAAAAGGATTGTACCTTATGATATTTTTCTGATTTTTGTATATTTATTATATATATTATATGAATAAACCTTATATCATATATACATTATCTTATATATAAATTCATATACTCTTATATATCTACATAGTATTATATAATATTAAAGATAAAAAGAAATTATAAATCAAAAATTAAAAAATATATATAAAAAATAAAATCAAATAAAAATTTGTAAAACCAAAAACCCACATAAAAAAGACTAAGTAGGCACTTGTGTACACACTTTAGTGTGGTTAGAAATAATCATTAGGCTACATGGTTTGCTCTCAGTGGTTCGGCCTCTATATGCTTACAGATTATACACCTTTGTTTATAGAGTAAAGTAAAGTGTACTTCACATTTTTGTTATTCCCACTTCCATCAAATGGAGTCGTTGCCGAGGAGCAAAGTGTCGTAGCCTAATTTGTGTATAGTTGTCTTTTCTTTTAAATTTATTTTAGTGTACATATTCTTCTACATTTTTCTGACTTGTACATATTTCGACTTTTATTTCTTTGAACAAATTATTTTGTTATCCATGCTAATACATCTCTTTGTTGTGTTTTATGCGAGGGCCCGCCACACAAGGATGACTTTTTAGGAGGTCGATGCAACCAAGCTTGGTGGAGACTAGCCTTCTTGCCCTCGCCAATAAGGGAGGCAGCAAGAATAGTAGGAGAATACTTAACATAGATCTTAGCTTAGGATTTTATATTTTGGGTGAGTGAGTGATTTATTATTCATTATTATTTGTAATAATACAGGGACTTGGACATAAGACTCTGTGACATATTTTACCAAGTGTTTGTTCACTTGGGGGTCCTCGTGGTTTTCTTCGAGTTTTCTTCATCTTCTCACTTTATTTCTCCCTATTTTTCTCTTTATTTTCATTTGTTTTCCAATGTTTTGAGTTTTCCATCTTTGTTTTTATTTTTTTGTGTGCATGAAGCATCTAGATTTTAGGACTTCTTGTATCGGTAATTAGTTGTAGTCTTGTACGCTTGGATCTAGTCAAATTAATAATTGTTAATTGTTTATACTTGAACCCATGTACCGATAAAGGCACTAGATAATGCTAGTAGGGCCTGTTGTGGTGGGCACCAAGGTGTCTCCAAGATCGAACTCCCTCGTTCATTTCTAAGTAATTGACATTTTGTTCTTCATGACTAATAGCAGTTTATACTTAGGGCGATTTTATCGATTGCACACTGCCATGTAGATAGGTTTAAAAAATCTGTTTTCATACCACATGGAGAGAGTTGGGAAGCACTATAAGCCTCTAACTCTGCATGCATCTTTAGATTCTATGGTGAGATTTTCATCTTTGAATCGACTTACATGGCTTTTTTGCTATCTCCCTCTGATTTTGAGCACCTAGGACTTAATGAAAATTCATAAAATCGTTAGGCGCTTGTATGCAAAATATCCAATAAAAGTGAAAATCTAAAAACTAAAACAAAGTGACTACTAAATAAGCTTTAACCTTAATTTAGAATCTGTAATGGATTGAATTATTTGGGGTTCATAAAGCCCTCGTTGTCTTGAGGTACCTTAGGAGGGGACCAAAACCCCTCCCATGAGTGAGGCATGATGCTAAGGATTATAACTTAAAATTGAGTACGTAACTGCCTTGTGTATCGTATTGATTTCTGAAGTATTGGCGCTTGTATCGTACGTGAACGAGTAGGATTTAGTCAATAGTGATGTTCTCAACTTGTGTACAACATAGACCTTGTCTAAGGTACTGAGCTTAAGCCACGCCCTAATGGGTGTATTTGTCTCATCGTCTCGCATCCGAGTAGGGCCTTGCACGCTCATTGGTGATTCCGTTGTGAGCATGGTTCTAAGTAGTGGTTTCTTCACTCGCATTCTTTGGTGGAGTAGGTATCCAGGAAGCGTTACAAGGACCTGAAAAAGTATAGACCATAAGTTAGAAAGAAGGAGCACAAGTGCAAGATACTTTTTCGGCAGTACTCTCAATCCTATAGGGTTAGCGTCTAAGGACTTGTTAAAGATAGGCCTGAAATAACTACTCTAAAAATGAAAACATAAAAATAGATGATCTCTTACGGCTTCACATGTGTAGAGTTGGTGAAGCCAATTTTGTACTGTATATTGTATGGATCTAGGCTAAGGTTCAAAGATCAAGTCCCGCACACTAACGCAATCTTATGTGTTTACTCTTTGACCCCATGCTCATTTCCATCCTTTCTAATATTTTGCATTCCTTTTTATTCTTCGTTGACCATTGTATCCTTCCTCCTACATCGACCCTTCTTTTCCTCCAAGATGTCGATCCATGGATGGTCCAGTCAGGACTCCGCATGGACTTGACATCATCAATAATTCAAGGTGATTCTCGAGAATCCAGTTCAAACCTTGTGAACCGAACTCCAAACTCATCTTCTTTCCACTATCTTTCTATTTCTTAATAAACTGGGACCACTCTTGTCCCATTTCTGCCTGTTGCATATGGTGGTCAATTTAAGTCCACATCCTTTACCCCATTCACAACTGTCTGGAATTGACGTTAATATCAGATTCATTACTTTAGCTGATAATCAATTTCATAGTGGTCTAATTTGGATTCCTCTTACATTACAGATAGAAGTCAGTCTTGGATCCCAATCTGGAGTTCATTTCATCATATTTAGACGCAGAGATGGCTCCTCAGGAAAAAGGAAAAGGATCGGGACAACAACCTCCATAGATGGAGCATGGCATGTCGTCCGATCAAAATCAAGTGGATGCTTAGTTTCCTGCTTCCATCCAAGCCATCTAGCAGCAGCTAACCGAGCAGACACTAGCCCAGACTGCATTCCAATACATGTTAAATGATTTGAGGAATAGACCAAGAGGAGGAGGAAGAGAGGAGGAAATACCCTGTGATGACCAAGAGGAAGAAGAACGACCTGAGGTTCTCGCATTAAAACAGACTTACAATCTTGGAGACAATAAGAAGATCGAGTTAATTCGCATCCCCCAGGTGCATGCTCACTTTGAGCTCAAGCCTCAGCTAATTGCTCTTATTCCCACCTTTCATGGGAACACCAATGAGGAACCCTACAGTCATCTATAGTAGTTTGCCCGCTTCTGTGGAGCCACACTTCCCTTACATTCTGCTAGGTGTAGCCAAGATGACCACGTTTCCCTTCAGTCTCCAAGATAAGGCCATGTACTGGGTCAACCATCTAGGGATGGTTGTGATGACATGGGAGGATCTTAAGTATCCATGTGTTGGATCCCACTTTAATAAGGATTAAGATGTTGTTTAGTAGATATAATGGCCAAAGGAGAGTCCTCCTTTTCTTGATCCTGTGCATATCAGAGGTAGCCCCAGATCCTCCACAAACATGTTCATATGGTAGCGTCCCAAGAAGTGGACATAGATGAAAGCTCCAACCTCAGTATCATCTGGGGCCATTTGTCCAAGGTAGACACCATTAAGAAACGATCACAAGATTTAGAGAAATTAATAGTGATCAAAAAACAAACTCAGAATCTGGATAAATTGGATCATATCACCAAGCAACTGGAGTTGTTGGTGAGTATCATCAATGCTTGCCAATCAGCAACTCCACCGTTCGAGAGTCCAGCTGATAATCGTCCCGCACCCTATGTTAATTCGGTCAATTAATGTCCAAATTAATGTAAATCGTTCGTTGCAGTCGGATACGAGAGGCTAGTCAAAAACCACTTATCAATTAATGTTAAGTTAATTTCAAGCGGCAGATTTTTTTTTACTTGGTGAAGTCCAAGGTCGAACTCAGGGAGGCATCTGTCTCCTTAGGTAAATTTTAGCAAAGATCAAGTGTGTGATTAACGAGGAGTAATTTTTTTGTTCTTTTTTATTTTCGATGCAGATACATGCAACCAGCAGGCCAATATAAAGTTCAATTCAATTAGGATATCAAATGAAGTGCAAAAATTCTACAAATTGGCCAGATGATTAATTATGATGAAAATGATCTACACTATTCTTTTTGGAATTTTTAGAAACTAAATGAATTTATTGTGAATTAAATATGCAGACAGGGTGATTTTCACTATTTAATTTTTAATAAATAACAAATCACAATTTTTTTAACAAATAAAATTATCCTAGGTAGCACTAATGATAAGGAATCCAGGAAAATTGACAGATCTTAATTTCACTGTGAAATGAATTTATTTATATTAAAATAAGAAAATCACTCAACAATTTATTTAGGCCTCGATATGTGTGCAAATGACATGAAATTTTTATGGCATGTTAAGAATACTGTCCTTAAGCTACTATGAATTTTTGAGGATTTTTGGAACCGCAGAGAATTAACTAGAAATTAAAAGGTGTCACTGGGCAAAATATTCCACAAATCTACCAATTAATTCATTAAAAATTCCACTGAAATTACAAAAATGTGACACGTGGCTCAATAGACAGAGGACAAGTTTCTCAACAAAATGCAATTTTTAGAATTGAAAAATGATGTAGAATGCAACCTAGGGATGCGTGCAAACACATGGGTGTAAATGCAATACAGGAAAATCAAAAATACATCAAGTAAATATGCTGACAGGGACTAAAATGCAATTACCTATTATGCTGGGGACTCAAGTGCAATTTCTCCACCAGGCATGTGCTCCTCACGTGTGTTCAACTTTACAGGGACCTTTTTGCAATAGTTAAAGGTTTAGGGGCCTTTGTGTAAATTTCCCAAGCCGCACGTGCTCCTCACGTGGGTGGCCCAGGGTCGGATAGCTGCGAAGGCTCGGGGCTAGGCTCGGTCACTTCTGGAGGTTTAGAATGAGGCTCGGACGATCCGAGCCTAGGCTTGGGGAAGAGGCTCGAGCAGAAGCCGTGTGGCAAGCTGGGGACCCTCGGATCGAGCTTGATCCGATGGATGGCGATGAAGACGCGTGGCGTGCCCTCCGACTGTTAGATCTATGATAATCCAACGGCTACTGGGCTCTATGGAGATGGCGACGTGGCTGAAGATCCGTCGCTGGATCAGGAGGAATATCAACGGCTGAGAGCTGCTGCGGGGGAGAGACGCGTGGCGTGCTAGGCACCGTTGGATCTAAGGGATCCAACGTCTCCTGTAGAGCCCAGCTAAGAGGCGACGTGGCTCGCTGAGGGCCGTTCGATCGATGTGATCAAACGGCAGCTGTGCTTCTGCTCCGATGATCCTCCGCCGCCTGCGGAGGAGATGGCGGGGCTCCGGCGAAGTCGCCTTTGCTCCGCCCATCTTTCCTCGTGTCGCTGAAGCTCTCCGACTTGTCGGAGATATCCCAGAAGACTCGTGGTGTGGCGGCGAAGATACTGGTGGTCTCAGGAGCGGCGGAGGGTGGTCTGAAGTCTATGGCGATGAAGCTCGAAGTTGGCTCCGGCGAACTTCCGTTCAATGAGCAGAGGGGTAGCTGCAGGTGTTAGAGATAGAGCCGGAGCTCGTGCGTGCACTTGTGAAGGTGGTTGGTGGTCTGGCGAGGCCAAAGGTGGATGGAGGTGGTCTCACGAAGGAGCTCCGGCCAAGTGGCGGAGCTGGAGATCGAGGTACGGCGATATGTGTCGTCTGGGGTCGTGAAGGCTACCGCGAAGATGGGAGCTTCGATGCGAAGCTCGGCGGGATGGAACGGAGGTGTGAAGATGACCGGAAGCGGAGAATAAAATGCGAGCAAATCGAAGAAGAAATGAAGGACAGATCAGAGAGGGATGGAGGTGTCACCTAGGGATTGGATCTCCTTCTTGGGTTCCAAGTCGTCGCTCGAAAGGCCGGTGGTTCCTTGAGCTCAAGCAGCGGCTCGTCGGAGGAGGCTGCGACTCGGCGGAGGCCGAGGATCTCGCCGGAGAAGACGGACGTCTTCGCTCGATGAAAACTCTCAATTCCTGTCACTAACTGGAAGCTCAGAGCTCGGGGCGTCTCTCACGAGGGGCGGATGGGTGCGACGATGGCCGGAGAGGGGGGATTTATAGGTTGAAGGTCTCGGCCATGCTGTCGATGGAGCGAGGTTGACGGAGTTCGTGGGAGAGAGATGGAGCTCGACGTGGGTGATGGAGTAGCTGGCGAGAATAAGGGATGAGTGGGGCTCATCGTGGAGGTGGTGGTGATCGTCTGCGGTGGTCGAGGCGCTGCCAAGAATAGGAAGAGGGCGCCCCTCCCGTAAGGCAGAGAACGTGGGAGAGAGGGGCACCCAAGGTAGGAGACGAAGTCTCCACCATTGGATCTTGTGATCCAACGGTGGTGATCGAAGCGGGATGGAGCGGCTGGATGAGGATCTGGCCATGGCGATCCAAGGGCGTAGCGAGCGCCACGTGGTGCGCTAAGAGCTCGGCGCTGATGGATGGCTAAGATGGATAGCTGAGGTTGATCGAAGGGATGAGGGGCGCCAAAGGAAGAAGCGACTGAGATGGAAGATCAGGGATGTGATCTAGCGGTGTACATGCCGCCACGTGGCGAGCTCTGGTGAGGGCGCTAACGGGCGGTTAGGATCGGAGATGGAGATGATCGGATGGCTAAAAATCGAGGCGTACGTGGAGGCAGCTAAGCCGTTGGATCTAGAGGGTAATCCAATGGCTGTGGCTGCGGGCGGGTGAGGCAAGGGCAGCGGGCTACGTGGCGCAACCAGAGGGCGCCACGTGGCCTGCTGTGATTGGTTGAAAAGGGAATCGAGTGTAGAAAGAGAAGGGGACCCAATTTGGAAAAACTCCAAACGTGAAAGTTGTAGATCTTGATGAGATCTACAAGTTTCATGTTGACCACAGACGGAGATGAGGTCAAGTATGATACAAAAAATACAAAGATACAATTTATACATATATGTAGTACAAAGTGGCCCAAAAACCCAACTTTCTCATACGAGCTCCAAATTGGATGAACTTAGTCCCATTTTAAAGGTCTTTTAATGTATATTACTTTAAAAGTGAGTAGACCTTATTCGGAGGCTATATGAGAGAGATATGTGCGTTTTAAGGTCTCGAACTTGGATTTGGGGTTTTATTGGTCAATTTTACAAGTTAGTAATTTTTTGATATTTTTCTTTAATTAGTGTTAGTAATATATACACTATAGAGTTAGTTTTATTGGCTTTGGAGTTAGTATAAAATAAATACAAATAGGCTATTTTAACTAATATACATGTGAATATTTACAAGTGAAATTGGCTTCGTATTTAATGCAAATATGAATGCTAGAATGCAGATATTATGCTTGCGTGCAAGAATGCTATTTATGCAATATAAGTGGAAATATGTTGCTATTTACTCGGGAACAAAGCTCTATTTTCAACTTTTAGAGTGATGAATCACAGATTCATCACCAGCTGAGAAGAAAGAGGAGCATCCCACACAGCATCAACCTCAGTCCACTATACAACAACTGGTGGTCTAGCACATCTATTACGTGCAGACTCCTAACCACGCATTGAAGAGCAGTTGGTGTATGTTGGACATGCGAGCCCACGACGAGCCATTATGCAATAAATGCTATTGTGAATATCATTCCCTGATCTGAAATGAAGAATAACTAATTTGCATATAAGGTCCCTCTGTACAATTAGGGTCATGTAGCATAGCCATCTTAATAATCATACAACTGTTGATTTAATAGTTGGATCATAGAGGCTTGTGTTTGGATGAATATCTAAGGAGTTAGATTGAGGACTCATCAAACACCGTCAAATGATTGTTAAGAGATGATCTCCAACCTAAGTAGGAGATGGCAATACTTTCTCATATAGGCTGATATCTGACCGACCTCTTGATGTAGGTCCTCTGCATAATAATGGAGATTCAGAAGTGTCAGATTATTTAGGTCAAAGGGTTGACTTAACGAGATCGAGATAACCAAAGTCCTATATCGAATACTATCACGATATAGGAAGGCATCCTCTGACCGGAGATAGATGTATTTCTATATGCCTGAGTATGTACATTTGCCAGACCAATAGGTTGATGACCTAACCAAGGTCTATACACCAGCGCATTGGTGTGCATATAAGGGCATATGATTAATACGATCTCTCAATGGGATCATACATGTTCACTTCTTAATAGGAAGACATGAGCTCACTCATGACGTATTGGGACCGATCAAATTCCATGCATGGTCGTTGTGCTTTAGAAGCATGACACAAATTTGATGGTATGATATATGCTTTTGGAAAGCATATGATCAATACCAAATCCCAATGACCAAGATTGAGAAACTTGTTGATGAAACCCTGAAGATGACAGTGTAAAATTGATCTATATCTTCGGGTTGATCACAGATCTTCCAGTATGCAGGATGTACAAGTATTAGGAATACATGAGGGTGATTTGATCAATAATCGATTGTATAACTATGACGCTTCCATTGCAAGGGAGTGGTGAAACATGTATGGATTTTAGTGACTCCTCTTAGTAGAGAAGCAATCTGATCTTGATCCAAGTATTGGACATTGATCTGAATGATATTCATATGCAATGAGAAGATTAGATTTGCGGTCTTGATTAAATCAAGCATCTTTGAGAGATACATGAGATCTGGATTTGAGATATGATCTCAATATCCAAGTCACTATACGTGGAACAATACAATCGCCCAGTCCTTATCTCCAATTATCTGCGGAGAAAGCACATTATTTCTGAAAGAGTTCAAGAATAATTCCAAGGTTGAATTATATCTGAGCATTAAGAAATGGATAACTAAATGTGATTTAATTATCATGAACAATGTGAATTCGATTCACATTATCCGAATGCATGAGAATGTGTATCCAATGTAATTAAATGTGATTTAATTAATGTGGATATGGATAGTGTGGATAGCACTATCCAATTATCCATGTATATTGTAAATACGATTTATAATATACATTAGAGAGAGACTTATGTGATTTATATTTGTTGATTAATTGGTAATGTGAATAGTATTCACATTGAATAATTAATTGAAAATATAATTACATTTAGTTTTGGGTGTAAATGAGATTCACATTTTTCAATAGCTTGATTGATATTTTCCAAAAGATAATTTGGAATTATTTTCTGAGAAAAGTATTTTCGACAAGAGTTTTAGAAGATATCATATGATAATGAGATCTCATGATATATTAGGAGATTGACCAAGTCTAATCTAACAATAGATAGGACGACTACAACTCTCCATGTGGAGAGGAGTAGCCGTCCCCCCTATTTCGGAGAGGACTATGGTCTTCTCATTATCCTATCTCTAGTCGAATGTGATTTAATTTGAGATTAATTATATTGATTTATCAATATTAATTAATTTAAATTAACTCACTTGTTGTTATGTTTTTCCAACAACATCCTAACCGTTGAAAGGAACACAAATAAATCTCATCCGTTGATTGTGTGTTGTCCATGGATTAGGATCCATGGACTCCCAAAACTCTATATAAGAAGAAGCATGCCTTGCTCTTCGAGAAATACACCGACTTGATGAAGTCTCTCTACTCTCTCTCTCTCATTCTCTCGTGCCCTCTTCCTCCTCTGTCTTGAGTGGTTGTCCACCCTACCCTAGAAGGAAGAAGACCCTCATCGTCGCCTTGCGTTGTGCTTTGACGACTCTCGGTACTCCGTCTTCTTTGGTTCTTCTCGCTCGCGAGGAAGACATACGATCTCATGTGAGGAGATCAGGAGTTCCCTTGCTTGGACAACTACTTGGATTGCGAGATCCCCGCGACTCATCCCCACGCTCGTAAGCGTCTCCTCCGAAGGTCGGAATTGAGACAGGAGGCTTCTTCTCTTAGAAGCTCGATCGCAGCCATGCTACAACAAGTATTCCTATATCTACCATGTGGTTAGACGAAACGATTCATAAATGGTTTATGGATCATGTAGTTTCGTCGTTTAAATTTTTTTAAAATTCTGTTGCACCGAGCAACTAGTATGACTAGTCGCTCTTGATCGTATATGATACAATCATCACGCTTTCGTGATGCGCTAAAGGATCCTCCTGTATACTTAATGTGGTATTGTTGAACACAGAAATCGCAGAGGTCGTGTTGACTCACAAGGCGAATCAACAGTCGCTGATTTGACCTCCAACGAAATCCGAAATTCAAACAACAATTAACCCACAACAGATATATCAAGTAATGAAAGTAAATGTGCGGAGTTAAAATTTATTATAACTCTACAACAAAGATGTGTATAGGTGCAAGTATGTGTAGAGGTCGAACACAGGGAGCAGACAGGCTAGATCGGGGCAAAAATGCTCAAAATGTGTATGTATGTGATCAAGTGTCTACTTATGCTATTTTTTTGTGGGTTTTTAATTTTATATATTTTTTATTTAATTTTATATTTTATATTTTTGTATTTTGATTTTTAATTTACTGATTTTGTATTTTCTTTTTATATTTTATATTTTTATATTTTCTTTTTCCAATAATAGAATATATAAGCTATGTAATAAAAGGGAAACTAAAGTATTTATAAAAATAGATAAAAATATTCAAAAATAAGGAAATAAAGTCTTTTTGGTCTTTTTATACTTTTTTACTGTTTTTGTGATTTTTGGGTAATTTTTAGAATGTTTTTGGTATTTTTAATTATCAAAATAAGGAAAACAGTGAAGAAAATACAAAACTGAAACTAAAATGGAGAAATAAAATAGCCAACAGTAACAAAAATTCTCCAAATTAATTTTCAATGAAAGATAATAAAACAAAGAAAATGTAGGAAAAGAAAACACTATTTTTGGATTTTTTATGAATTTTATAAATTTTTATGAAGGTTTTTATAGTTTTGCAATTTTTAGGGGTTTGGTTTTGTATTTTTTAATGATTTTTGGCTTGGAGTTAAAACTAACTAAAAGACACAAAATATATTTTTTTGGGATTTTTTTGGAGTGATTTTATATTTTTTAGGGATTTTATGATGCAGACAGTGCTGAAAATAGATGTTTTTGAGTTTAAATAAATATAAAAATAAAATAAAAACAAAAACTAAAATTGTGGCGTGGAAGAGTAAGTGCACAGGAGCTTAAGTCCAAATTTTTAGGAAAATTGGAGTTAGAATGATGCTTCAAATAAATGAACAAACAAGCACAAATTAAAGGGGCTGGCAGGGGCGTTTATGTAATTATCAAGGAATGTGGGGGCCTATGCGCAAATATACCAAAACTATATAACTGAGATAAAAACTTTCAGGACCAATTACAATATACCCAAAAGAGCCAGGGGTCCCACGCAAAAGTGCCAAGATCACGCGCCCTATGCACGTGATCTGGCAGGGACCTCCTGGCATTTTCTGGAGAGAACGGGGGTGTCCATTGCAATTATTACAAAAAGATAAAGGTTTATATGAAAGTTTTAGCAGCAACTTGGGAATACAAAAATTGCTGGGCGTTTAAATGCAAATTACCCAGACTAAGATGAGCATCCAACGGCTGTACGCATTTCACTTACGCCACGTGGCGATCACCCAGAGCCCGATGCCTCTTCGATGCCTGCGGCCTGGATTAAAAGATCTGATCTTGATGAGCGGCCCAGGCGCACTTGATCCTGCGGCTGCTGCTTGGCAACAAGAACACGCCGCGATCCGACGACGCTGGGGGTTTGGGGAAGAACAATGAAGAAACTCGCCGGTGGCGAGTTGGCTTGGACGCAGCTTCGTTCCCGGCGACCCTTCTTCGTCTCCTTCAGCACGCGGAGCCTCCTGGGATGCTCCCCCTATCAGATGGCTGCTTCAAAATCGCGTGGGACACGCTAGCCAGCAGCTGCGACGTGGGCGGACGGGAGCAGCACCAGGCCGTCGTGCTCCAACGGTTTCGATCCCCAGGTGGGGTCTTTGGCTCCTAGACCTGCAGATGAAATGCACGGCAGCAGTTGGAGGTCCTAGGGCCAGCAAAAAGAATGGGCGGCGGTTGTAGGTGGTGATAACGATGGCGGCCGGAGCTCGAGGGCTCCGGCAAGGTGTTTGACGAAAAGATCTACACTAACAATGGCCTAAACAGCGATCTAAGTAGATGAAATAAAGCACTAAACTAACAGCTAGTTAACTATGAGAAAAACACAAAGAAAAACAAACGAAAGCACCTCGATTGGTTAGGAAACCAAGAGATCGGACCTCACGGCCGTTGGCCGGAGATGGGGGCGTGGAGCCGCTCCTTGGCCGCGCGCGACCCTCCTAAGCAGCTGGAGGAGATCCTGTCACCATCTCCGGTCCAGAGCACACAAGGAGGAGGGGTTTTGCTAGGTCAAAGAGGGTTCAAAGGGAAATGGAGGTGGCTGGGCGGTTTTTTGAAACATGGGCGAGGAGGCACTTTCAACGAGGAAAAACGAGCGCGTCAACGGACCTCTGCCCGAGACAAGCATTGGGCGAGCTAGAGGGATCTTAGGTGATCAACTTTGCAGAAGAAATCATCCTCAAATGGTGAAAGACGCAGCCGCGAAAAATCCAAGAAGATGGCCACTCGCACATATCCAGCGGTCTGTGACCTGGGTCACAGAGTTGACCCAAGGTCAACGGATGGCGTGGCCTGATTGGGCCACGTCATCCGCAAAAAGACAAAATTTAAATAGATACCTTGTAAATTAAATTAAAAATAGTAGATGATTTAATTAATTTTAGGTTATTTAATAAAAAATGTTTATTATTTAATAAAGTATTTTATTCCGATTTTTATTTATTTTTATGAGATATATTTTTACAAGTTTGCATTTATGCCCTTATAGGTATCTATATCTATGTATTTAAGTATTCTATTTTTATTTAGGTATTTTTAATATTATTATTTTTTGTTTATTATTTTATATAATTATAACATACTTTTATACATGTAAATCTATTTTTATTTTATTTTATTGATGTGTTTTGTATAATTAATAAAGTATAAGTATAGTTTATACAGGTATGTGTATAAGTAATGTATCTATGTATTTTATTTTTAAGTATTTTATTTTTGTTTTTATTTAGGTTTTTATTCTTATTTTAATGTACATTATTATTATAAGTATTATTGACAACATTATAAAAATATAAAATTATAAAAATAATAAATAATTAATAAATTGAATATTTTAATATGTACAAGGTACAATAGGGGTCCAAAAGTCAACTTTCAAACCGTAGCTCCGCCAAATGCGAAACCACCGCCATTAATTAGCTTATTTTCTTCTATATACAATTAAAGGTGAGTACGCTGCATTTGGAGTTTTTATTTGTGAGATACGGGTCTGGGAAGTTGGCATTCTGGATTTTTATTCAGACCATAACTTTTTATCTGTGCATTATTTTTCTGTGAAATCAATTTTGTATTTTTCTTTATAAAATTATCTACAACTTTCATGTACAAAGTTTCTTTATTTGATGTATAAAAAGTGGAACCAAAAATAGGTCCCAAAATGAATAAAGAATGAATAAAAACTATAGGTATTTTATCTGTATTCTTGACCTTATCTCCCCCTACTTTATTCCTTGTCGACCTATTCATCAAGATGCCTAGGTCTCGGGGTTTCGGGTCATAAAATATTTACAATATTTTATTCTTTTTCTTTTCTTTTCTTTATTCTATAATTTTGGCTTTAAAAACCGCATTTTATACAATATTTATACACAAATGCATGAATGCTAAAATGCCTATATTAAGCCTATTTACACGCATTTACTAGGGTTTTTAAGGCCAAAATGATAGAATAAAGATGATGAAACGTGGATTCATCATCCCCCTATACTTGCCTTTGCTAGTCCCTAGCAAACACTTATGCAATAAGTGCAGAAAAAGAAAAATAAAGAAAAGAAAAAGAAGAAAGATGGATTTTATTTGATCATCAAAACTTGTCTTCACAAAATCAAAGTTTGGAGCTTAAGTCGGACCTTTGGAGTTTTAGTGCGGGCGGAACCTTATTGAGAACCGAATTTGAAATCCAACAGTCCCTGAGAATCTCAAAACTCTGCCCAAGTCTCCTCAATAGCCAGGTCAGAAATATCTCAACTCATACGCAAACTCTTACGACTATGAATCTGACTTGTACAGTGTAAGTGATGGTGGCTCTCCCCAGCTAGAATGACAAAGAGACTGACTTCTCCAGTACGACAACCCAGTGATTCCCCAATCCAGCAACTCCATCCTCGAGGAGCGGGGTATTCCCTTCTAAGTTCAAGTGGCAACCAGCTCAAGAGGAGGGGGTGAAGAGAAGAATGGATGGTAGCCAGTGTAGCTACCTATCCTTGGATGCAAGACCAGTGTAGTCAAGTCATCCTGCTGCAGGCTCACATATTTGACTTTGGAACTCAAGCTTGCTTATTGACTTTACAACATATGTACATACTTTGCAGGCTTTTTATTTTTGTACATGCCTGAACTCTTTTTTTTTTTTTTGAATACTATATACAGCAGCATTTACATAAGGAGTTTTTCCTCTTGAGCCAGTAGACTATCCCTCTTTTGAAGCTTTATTGCAACCCACGGCCTCCTGTCTTTAGACTTCCTTATCACTGGACGGGTTGGGGTGCACTTCCCTCCCTAGAGGAGGACAAATGTTTCCACTTGTGTGCGTCTCATACCGGCAAATCCAATCCCCTCACCACTCCAACTGGGTTGAGCCATGTGAAAGGTGCAGGTGTCCAAGTTAGGTCATTATCAACAAGAGTCGTACGTGTGCTCCGAAATACTCTACTTAGGCAGTCAAGAATCCATTGAACCAAGTCTCGTGATCCTCAAAGAATTAAGTTAACTAGACCTGAAGTACCTCAAACCCAGTTCTTATAAGGTTCATGTTATTAGGTATATTATAAGGTCCAATCAAGCTCCAATCTTCGGATTTTACCTAGACTTGTTCAACTATCAAACTCAATCCGAAAAATGCGAATGCTATGCAATGCAATGCAGAAAATATTTTTGTGATGCAATTTTCAAGATTTTGAACTTTTTATGGATTTTTGAAAAGATGATGATGATGCATATGCATTTTTTTGTATTTTCCAAAAAAGATTTTTCAAATGTTTTTGGATTTTAATTTTTGCAAATGTTTTTGGGAATTTTTGAAAACAAAAAGATTTTGGCTGAAAACAAGGTGAAAACTATGTACACGGGAGTGCTTCTTATATTTACAAGAAGTGGATTTTAAGAATTTACAGGGTAAGTGATCAATTTTATACATATATATACATATATAGTGAATTTTGGTGTGATGTGTATATTCCTCAAACTTATTTGAAAACAATTTACACGCAATTTTTGAAAACTATAGTCCAAAATAGTTTTTACAAACATTTTACACACATTTGAAAATAATTTTGCAAAGGCTTTTCAAACAGTATATATAGGTTTTTCAAATCATTTTTACAACCATTTTTCAAACCATTTGCAAATCATTTTTCAAACATTTTTATTTCACATAAAGAAAAGAAGTTTTACAAACCACACATTTTACACAGGTTGAAAACACAAAACAAAATATTTTCAAAATAGTTTTCAATAGATGTTCACAAAGATTTTCAAACTATTTTTCAAACATTTTGCAAAAAACATTTTCACCTGATTTATTAATCAGTAAATACAAAAAGAATTTGAGGAATAATCACATCTTTTTATTAAGAATTTTAAAGAATTTTAAAGAATTTTTAGCCATATTTATTAAGAAAATACGAAAGTACGAGTTATGGCTAAAGTATATACGTAGTATATACGACCCCCCTATACTTAGCTTGAGCTATGTCCTCATAGATCGGAGAGAAAAGAGAAGACATAACTCGTACTAAGTATAGGCAAGTCTAAAGAATAAATAAAGGAATGGATGAACAAACGAATGAGAAGTTGACCGTCCCCCCTATACTTAGGATCAAATAATCCTAAGTATAGCAGACTGTACACAAAGCAGGGAGGGTCAAGGGTGGGAATGAACAGATCGTACTCAGATTGTCTCCCCCTATACTTAGGGTAAGATATCCCTAAGTATAGACAAGTAGAGGAGACAATGGAGAGGATCGAAATGAATGAGAACCACTCAGGGTGCACACCCCCCTATACTTAGGACAAAGTACGTCCTAAGTATGGAAGACTGTCTACAAGGGGCGGCACCTTTTCGGTAGATGAAGAAGATATAAGAGGAAAAGAAGAAAAGAAGAAAAGAAGAAAAGAAGAAAAGAGATGAAGATGGAAGAAGAGATCGTGAGGATGTACACACCACTCCCCCTATACTTAGGGTAAAAGAAGCCCTAAGTATAGGCAACAACAGGAGTGATGACACGGAACGATGGAAGAACACTCGGCTCGTCCACCCCCCTATACTTAGGACAAAGTACATCCTAAGCAAGGCAAACACGAGAATGGGTGGACGAGCAAAACAGGAGAAGGACGAAGATGAACATAAGAGAATGTACAACAGTGGTGGATATACACATGATCAAGAAGGTTGAAAGCGAACCTTCTTGCGGGACCGCGGAGGAATAGATCTAGTGTGGTGCAGGTCGACATCGGGGTCCACAACGGACGAAAGCCGATCAGGGTCGACATGGAGAAGGCCCTCAGTGGAATCGAATCTGAAAGGGACGAACTGGTCAATGGAAGTAGTACGGCTAGGTTCTCCCTTGGTGGTCCTATGGTGTAAAGGCACAGACGTGTGAGTGGAAGAAGTGTGGTCAGGTCTGGCCTTGGAAGTCTCGCCGATATCAAAGTGAAATGGGACGAACTCATCATCATCGGAAGTAGTGTACTCGGAGTCGTCCTGCGAGGTGTCATCCAGGTCAAAATCAAAAGGCACGAACTCATCGGTGGAAGTAGTCGAACTCTGTTCGTCCTCTATAATCTCAACTGGATCATCTTTCTCATCAAAAGGCCCGAATCTCTGAAGAAAAGCAACAAAATCAAATTCGGCCTTAGTCTCATCAGTATCTTCATGGACAGGAGCGGACTCATCAGTGGAAGTAATCAGAGCATGTCCGTCCTGTATAGTCTCTATATCTGCCCTCCGCTCAATGGTATCGATCGTGTAAATCCCGCGGATGTCATCAACACATCGCCAGTCACAGGAAGCGGAAACACCCAGGTCTATGCTTTCCGAGCTTTCCTCCTTGGAGAGGAATTCTCGGGTCTCATCATCGGTCATGAAGAAGGTCTCTCTGATATCCTCATATAGATCATAGTCCTCGGGGTCAACCAAGATAGGTGAGGGCGCATCAGGTGCAGGTCTCTGGTCGGCAGTGGGTGCGGTGATCAACACTTCGCTCACGTCAACAGGACGGAAGCGAATCTCTCCTGATCCATAGTCAATAACGACCCTCGCAGAGGCGAGGAATGGTCGTCCCAGGATGATTGGAGAATGCTCCCCTGTGGAGGTCTCCATGGGCAATACGACAAAATCTACATGGTAGCTCGTGCCCTGAATCGATACGACGGCGTTTTCAAGGATACCCTTCGGCCTCTTTATTGATCCATCAGCGAACTGTACGATCATCCTGGTTTTCTCGAGAGGCCCTAAGTGAAGAGACTGTACCAGCGAGAAGGGTATAATGCTAATCGAAGCACCGCCGTCTAGGAGAGTGTGATCACATGTGAAGTTAGAGATGGTGCAACTAATGAAAGGTGTGGCAGTGTTCCTCTTCTTAGGAATGGGACGGTGTGTGATGGCGTGGGCAGTGGCCATGGTCAAGATGTGACGCTCAGATCTA
The DNA here is from genome assembly GCA_037367405.1 of Ottelia alismoides. Lineage (NCBI taxonomy): Eukaryota > Viridiplantae > Streptophyta > Magnoliopsida > Alismatales > Hydrocharitaceae > Ottelia > Ottelia alismoides. Next base: position 270,488 of record JAZKJV010008137.1, on the reverse strand, counting down.
CTCCTCCGCTTTCTCTTCTTGGGAAGAGGAGCAGACATATGGGTCATGGCCTGCTGAAGTGGGGCACGGATGATCTCATGAATAGTAGCCACCACTTCGGGTTCAGTCAGCATTTTTTTGAATTTTTGGACCTCCTCCATACAAGGGAGGAAGTCGGAATCATCATATACACGAGGTATGCCAAGAGCAGTCTGTACAGTGGCATCCTCGGGGTCAAAGGTGGGACCGGGTGTGAATGTATGTGTGGACCAAGGATCTGGCAAGTGGTCTCTCTCCACACTGTCTGACCCGATCGTGTGTCTCCCGAAATCTTTTTGTGTTTTTAAATTTTTCTCATTTTTTTGTATTTTGGGCGATTGCAAGCTCTCATGATAATCCTCAAATGATTCCATATCCTCGAAGACTGGAGCGACATTCTGGTTCTTATTTAAACTAGTAAGATCAGTGATCCTCGAATTCATATGCTCCATCATTTGGTTCAAGGTCTCAAGTGTGGATATCATGAAAGGTGACTCCAAAATCTCAGGATCGGGTGAGTCGAATGTGGGCGATGGGTGTGGACAAAAATCACATTCCGGATCAGGATACTCATGGAAGAGCGGGTTGTCGAAATGTGTAGGCGATGGTGGTGGAAATGACTGGTGAAGGCCAAAGTCCGGATCCTGAAATAGTGGGTTGGTCGGGTATGTACAAAAATCAGGAGCAAAGTCCTCCTGGAAAAAAGGAGGTGGACCGGCTGGAGTGAACGAGTGATCCGCAAAGTCCGGATAGAATACGCTCCAGTCGGCCATCTCGAAACAAAAGAAAATGATCGGGAGAGCACGATGGTCAAGTCAAGAGAGCGAAGAAGAAGGCGCAAATGCGCAGAGACGATCTAGGACACACAAAACAATCACAAACAAAAATGCAAATAATACAAACCCTCAATTCACCTACTCAACTCGGTAGAGACCACAAATGCGGTCTTTTTATCTTGTCTGTTTTAGAGTTAGGTGAGAAGTCCACAAGTTGCACAATCACTTAGGGGGCTGAATGGGATTTGGGCACTATCCTTAGTGTGTGCGCGAGCAAGTAAAAGCGAAGACAATGAGGGGATTACTCGCCCCAATACAAGATTTTTCTTTTTGGTGAATTTTAGGGCCAAGTAATGTTAGCAGTCCCAATTTTATTTGGTTATCACTTTTTTAGATTTTTAATAATAATGCACGATCCTAACGAGGAGTCAATTCCTTTAAGATCCTAGGTGATCAAAATCAGAGGTAGAGTCGGAAAAGCAATGCAAGCGATCAAAACGATGATGGATGCTAAAGCGTAAATGCTCACCTTGCCTCCAGCACTCTACATGCAAGGATGCTCAGCAGGATTGAAACCTATCTATATGCAAATGCAAATCGATGAAATCGCCCTAAGTTCAAAAATTGCTATTAGCGGGAAGCACCACAAGCCGACCACCAATCCTCAACCCTAGAGTCCGGTCTAGGCTCACCCCTCCTCTGTACTCAACACACTTGAGCTTAAGGGCTCAATCACACAAAAGAAATAAAATCGAAAAACAAAACAAAATAAAAAAAATGCGAGAAAAGCCGACAAAACCGCGAGAGCCCCCAAGTGAACAATCACTTGGAAATTAGGCTCGAATGTCCGAGTTCGGGGGTACCTGTATTATTACAAATATAGAGGTCTCTCTCTCACAAAAATTACAAAAATAAATGCAGGAAATAAATTCTACGACTAAGGTGGAGCTCGGTCTTCAAAATTTCCTCTTCGTCTCCTCGGTGCTCGGCTGGCAGATGCCGGCTTCACGTGGGTGCGTAGGCACCTAGGGTGGAGCGCCTCCCTCGATCCGCGGTTCCTCGCACAAAGTCAACAAGAGAGGGGGTTAGACCGATCAAGAGATATATCAAAAATAAAGAAAATAAAATAGCAGGAATAAAAGCCGCGAAAATAGACAATAAATCACAATCACAAACAAGACCCGAACTACGCGCTGTTGCTCCCCGGCAACGGCGCCATTTGTTGAACACAGAAATCGCAGAGGTCGTGTTGACTCACAAGGCGAATCAACAGTCGCTGATTTGACCTCCGACGAAATCCGAAATTCAAACAACAATTAACCCACAACAGATATATCAAGTAATGAAAGTAAATGTGCGGAGTTAAAATTTATTATAACTCTACAACAAAGATGTGTATAGGTGCAAGTATGTGTAGAGGTCGAACACAGGGAGCAGACAGGCTAGATCGGGGCAAAAATGCTCAAAATGTGTATGTATGTGATCAAGTGTCTACTTATGCTATTTTTTTGTGGGTTTTTAATTTTATATATTTTTTATTTAATTTTTAATTTTATATTTTTGTATTTTGATTTTTAATTTACTGATTTTGTATTTTCTTTTTATATTTTATATTTTTATATTTTCTTTTTCCAATAATAGAATATATAAGCTATGTAATAAAAGGGAAACTAAAGTATTTATAAAAATAGATAAAAATACTCAAAATAAGGAAATAAAGTCTTTTTGGTCTTTTTATACTTTTTTACTATTTTTGTGATTTTTGGGTAATTTTTAGAATGTTTTTGGTATTTTTAATTATCAAAATAAGGAAAACAGTGAAGAAAATACAAAACTGAAACTAAAATGGAGAAATAAAATAGCCAACAGTAACAAAAATTCTCCAAATTAATTTTCAATGAAAGATAATAAAACAAAGAAAATGTAGGAAAAGAAAACACTATTTTTGGATTTTTTATGAATTTTATAAATTTTTATGAAGGTTTTTAGAGTTTTGCAATTTTTAGGGGTTTGGTTTTGTATTTTTTAATGATTTTTGGCTTGGAGTTAAAACTAACTAAAAGACACAAAATATATTTTTTTGGGATTTTTCTGGAGTGATTTTATATTTTTTAGTGATTTTATGATGAAGACAGTGCTGAAAATAGATGTTTTTGAGTTTAAATAAATATAAAAATAAAATAAAAACAAAAACTAAAATTGTGGCGTGGAAGAGTAAGTGCACAGGAGCTTAAGTCCAAATTTTTAGGAAAATTGGAGTTAGAATGATGCTTCAAATAAATGAACAAACAAGCACAAATTAAAGGGGCTGGCAGGGGCGTTTATGTAATTATCAAGGAATGTGGGGGCCTATGCGCAAATATACCAAAACTATATAACTGAGATAAAAACTTTCAGGACCAATTACAATATACCCAAAAGAGCCAGGGGTCCCACGCAAAAGTGCCAAGATCACGCGCCCTATGCACGTGATCTGGCAGGGACCTCCTGGCGTTTTCTGGAGAGAACGGGGGTGTCCATTGCAATTATTACAAAAAGATAAAGGTTTATATGAAAGTTTTAGCAGCAACTTGGGAATACAAAAATTGCTGGGCGTTTAAATGCAAATTACCCAGACTAAGATGAGCATCCAACGGCTGTACGCATTTCACTTACGCCACGTGGCGATCACCCAGAGCCCGATGCCTCTTCGATGCCTGCGGCCTGGATTAAAAGATCTGATCTTGATGAGCGGCCCAGGCGCACTTGATCCTGCGGCTGCTGCTTGGCAACAAGAACACGCCGCGATCCGACGGCGCTGGGGGTTTGGGGAAGAACAATGAAGAAACTCGCCGGTGGCGAGTTGGCTTGGACGCAGCTTCGTTCCCGGCGACCCTTCTTCGTCTCCTTCAGCACGCGGAGCCTCCTGGGATGCTCCCCCTATCAGATGGCTGCTTCAAAATCGCGTGGGACACGCTAGCCAGCAACTGCGACGTGGGCGGACGGGAGCAGCACCAGGCCGTCGTGCTCCAACGGTTTCGATCCCCAGGTGGGGTCTTTGGCTCCTAGACCTGCAGATGAAATGCACGGCAGCAGTTGGAGGTCCTAGGGCCAGCAAAAAGAATGGGCGGCGGTTGTAGGTGGTGATAACGATGGCGGCCGGAGCTCGAGGGCTCCGGCAAGGTGTTTGACGAAAAGATCTACACTAACAATGGCCTAAACAGCGATCTAAGTAGATGAAATAAAGCACTAAACTAACAGCTAGTTAACTATGAGAAAAACACAAAGAAAAACAAACGAAAGCACCTCGATTGGTTAGGAAACCAAGAGATCGGACCTCACGGCCGTTGGCCGGAGATGGGGGCGTGGAGCCGCTCCTTGGCCGCGCGCGACCCTCCTAAGCAGCTGGAGGAGATCCTGTCACCATCTCCGGTCCAGAGCACACAAGGAGGAGGGGTTTTGCTAGGTCAAAGAGGGTTCAAAGGGAAATGGAGGTGGCTGGGCGGTTTTTTGAAACATGGGCGAGGAGGCACTTTCAACGAGGAAAAACGAGCGCGTCAACGGACCTCTGCCCGAGACAAGCATTGGGCGAGCTAGAGGGATCTTAGGTGATCAACTTTGCAGAAGAAATCATCCTCAAATGGTGAAAGACGCGGCCGCGAAAAATCCAAGAAGATGGCCACTCGCACATATCCAGCGGTCTGTGACCTGGGTCACAGAGTTGACCCAAGGTCAACGGATGGCGTGGCCTGATTGGGCCACGTCATCCGCAAAAAGACAAAATTTAAATAGATACCTTGTAAATTAAATTAAAAATAGTAGATGATTTAATTAATTTTAGGTTATTTAATAAAAAATGTTTATTATTTAATAAAGTATTTTATTCCGATTTTTATTTATTTTTATGAGATATATTTTTACAAGTTTGCATTTATGCCCTTATAGGTATCTATATCTATGTATTTAAGTATTCTATTTTTATTTAGGTATTTTTAATATTATTATTTTTTGTTTATTATTTTATATAATTATAACATACTTTTATACATGTAAATCTATTTTTATTTTATTTTATCGATGTGTTTTGTATAATTAATAAAGTATAAGTATAGTTTATACAGGTATGTGTATAAGTAATGTATCTATGTATTTTATTTTTTAGTATTTTATTTTTGTTTTTATTTAGGTTTTTATTCTTATTTTAATGTACATTATTATTATAAGTATTATTGACAACATTATAAAAATATAAAATTATAAAAATAATAAATAATTAATAAATTGAATATTTTAATATGTACAAGGTACAATAGGGGTCCAAAAGTCAACTTTCAAACCGTAGCTCCGCCAAATGCGAAACCACCGCCATTAATTAGCTTATTTTCTTCTATATACAATTAAAGGTGAGTACGCTGCATTTGGAGTTTTTATTTGTGAGATACGGGTCTGGGAAGTTGGCATTCTGGATTTTTATTCAGACCATAACTTTTTATCTGTGCATTATTTTTCTGTGAAATCAATTTTGTATTTTTCTTTATAAAATTATCTACAACTTTCATGTACAAAGTTTCTTTATTTGATGTATAAAAAGTGGAACCAAAAATAGGTCCCAAAATGAATAAAGAATGAATAAAAACTATAGGTATTTTATCTGTATTCTTGACCTTATCTCCCCCTACTTTATTCCTTGTCGACCTATTCATCAAGATGCCTAGGTCTCGGGGTTTCGGGTCATAAAATATTTACAATATTTTATTCTTTTTCTTTTCTTTTCTTTATTCTATAATTTTGGCTTTAAAAACCGCATTTTATACAATATTTATACACAAATGCATGAATGCTAAAATGCCTATATTAAGCCTATTTACACGCATTTACTAGGGTTTTTAAGGCCAAAATGATAGAATAAAGATGATGAAACGTGGATTCATCAGGTATCAGAGCCAGGTTTACCGAGGTCTTGGATATGATCCATGAATCTACGAAGATTTGGGCTCGTTTGGGTTCGTGAAGATTTTAGCATTTCAATTTTTGCAGACTTGTCTTGTGATATTTTTCGACCCTGTTTAAAATGTTTAAGCATGTCACTTATATAATGTTCGCCATTAAATAAGGAAAATTTGGAATTTGAGTTTGCTTAATTGGATTCCATTTGCTCAAGATATGATCGTTTTATTGACCATATGTCCACTGTTTAGGGGATGGCGATTAGAGACGTGATTAATATGTTAATTACATTTTAAAACACCTGGAAATGTGTGTTTATCGCATGGTTTCTGTTTTAAATCAAATCATCAATCTTTGGAAATTGATTTTGCTTATTTTGGATTTAAAATGAATAAGATATGCTAATTTTAGTTAGTGAGGGTCATTGCTGGAAATTGCATGTTTATCCAAAACCTTGTGATTGTTGTTTAAGAATATTGTGAAATTAATGGTTAATTTTCGTGAATATTTATGGATAATATTTGGAAAATATTAGAATAATAATTATTCCCTTAAATGACATTGCCTCAACCAATGAATGATTAGATTAGATCTAGATCACCAATTGGTTACTTGATACACTTTCAACAAACTTATTACTTGAATAAGTTTTGGGGATTTGTCTAGCAAATTTCCTTATAGTCAAAATGGTTTTGATTATTACTATATGGTATAATTTCGGTTGAAAAAATGATGATCATCTCAAGTACAAAGTGATTGGCTCGACATTATTTTTTTCCGAAACGGAAATGGTGTCTAGTCGGGGAGCGTTGGGGTAGCAGGTTGCACCGTGTGTGGTTTGTCCCACTCCCGTAGGTATTGGCGAGGACAACGGGTAGGGAACGAATGACACCTGAGAGATCATGATGTATTTTCTAATTATTAAAATTCGAATAATACAAACTTTGAGATAATAACACTAATTCAAGTAACAATCAAATTTGATTATTGAATTGGATTGATAACTGATTTAATGAGATTACATTAATTACATCCAATTGAAACACTCTATTATGAATAGATGTGTATTTCCCTTGGAAGAATTAATTGCATGAATATGATTCATGATAATTGATTAAAATTTGAATATGAGGTGTAGGATCACATAAGTGGCATCCATGGTCTCCCGTCAAGGCGGAGGGTTCCATCGCAAGATATTGTATGTAGGAGATGCATGTCCGAAGTGACAGCTCCTGCATACGATCCATTTGGATCGGGCTCTTCGCTTCCCGAATGAGTAAGGACGTATGTGTAGTGATCCCAATATCGGGTCATCATATTATTGGGGCGATATTGGATTGCACATAGCGAGTTGTATTCCTATTGACGGTTGGTTCAATTAACAATGGGTCAACATCACCTTAGGGGTGGTGGGCCTGGGTGTTAAAGACCGAATTGGGAAATGCAAGTTGGACTTGTAAGGAGGAATGTGTTCCCGCTTCTATTTATCCGAGTTGTAAGTTTTCATATTATTAGGATGTAACAAAATAAGGAAGGAGTGGAGATCCCAGATCTTGTTCGAGATATAATGGTAAGTATATGTCTTACATTGAAAGTGATTAAGGGAATGAACTATCAATGTTGACAAGGCAAGGCAACTTTGATATAAAAATTCCTAAATCAAAGTAAAGTATGTGTATATATATATATGTTTATATATATTTAAGCAAGTTTTCTTATTTCAAATAATCCTTCATTAAACCCACTCATTACTATACTCAATAATAACCAGTAAAGTATTATGGATTGGATCCATGATCAAAATATTGTACTTGCAATATTGTATGTGGTTGTAATGTGCAAGTTTCCTTGTGATAATCAGGAATGACAATTAAATAAATAATAGGACTACAACCCTAGGGTTTGTATGTCTCTATAATCTTGATTTCTCATCGAATGTACTTTGGAAGTGACATGTTGATGATGATCATAATTGTCAAATAATTTTTAAAAAATCTAAGGAGATGTTATGGCATTCATATGTTCTCTTGGCATTTAGTTATGAATGACATGGTTCACTGCATCATGCAGAATGGTAGCTCTATAGGAGATGATGTATTCAAAATGTTTGAATACCACCTGAACCTAAGTCTTTAAGAGTTAAGATGTATGTAGACATGATGAGTGTCATCATCCTACTATCTATACTCTAATCATTCATGAAGCTTCATAATGTTCATATTGTGTGAATTAAATGAAGCATATATAAGTGTCGAAATACTTTTATATTGAAATCTTTTAAATTCAACATAAGAGATCCTTTGTCTTAAGCAATGGTTGTTTAGAGATGAAAGGAGCACAGTGGAAGCATGGGTCGGACCCAAGTTAGAAGAAAAGTCAAATAGTTGACTGTACTTCTATGTTTTCCACACATATGACATCCAAAGACTTGGATGAATGCCAATACTGCAATGAGCTGATGTGTTGATACTATGACTATCAAGTCTATCTAGATCCTTAGAGAAGGACATGAATAGTACATCGAAATAATTTACATCTACATATAATCATTGAAATTGACTTTCTTATTTGATAAGATCAAAGTCTAATAATTGTATCTCATTCTTCTAATAACACTTGCAATTGGTTACATATGTATTAGAAGACTGGAATTTGATCTTTAGGTTTAATAGTCATCCACATGGATGTTGATGCAATTGTTGCAACAACCTCTATGGGATAAATCGACTTCATATTTTCAGTGGGAGAGCCCTTCGTCTTAGAGAATGTCTCTGTGGCCTGGATATTAGAATACACTCATTGTTTATTTCTAAATGTCGGAAATAAACATAAATTCTAGAATAGACCTATCATAAAGAGTTATGATGGATATATTTCAGATAGTATTTTGATATATGGAGGACTCTACTATATTAGAAAATTAATGAATGGTTCATTAACATTTCTAAATACTGAAAATTAAACCTTATAAGACCAATAGGAGGATAAAGATTATTTGACAATTATATGACATCAGACCTTGGGACATTAGTCTGCTGATGAGATCAATAGACTAGTAAGAGATGAACATTAGAATGTCTAAAAATCTCAAATCTTACATGCTTTTAAATATTGTATTCAAAGTAAAATTGTCCAATGCGACCATCTCTAGGAATGGTGTAAGATGCCAAGGTATTAAAGATATCATACATACTGATGTATGTGGATCATCTGTATCATAATGAACAATGATGATATGTAATATCATTTAATGATTATTTGTGATATGAGATTTCTTCCCTTCACCTTAGAAAGCTTTGAAATGTTCAAAGATTTCACAATTTTTAGTTTAGAACCAAAGATTGAAGGAAGATGAAATGAGTTTGATCTAACATAGGTATCTTGCACCCGTTAGATGAATTCAAATAATACCTTAAGGAGAAAGGAATTTTCACTCCTATCTCAATCCTCCTAATGCACCTAAACTCAATAGAGTTATAGGAAGATACAATTTATCATGTGTGACATGATTTGATCAATGATTAATCTTAGCTTAATTACCTCTTAGTTTCCAAGGTATATATATATATATATATGTGGTAGAGACTACATTATATATTCTTATAAGGTTCCATGCTAGTAAGCTGGAATCTAGCACAAGAGAGTGTTACTTCATTAGGAAAATAAAGGATGGTATTGGATACCTACTTTATGACCTTGAGATTATTAAAAGATCTCATCTCTAAGGATATGATTCTTAGATGATGACTCTCTTGAGAATCAAGATGAAAATGAAGTGAAGGAACTCATTTAATCTTGAGAAGATAATGAGGCTCTTAAAATCGGAATTAAAAGGACAATTAAAGATGAACCATTAATACCTCTTCAAATGAGTTTGAGGATGAATTCCATGTGTCAGAGAAATCTGACAATGATTGAACTTCATGTGATGAAGCTTCTGAAGATCATGTCATGGAAAGATGGATTTTAGCAATAAAGTCTATAGTAGACTTCATATACAAGTGTTATGTATGGACCCTCGAGGATCCACCTATATGGGTAAGACCCATTAAGGTGTAAATGGATCTTCAAGAGAAAGAGGGAACCTGATGAGAAGGTACATACCTTCAAAGCACGTCTTGTAACCATGAGCTGCACACTGAATAGAAGACATCACTTGCGATGAGACTTGCTCTCCAGTGACCATGCTTAAACTCATCAAATTATTGTTGACTGTAACTACACAACTTGACTTTGACATCTTAAAGATGGAAGTCAAGATTGCATTCCTCCACGAATATCTCTCCGAGGATATTCACATGAAGTAGCCCCAGGGCTTCGTGGTCTAAGAAAGCAAGGTGTGCAAGCTAAAGAAACTCCATCTATGGACTCGAATAAGCTTCTTGTAGTTAAACATAAGATTTGATGAAATTATAAATATTATGATTTCAGATAGAATCTTGATGTACCATGTGAAGCTTAGTGGGAGTGCCATTGTGTTCATTGTGCCATATATAGATGATACCCCAATCATTTGGAATGATATAAGGATAATAATAATAAGTGTTTTATATACTGGCTATTCCATACCTTGACATATGATCTCAAGGATACCTCTTAGATCTTAGTTCTGAAGATGTTCAGAAGCAAAGAGAAGAGGGCATTGGAATCGTCGCATTAATTGTACACCTTGGATATATATTCCTTTTTTTTGGAAAATTCCAAGAAAGGCTTCCTTCCCTTAAGATATGGTACTGACCTGTCTAAAGGGATAGAACCTCAAAGAGTTGAGGAAGTAAATGCTGGAACTGCCTGCCCTTGTGCATCAGTTACGAGAAGCCGAGTGTATGCTAAATGTATACAATAGTCAGATATCTGCCATGCAGTGGGAGTAGTAAATGTTACTAATCCTACTAAGGAGATAAAACACTTGATTGTAGTGATAACAATATCTTCAAAGATGAAAATTTTTTTGAGATAGTGATCTCAAAGTTTTATCTTCAAGAAATTAAGACTTCAAGAAATTAAGACTTTATAGATAGTGATCTAAAAGGTCTTAACTATGGATACCTTAGGAGATAGAGATCTCTAGGAATAAGGGTATTCTGATAAGGATTATGGGCATACTAGTTATAATAATTGTTAAGCTATAGAGTCAAGGACACTATAACTGATAAGATTGACTATTGGTTGCATAAGATGCAACATTCGCATTGGATGCGAGCACTGTTACTAGGGGATATGCAAGTGCCATAAAAGGACTTGGCATAGTCTCTCGAAAACAGAGTGACTAATAAGCTTACCTAGCTATTTTTCTAAATAGCCTATGATTGTCACATGAGTGTGGTTTTAAAGATTAGCCCATTAATGGCTCTTTGGGCTAGTGGGAGATTGTTGGACATGCGAGCCCATGGTGAGCCATTATGAAATAAATGTTATTGAGAATATCATTCCCTGATCTGAAATGAAGAATAAATAATTTGCATATAAGGTCCCTATGTACAATTAAGGTCATGTACCATGGCCATCTTAATAAACATACAGTTGTTGATTCAATAGTTGGATCATAGAGGCTGGTGTTTGGATGAATATCTAAGTAGTTAAATCGAGGACTCAGCAAACACCGTCAAATGATTGTTAAGAGATTATCTCTAGTCTGAGTAGGAGATGGCAATCCTTTCTCATATAGGTTGATATCTGACCGGCCTCTTGATGCAGGTCCTCTACATAGGAATAGAGATTCGGAGGTGTCAGATTAGTTAGGTCAAAGGGTTGACGTAATGAGATCAAGATAACCAAAGTCCTATATCGAATACTATCACAATACATGCACACATCCTTTGACCGGAGACAAATGTATTGCTATATGTCTGAGTATGTACATTTGGCAGACCAATAGGTTGATGACCTAACCAAGGTCCATATACCGACGCGGTGGTGTGCATATAAGGGCATATGAGTAATACGATCTCTCAAAGGGAACATATAGGTCCACTTCTGAACCGGAAGACATGAGCTCACTCATGAGGTATTGGGACCGATCAAATTCCATGCATGGTCATCATGCTTTAGAAGCATGATACAAATTTGAAGGTATGATATATGCTTTTGGAAAGCATATGATTAATACCAAATCCCAATGACCAAGATTGAGAAACTTGATGAAACCCTGAAGATGACAGTGTAAAATTGATCTATGTATTCGGGTTGATCACAGATCTTCCAGAATGCAGGATGTACAAGTACTAGAATACCTGAGGATAATGTGATCAATAATCGATTGTATAACCACGATGCTTCCATTTCGAGGGAGTGATGAAACAGGTCTGGATTTTAGTGACTCCTCTCAGTAGAGAAGCAATCTGATCTTGGTCCAAGTGTTGGACATTGATCTGAATGAGATTCAGATGCAGTGAGAGATTAGATTTGCGGCCTTGATTAAATCAAGCATCTCTGAGAGATACGTGAGATCTGGATTTGAGATATGATCTCAATATCCAAATCACTGTACGTGGAACAATATAATTGCCCCGTCCTTATCTCCAAGTATCTAGGGAGTAAGCGCATTATTCTTGAAAGATTTCAAGAATAATTCCAAGGTAGAATTATAACTGAGCATTGAGAAATGGATAATTAAATGTGATTTAATTATCATGAATAATATGAATTCGATTCACATTATCTGAATGCATGAGAATGAGTAGCCAATGTAATTAAATGTGATTTAATTAATGTGGATATGGATAATGTGGATAACATTATCCAATTATCCATGTATATTGTAAATACGATTTAGAATATACATTAGAGAGAGATTTATGTGATTTATATTTGTTGATTAATTGTTAATGTGAATGGGATTCACATTGAATAATTAATTGAAAATATAATTACATTTAGTGTTGGGTGTGAATGAGATTCACATTTTTTCAGTGGCTTGATTGATATTTTCCAAAAGATAACTTCGGATTAATTTTTGAGAAAATTATTTTCGACAAGAGTTATAGGAGATATCATGAGATAATGAGATCTCATGATATATTAGGAGATTGACCAAGTCCAATCTAACAATAGAGAGGACGGCTACAACTCTCCATGTGATGAGGAGTAGCCGTCCCCCCCTTATTTAGGAGTGGACCATGGTCTTCTCATTATCCTATCTCTAGTCAAATGTGATTTAATTTGAGATTAATTATATTGATTTATCAATATTAATTAATTTAAATTAAATCACGTGTTATTGTGTTTTACCAACAACATCCTAGCTGTTGAAAGGAACACAAATCAATCTCATCCGTTGATTGTGTGTTGTCCATGGATTGGGATCCATGGACTCCCAAAACCCTATATAAGAAGAAGCATGCCTTGCTCTTCAAGAAATACATCGACTTGATGAAGTCTCTCTACTCTCTCTCTCATTCTCGCGTGACCTCTTTCTCCTCTCTCATGGGTGGATGTCCACCTTACCCTAGAAGGTAGAAGGCCTTCATCGTCGCCTTGCATTGTGCTTCGACGACTCTCGGTACTCCGTCTTCTTTGGTTCTTCTCGCTCGCGAAGAAGGCATACCATCTCGTGTGATGAGATCAGGAGTTCCCTTGCTTGGACAACTACTTGGATTGTGAGATCCTCGCGACTCATCCCCGCGCTCGCAAGCATCTCCTCCGAAGGTCTGACTTGAGACAGTAGACTTCTTCTCTTAGAAGCTCGATTGTAACCACGCTACAATAGGTATTCTTATATCTACCATGTGGTTAGACGAAATGATTCATAAATGGTTTATGGATCATGTGGTTTCGTCGTTTAAATTTTTTTAAAACTCTGCTACACCAAGCAACTAATATGACTAGTCGCTCTTGATCGTATATGATAAGATCATTACGCTTCTGTGATGCGCTTAAGGATCCTCCTGTATCCTTCACTGTATACCAACCGAAACCCCAACTTTCTTATGATCCATTTCCCCCTCCACTTCCTCTAATTTAAGAGGTGAATGGAGTTTTGTCCAAACGTAGCTAGCCCATCCATGTGGACCTTAGTAGGGCCAGCATGCAAACCCTCGTCCTCCTCTCAGCCTCAGTACCACTAGTCCCCATAGTATCATAATAATTGGAGACAGAACCAGCAGTACCAGCAACTGCAGTACCGCCAGCACCAAACGTATCATTTGTATGCGGCGGCACCTCAGTAGAGTATCCTCCTCCTCCTTACCAGTAGTATCAACTTCCTCCTCCATAGCAACAATATTAGCAACACCCATCTCAGCCTCTGCACCATCAGCCACAACATGGTCAGCACATTGAACCTCCCGATACGGTTCCTATGAACCCAAGCGTCGATTGCTTGGCCCAACAAGTAAAGGATTTAGTAGAGTGATGAGTCGCAAAAACCCTACATCAATTTGCGTGAATTATCATTTCAATGTGTCGTTTCGTTGTAGGCAGGAATTCAGAATCGATCAAGAAATAACCACAAGAAATTTATCAATTTCATTCAGTGTGGTTTTAGATTTATTTTACTTGGGCATGTCCCAAAGTCGAACTCAAGGAGGCAAAGGAACAACCTAGAATTTTGTCTATCACAGTTCGTGCAGGATTTTCGATGCGCTCTTTTTTGGTAATTTTAATGTAATTTTGGGATGTAAAATGTAAATGTGGCCAGTTCTAGGGAGTACAATGTGAAGATCACACAAATGATTTTCGAAAAATATGAAATTTGGCCAAGATGACAATAATGATGAAATGAATGCAATGTAATATTTTTACGAATTTTGGATGCAAGATAAAAATATTATGAATTTATGAATGCAAATACAATGAATTTCAATAATTAATTACATTCAATATTAACCTAATTATTTCTAAGAGATAAAGTTATCCAAGATCTATCATTAGGTGATTGATCTCAGAAAATCCTAAACCTTAAAAATAAGAGGTTTAATACCTATTAAAAATTAAAGATTGAAACATACAAAATGATTTTTATAGGACAAACCATGCATGCAAACGTAATTCTTTTTGTGCACGAAGTTAAATAAAATTAATTCTCTTATCCACGAATTTTTAGCAATTTTTTGAGCAAAGGTTAATTTAATATGAATTTCCAAGCACGGAGTGGGTAAAATATGCAATTTTTCACAAAGATATTAATTAATAATTAACCACATCGTACAAAAGTATCAAACATATGCCATGATTTAGAGAATTAATTGAAGAACATCATGCTAATTTTAAATAATAAAATGATGCAATAAAGAGGTCCAAAATAAAGGGGTAATACAAGAATATCAATGCAATATTACAATAATTAAATAAAAAAAGCAGTGGAAGGATCTAAATGTTATTACCAGTCCCTCGAGGGGCTATGCTACAAAATTTCCAAAAGGTCACGTGCGTAGGATGGCGGGGGTCAGGCTGTAAATCTGACGATCTTCTAGGGCTTGAATGCAAAAAGACCTCAACACACGCGTATGTCACATGAGCTGGGGGATCTTTTCAATACGATTAACCCCTGGGGGGTCTTTGGAAGATGTCCCTTCCCACACATGTTGTGCACGTGAGGAGGGTCTCGGGTTGGAGCCCGACCTTCGGCTGGTGGTAGCATGGCGGAAGGGCGTACGTGGGCGGAGCTGCAGGGGCTTCAGGCAGTGGCTCCAGTGGGCGAAATTGGAGGTACCAGCGGGAGGAGCCTAGGCAGAGAAGCTTCTGGTTGCGTTGTGGATGCGACCGGAGTGACGGGGAAGGTGCATACGGAGTAGGCAAACGTGGGCGGAATCAGAGGAGCGACGGGAGGAACCTCCTGCTCCAGGTGGTGGCGTATGGTGTAGAACTGATGTGGTTGGCGGAGGAGTGTTGTCGTGCGGAGGAGATGTTGAGATACGTCGTTGGCTCGACGGCAAGGATGTCGGAGTTAAGGCACGTGCTCGAAGGATTCGACGCTGCAATGAGGAAAAGATCCTCGGATCTCGCCGGTGAGAGAACGAGGGGGCCGGGCTCTCACCACCGACCACCCTCCCTTTGTAATTTTTGCAATTGGCAGATGATCTGAATGGAGGGGGAAACGAGGTTAAATAGGGGAAAAGTAGTTGGTCGGAGATGGCAGGAAATCGGGGATGCGATATGCGATTGGAGGTTGTTAAATAAAAGAGGAAGGTGCGACGACCGAAGGCGGAGCTAAGAAGGAAGCGAAGATCGGGAGCGAGGTGGCGAGATACGTGGTGGGCGGCACGGCCAGAAATGGAAGGGAGGAGCACGATTGATTAGGAAGGTGGTGGTGCAAGGATCTCAGATGAGCAGTGGTGATTTTCGGGTTGGAGGCGGTACCGCTCGATTGGGAAAGTGGGAGAGAGAGTGGCGGAGGAAGGAGATGGCCTGGGAACCGTCCGATCAGCTGAGATCGGACGGCCCAGGTCGAGACACGTGGTAAAATTTTTTAAAATTATTTTTATTAATTTTTTTTAAATTAAATTATTTTTTCTATTAAAATGAATTTATAAAAGCCTCAAAAAAGGGTGCCATGTGGCGGCTCCAAGAGCTACCACGTGGCACCTCAAGAAAATTCAAAAATAAATGATAAAGATAAATTGAAAATAAATAGCAAACGACCTCGAATCAAAAAAAGTTTCTTTAAAAAAGTTGCTCATCTCAACGAGAACTACAACGTTTATGAAGAGATCAAAACCAAAATCGATCATTTGCACAAAGTGATATTTTTGAGGTACTCTATGTACATAAAATACCTTGATTTTTGACTTTTCTATTTTTTGTTATTTTTAAATCAGACAAAAATCCAGAAAAAATAGAATAAAATCAAAGATAAATATTTACATATTAATCTAATTTTTTGATTTTTAATAATTAAGAAAAAGAAGAAATAAAATAAAATGCAAAAATGACAACTTTGCACAAACGATTAGTGAAGACTTGGACTCAGTTAGTTTCTTTGATTTTAAGCTAAGTTTGGATTTGGATTTTTACGTATTGTAATAAAACTTTCATTGAAATAAAATAAAATGAGTCAATTATGTACATAAAATAATACGTCAAAAACTACTAAAATAGATTATGTACAAAAGAGGCCCCAAACCCAAAATTCACATATGAGCTTTGATTCACTTGAACTTGGTCTTATTTTGAAGATAATTGAATGTACATTAGTTCAAAAGTGAGTAGGATCAAATCTGAAACTATATGAAGAAGATATTGAGGTTTTAGTCTGAGAATCCTACAATTAGGGTTTGGGTTTTTGGTCCACTTATTTAGGTTAGTGATTTTTTTGTATTTTTTATTTGATCTTGTTCGTAGTATGTACACAATGGAGGTAGTTCTAGGTCAATTGGATTTAGCACGAACTAGTTAAAAATCAGGGAAGTTGGGTTATTATACAGGTCTATTGGATTGAGATTTTTGGCTTCTTATTTTATGCAATAAGATAAAATGCAATTCTTATCAATACATTCATGAATGCTAATTATGCAGAATATATGAAGAAATGCCAATGAATTTTAGGGATTTGAGCTTAATTCATGACTTTTAGAGTGATGAATCTGAGATTCATCGTAGAGATGACATAGAAGCTGGATGACCTGACGGCCACTAAAACTCCAATTCCAGCCTAGGTCGAAACCAAACCTAATCATTTTAAGCGAAAAGAGCATGTAGAATGTGACGTCCTATCCATGCCTGCATAATCAGATGATTATGGTTTTGTTTTGTCTAATGCTATTACTCTAGCTGTAGGAACTTGCCTACATCTGCGACTATCAGAGGGAATAGTAAAGCTTAATCTGGTGATTCATCATCTTCTGCATCAGCCATGCCAGCCGCATGCCCGAGTTAGGAAGAAGAAGAAAGAGCAGCACTAGCAACTAGCAGCTACCATCCCCGGCAAAAAGTACGAAACACTAAAAAAATTGAAAAAGACCAAAAAAATGAGTGCAATCAAAGTAAAGTCGCGCCAACCATGGGGGAGACAACTCTAGCAATCGATCCAACGCCAACCGACAGAGTAGAGACCACAGCTTTTGGACGTCGACCCCATGCTCAAGGTTGTACACCTTTTTGTAGTTCGATTGTACAAAATGTTGTGTACATGAATATTGATGTAAATAAGAATAGTACTTTTGATTTCAGTTCTATCAATATTCCTTTTCCTGATGCAATTGAAAATTCCAAAAAAATGCAAAATGAAAAAATGCATTATCCGATCCAAGTGTTGTGGAGATTAATAAAACCTCGATTGTTTAATTACCTTTGATGAAAGCCATGGAATATATACCTATTGTCAAGAAGGGCTTGAAGGAAGCATGTACGAATAAGCATCGGTCGAACTGCAATAACAAACGTTATCTAGTAGAAAAGCACGTCCTCACTAAGGCTACAGTCACATCAATCAACAATCTCCCGGAAAAGAAGCCAGATAAAGGAGCACCTTTAATCAGATGTGAGATTTTTGACCTGGTCTTCGAGTGAACTTTGCTTGATAGTAGCTCTTCAATCAAACCTCATGCCCTCATCATTACTTCAGGTTTTCAGGTTGCGTCCATTGAAATCTACATGCATGATCCTTCATTTCGTTGATGGATCATTCAAGCGACCCTTAGGTTTGTTGGAGGACGTTGTCGTAACGGTGCAGGACATGCAGTTTCCTATTGATTTTGTAGTCCTTGATATAGACACTCATGCACCTTTACTCCAGACCTCGATTATTCTAGGTCAGCCATTCCTGCAAACAATAGTGGTCGTGGTTGACTATGGGTCTGGGAAGATCACATTTCACTCGAGCAACGATTAAGTAATGATGGACATGGTCAGTGAGCCGAAAGTCATATCTAATGAAGGTCGAGTAGAACCGTTTGAAGCAAACTGTGACATTATTGAAGAAATTAGAGATGTGGAAATTTCTTTGAATGACACATGGACCCTGGAAATCCTATCTCTTAAGGAGTACCCGGAAAGCACAGTTGACACACGCTCTGATGTAAAATGGGAGATTGATTCCAACTTTCTAATGGACCTTTCTGATTCAGAAGATTCATGCCAATCCAGACATGATGAATTCATTGATGATTTGTTCGACACGTTGTCAGCAGAGCCACGAGTGATCGGGGTGAGCAGCACCTCCCAAATTTCAATCGATCATCCACCCACCAGTTCAGTTTCTAAAGTGACTGAGAAGTAGGCTAGATTAGAACCAGAGTTAAATCCACTTCTGGCAGAACTCAAGTATGCTTTCCTTGCAGGTGCAGAAAACATGTATTCGGTCATCATCAGCAGCAGGCTGACCCCAGTTCAGGAATCTCGCCTGCTCGAGGTTCTAGAGAAGAATCGTAAGGCACTTGGTTCGCATGTATCAAACCTCTGCAGGATAAATCTTGTTCTGTGTTCACATAACATCTATTAGGAAGATGATGCCAAGCCGTCCTGAGATTTTAGAAAAGAATGAACCCTGATGTAGGCTTCATTTATCCCATCAATGATTTTATGTGATCGAGCCCCTTGCATGTGGTACCCAAGAAATCAGGGCTCACCATTGTTACAAATGAAAGAGGAGAGGAGATTTCTACTTGGTTACCAACATCCTGGTGTACGTGTGTGTGTGTGTGTGTTAATTACCACCACCTCAATGCTGCAACGAAGAATGACCACTTTTCTTGCAATTTATTGATCAAGTTCTAAAAAGATTGGCTGGCAAGGAGTTCTTTTGCATTTTGGATGGGAATTCCGGGTACAACCAGGTGGCAATCTCCCCAGAGGACCAACAGAAGAATACTTTCACTTTCTCGTTCGACACCTATGCTTTCAGGAGAATGCCATTTTATTTGTGCAATGCACCTACCACATTCTATAGGTGCATGCTTGAAGTTTTCGCCAATATGGTTGGCAGTTTTCTCGAGGTGTTTATGGACGAATCCGTCTATGGAGACAGCTTTGGTTCTTGTCTTGAGCATATAGACAGAGTACTTCAAAAATGTTGTGAAGTCGATCACATATTGTCTTGGGAAAAGAGCCACTTTATGGTCACTGAGGGGATAGTGTTGGCCACATCGTTTCCAAGCGTAGCATGGAAGTCGACCTGACGAAGGTGGATGTGATCAACAATCTCGATCCACCTCAGAATGTTAGAAATGTGTGGTCATTCTTGGGGCATGTGGGTTTCTATAGATGATTCATCAAAGACTTCAACCGCATCGCCCGACCTCTAACTAAATTATTGTGCAAGGAGATCGAGTTTAATGTTGATGAGTAGGTTCTCCTATCTTTCAATCAACTAAAGGTGCTAATCACTCAAGCTCCCATCCTACAATCGTCGAATTGGTCTTTACCTTTTGAGATCATGATAGATGCATCAGATTTCACTATTGGGTCTGTGCTAGGACAACATAAAGACATTATATGAAACATGGAGAAATTATACTGCTACAGATAAAGAGTTGTTGGTTGTGGTTTTTGCCCTTGGGAAGTTTAGATCCTATCTGCTTACCAACCACCCTGCTATCCGATATCTACAGCAGAAGAAGGATGCGAAGACAAGATTGATTAGATGGGTCCTTCTCCTCCAAGAATTTGATTTAGAAATAAAGGACAAGCCTAGAGTTCAGAACGTGGTAGTAGATAACCTCTCCAAAATTAAACATCAAGAACCTCCACTGAGCAGTGCACCCATCACAGACACCTTTCATGATGAATCGATTCTTGCCATTGATTCCCTCCCTTGTCGTGCCGATATTGAGAACTACCTTGTATATAGTGTAGTTCCACAAGATTGGAGGAAGATCGAAAAGGAAAAGTTCTTGTCCCAAATCCATTTCTACCAATTGGAAGACCTCTTATTCAGGGGAAGGAGCAGCTTGCATTTGTCATCGTTTATCCCTTAGGAGAAGCATCAAAGTATCCTCAAGCATTGTCACTCGCTCAAATCTGGTGGGCACCACTCTGGAGACATTTATTTCATGGGGCCCTTTGCCAAGAGTCATGGATTTGAGCACATCCTTCTTGCCACTGATTACGTGAGTCGTTGGGTTGAAGCTATCCCAGCCCGAGATGCAAATAGCCGCACTGTGTGCCAATTCCTGAGAGAGAACAGCATCTCGTAGTTCGGGATACTAAAGATTCTCATATCATATGGGGGTACTCATTTTATAAACAAATAGGTCAGAAAATTAACGAAGTATGGCATCGAACACCAATTCACTTCTCCTTATCATACTCAGACCAATGGCATGGTAGAGCTATCAAACAGAGAAATCAAGATGATCTTGGAAAAGCTTGTTATATCAGATAGAAAGAACTAGTCCCAACTCTTGGACTCCATCCTTTGGGCATATATAACCACTTACAAGTCTCCCTTGGGTATGTCACCCTATCATCTTATGTATTGAAAGCCGTGCCATCTCCTGTCGAGCTAATTCATAGATCTTTATGGGCAGTCAACATTTGCCATTTGGACTCACACAAAGGTGGTCAACAAAGAAAAGTGGATCTGTACATGCTCTTGGAATTCCGAGACTATGCTTATGATAACAGCTTGATGTACAGGGAGAAGGTTAAACACTGGCATGACTAACACATCAGACGAAAGACCTTCGAGACTGGACAGAAAGTGTGGTTATTTGATGCAAAGTTGAAGATATTCTCGAGCAAATTAAAGAGTAAATGGATAGGGCCATTAGAGTTAAAGAAGTGCATGACAATGGAAGCATCTTGATATCAGATCTGTCTCCTGATGCACAACCTTTCGTCATCAATTGTTAGTTACTGGAGTTGTATCTTGAGCATGACACATTCTTGGTCGTTGTCAACTCAGTTCAAGTGTTCATCAGTGAAGAACCCTCCATAACCTCAACAACATCAGAAGATTCAGATAATGCTCCTCTAAAACTCTTTCTTTAGTTTTCTTCTATTATTTTCTTCGATTTATTATTCTTTTGCTTCTTTCTTTCGTTTCTCTTAGTAATCACCGTTATACTTAGGATATGATTCATCCTAAGTATAGGGGGATGAGTTGGTCCTATTATTCATTCTTTGATCCCTCGCATGTCTCCTCTCTTGTCGATATTCTTGTCTATACTTAGGGGTATTCTACCCTATGCATAGGAGGAGATAGGATGAATCGTTGATCTGTTCATTCCCACCCTCGATCCTCCCTGCATGAAGAATTCAGTCTGTTATACTTAGGATTAATTGATCCTAAGTATACGGGGGCGACCGACTTCTCATTGATTAATTCTTTATTCTTCAGTTGTTGTAGTATAGGCTCTTCTACACTCAGTATGAATTATGTCTTCTCTTTTCTCTCCAACCTATGAGGACATAGCTGAAGCTAAGTATAGGGGGGCATACTTACGTTGTATATACTTTAGCCATAACTCGTATTTTTGTATTTTCAGTAAGTATGGCTAAAATACAATCATTTAATTGCAAACACCAAACTCGTATAAAATTCACCAAAAACTTCCTTGTATATACCAATGAATAAATCATGTAAAAATGTTTTGCAAAATGTTAGGAAAATGGTTGGAAAATTTTTCGTAAAATATTTTAAAAATATTTGGAAAATATTTGAGAAAATGTTTTCAACCTCTGTAAAAAGGTTTTTTTGTAAAAAAATTATTTTCTTTGTGTAATAAAAAGTTTTAAAATTTTATTTGCAAATGGTTTGGAAAATGGTTGCAAAAATATTTTGAAAAAAATCTATACACATTGTTTGAAAATTCTTTGCAAAATGATTTTCAAATTTTGTATATGTTTGTAAAAATTATTTATCAAATTAGTTTGCAAAATAAAGTTTTCAAAATGCTTGCAGAAATGTTTTCAAATTATTTTAAGAATTATATATAATTCAAGTAAAATAAATTTCTTTAAATCTATAACAAACTGGTGTAAATTCTTAAATCCTAACTCTTGTAGATACCAAATAAGCACTCCCATGTAAATATCTGCACATATTTCTTTTCCTAAAAAAACTTTTGTTTTTGAAAAATCGCTAAAAAGTTGCAAAAACTCTTTCAAAAATCCATAAAAAAATTCAAAAACAAAAAAATTTGCATCACCCCTTGCATTGCATAGCATTTGCATTTTTTAGATTGGTATAAATAATTGAACTAGTCTAAGTAAAGTCTGAAGATTGGAGCTTGATTGGACCTTAACCTGCTTAATCATAGGAACCTTATAGGAACTGGAATTGAGGAACTTCTTGACGACCTAAGTATGTATTTCGGAACAAACACATGAATCTTCTTGATAATGACGTAGCTTGCACAACTGCACCTTACACTTTGCTCGCCTCAATTGAAGTGGTAGAGGGATGGATTTGTCAGCATGAGACACAATCCAGTTGAAACATCGGAAGTCATATATATGTGGCCATTGTACCTTAACCCGATCCAGTAGCCATGAGGTCCAATAATGGAATGATGCGAGTTGCAATAATGCTTCAAAAGAGTGATAGTCTATTGGCTCAAGAGGAAAAGTCTTATGTAAATGATGTTGTATGTAGTATTAAAAAAAGCAATAGAAACTCCAAAAAAGTGGGCAGACCTGAATGAAAATAAAATGATTGTAGGAGTATGTATAAAGATATATAGTCCAATAAGCAAGCTTCAGCTTCAAAGACCTATTCATGTGATCCTGCAGCCGGATGACTTGGCTACATTGGTCAAGTATACTAAGATAGGTAGCTACACTAGCTACCCTCCATTATTCTCTCCACCTCCTCTTCTTGTGCTGGTTGCACTTGAACTTAGAATCGAATACCCCACTTCTCGGGGAAAGAGTTACTGGATTTGGGAATAGGGTCACCATGTTGGAGAAGACTGACTTTTACTACTTCAGCCGAGGAGAGCTACATATCAATGACACTGTAGAAGAGAGACTAATAGTCATAAGGGTTTATGTATGTCGTCGACTTGTTCTGAGGTTATTTAGGAGACTTGGGCAGAGTTTTGTGGTTCTAAGAGGTTGTTGTGCTTCAAGTCCGATTCCCAACTAAGGTTCCGACCAAACTAAATTTTCCAAAGGTCCGTCTGAACTCCAAATTTCGATTTTATGAAGACAAGTTTGAAAGTTAAAATCAATCCAAGTTCTTTCTTTTTCTTTTTTTATTTTCTTTTCTGCACTTATAGGCATAAGTGTTTGCTAGGGACTAGCAAATGCAAGTATAGGAGGGTGATAAATCTCCATTTAATCACCTTTATTCTTTCATTTGACCTTTAAACCCTAGCTAAATGCATGTAGATACCACTAATTTGTCAGAATAAACACCATGTAAATTTTACAAATGTTCTATTGATTATTGCATAAATATTGTTCTTAGTGCCAAAATAAAAGAATAAAGAAAAGAAAAGAAAAAGAATGAGGTGTCAAGGACATTGAATGACCCTAGCCCTCGAGATTCAATCATCATTATCACATAGTCGACGAGGAATGAAGTTGGGAGAGATAGGGGTCAAAAATACAATAAAAACCGTATTGATTTATTCTTCAATAAATCCTTTTACGGATCTATTTTATTCTTTATTATTTATACATCAAATTAATAAACTTCATAGATGAAAATTGTAGATAAAAATATGTAGAAAAATAAAAATTTATTTCACACAAAAATAATACAAATACTTTCTACACTCAAAATAAAAAGCCAAAACCCAAAAACCTTTGTATAAACCATTAATTATCCAGAAATCGCCGATCAATAAGCACCATTACCTTTGTCTATAAATAAACCTCCTCGCCTCTCTTCCACTATTGATCCTTCTTCAGGCCCTGAAATCCCTTGCCTTCTGTGTGTATTTTTACAGTGATAGAGGGAGCATCCCCCAGGTGTAAGGTAGAGCGAAGGAGGAGAGGAGGTGGTCCAAGGTGGAGCTCCGACGACAGCTCTGCTCCCTGGTTTCCAGGTATGAGATGTGCCCATGTTATCCATTCTTAAGTAGATTTTGTTTAAGTTTTTCCATTTCTGCACCGTCGTTAGATCCTTAGCTTAGTCGTAGTTTCAATCCTTTGATCGCTAGAGCTCCCATCTTCGGCTTTGTTCTGTCGTGCTTCCGATAGTGTCCGACCCCCTTGACACCCTCACATCATTCCTCGATGCATTCTTCATCTCCTATACCTATATGCACCCTCTAATCTTGTACAGATAAGAGGATCATGGCTCCACCTACACCCTTCGCCAGAGCCTCTCCGCTTTCCTCTATCTTCATACGCGACAACTTCAAATCGGGTCGAGGCGATTCACGTCGAGCCTAGGATTCTTCTTCCGTAGGTAAGAGCCATAAAGGACCTGAAGAGCATTGATTCTAGTGTAGGAGAAGCTCCCCAAACGCCAAGTTCCTCATCAAGGTCCAGGCCTCTCCCCAGCATGGCTCGAGCCCTCTTGATGGCATCAGTCGACGAGAAGTCCTTCTAGGAAGCCATGGAGCCGATCATCAACGAAGAAGGAGGCCAGGATGTGGAGCTACGCACGATCGAAGGAAGGACATGGAAGTGTTCTTCCATGTTCTTCCTCACCCCTTCAGAGTCATTGGATCTCAAGTGCGGCCCAGATCTAATATGGATCGTCGACATCAAGCGAACCAGTGCCTCCTTCAAGTCACCCGATTTGTTAAATGTGCCCACATGGCGCACTCCTAACAGTTGGATTGCGCCAAATAAAGCGGTAAGTTGTAAAGACACCCCTCGCTTTATTTTCTTTTATTTTTAATCCAGTAAATAATGTTTGCAGTATAAATAAATATGTGAAATTTGCACGGACCTCCTCTACTTGATGGCATTTGCTTAGGGGTCTTTGCTAGCTCACCTCACGTGGGCGACAACATGAGGTGGGCAATTTGCAGGGGTACATCCCCGATTTTTATAATTGTAAATTAGTTAATAAAATTAAAATTTCAGTTGTAAAATTTTGGGAAATTTGTATTAAACCCCAGCCTAATATTTTAATTACAAACATGCTCATTTCAGTTTAAACATTTTTGTTCATATTTATATAATTTTTATAAATATCATCCATTATCCAAAAACTATGGAAAAATAGGACAAGGTACATGGATGCATGCTCTTTCATGATATATAATTAGTTTTGCATTTTATGAACTTTGTATGTTTATTAAAAATAAAAAAGAGCAAATTTTATCCCTGTTTGCATTCAAAAATTCCAAAAAATATATAACATTTTTGGAAAATTCCAAAAAATATACATTTTGTTTATTATTGTATTTTGGATTGTCAAACTAAAAATCATAAAAAATAGAAAAAGGAAATAATAAAAAATTAAAAAACTCCAAAATCCTATAAAAATATAATACCAAAAATATGTATTCCTATTTCATATTTTTATTCATACATATTACTATATATTAAATATAGTTTTGAGAATTTTTGCGCATTTAAATTTTTTATATCTCAAAGCAATCTGACCTATTTATTAAGTCCCTAGTTTTCTATATTTTGGACATTAAATGTACTTAAAAATTAGCATAATACTTTAAAATCACAAAAATAATAGAAAAATATAAAAAATAAAAATAGTTTATTTTGTAAAATTTGATTAATTTTAGCTATATTTATAATTATAATAACCCATATTGTATTATATATCTATATCCCGATATATAGCTATTTTAACTATTATAGATATCTTATAAATATTTTTAAGACCTTAAAAAATATATTATTATAATGGATTTTATAATATTAAAAAGGGTTGTACCTTAGGGTATTTGTCTGATTTTTTTATATTTATTATGTATATTATATATAAACCTTATATCATATATACATTATCTAATATATAAATTCATATACTCTTATATATATTTATATAATATTCTATAATATTAATATTAAAAAGAAATTAGAAAATTAGAAAATAAAAAATAAAAAATATATAAAAAATTAAAATTAAATAAAAAATTGTAAAACCAAAAACCCACACAAAAAGACTAAGTAGACACTTGTGTACATAATTTACTTTATTTAGAAATAATCATTAGGCTACCTGCTTTGCTCTTAGTGGTTCGACCTCTACATGCTTACACATTATTCACCTTTGTTTGTAGAGTAAAATAAATTGTACTTCACATTTTTGTTATTAGCTGGTTATTCATATATTATGTGTACTTGTTCATGGACCACATATTTTGTGAGTAGTTGCCTCAGTGATAATATATTCTCGCACTTCGTGAGGATATCTTAGATCCTCGTAGAAACCAAGGCCCAATCACCCACAAATGCATATAGCAAAGCAAATAAAAAATGTGGTGTTAAAATGTATTATAACTCTACAAAGTATGTATATAGGGCAAGTAGTGTAAAGTGTCGAACACAGGGAGTACACAAGATAGATTGGGAAATTAAGATCCAAAATTGTCCTCTTCTTATCTTTTTATGGTATTTTTATGTGGGTTTTTCATATTTTATAATTTTCGAATTTTTATTTATATATTTTTAACTTTTTTTAATTCTATACTTTTATTTCCTTTTTTATATATTCTGATTTTTAAATTTCTTTCCTTTTTACTGGAATGAATATAAGTGTAAATAATATAGATAATACATAGTATAAAGATAAAATCTTGAAAATACCCAAAGATACAATCCTTTTTTTAATGTTCTATAATATATATTTGATATTTTAATATTAATTATAATAAAAATATAGATATATGTAAATATATCTATATAAATAAACGTGGTCTTCTTATATTTATAATATTGTTGTAAATATTTCATAAATGAGAAAATAAACTATTTTTGTCTTTTTTATTTTCTTTATTTTTAGCATTTTTCTCTGATTTTTTGCTATTTTTTATACTTTTAATTGAGTAAAAATGTCAAAATAATGACTTATATTAATAGGACAAATTTTCATGGGATTTAAAGATAGATAAAAGTCCTAAAAAGTTCCCAAAACTAGTTTTTATATGGAATATATATAATAAAAAATTTTGAAATAGAAATGAATATTCTTGGATTTTATAGAATTTTTATGATTTTTATAAGGATTTCAGAGCTTTTCAATTTTTTAGTGATTTTCTTTTGACATTTTTAGGGATTTTTTGTATACAATTATAAAATAGGGTAATAAACAAAATCTATTTTTGGAATTTTTCAGAATGATTTTGTAATTTTTATATAATTTTAATGTAAACGTGAAAATGTAATGTTTTTTATTTTTTAAAAAATAAGAAAATATTTTAAATGGCTAAAGAAAATTATGTGATTCAATATGGTCAGAGGCATTTAAAATATTTTTTCTAAAATTTTTGGATGCCAAATAATATTTTTTTTCAATCAACCAAATGCAAGAAATAAAAATACATATTCTATCAGGGACCTAAGTGCAACTTTACAGAAATATTTCTCTATTCTCGAACCCCTAAAATAAATCAAGGACCTGGAATAGAAAATACCTAGAATATATTCAATAAACAACGTTGGTTGGGGTATTTTTGTAAATACCAAAAAATACAAGGTCCTCTTTGCAAAATGTTTTAAAAGTACAATGTTGGAATTTGATTTTTAATACTAAAATGAAATAATAAAAAGGCAAGGGTCCTCTTGCAAAATACCCACCCCACACGCACACAAGCACGTGAGGTGACATGACGGGGACCTGATATGCAAATATAAATAGTATAGGGTCCAAACTGCAAATTTTACAAAATAAATGATAACTTTAGAAGAAAATTTTTAGATTAAAAATAAAATAAAGAAATGTAGGGGTTGAAAGTGCGAAATACCCCCACTACGTGATCTGATTGCTCTGGTCTTCCACTTACCTACGTGTCAACTGTAAGTGTGCTAATATTGCTTTGAGGATGATTGACTCTGATTTGATATGGAGAATAATCAGACAGTTCGTTGTGGGCTTCATCCAACGATAGCTGTAGACCCGAGGGATCCCTTATGATTAGACAGTTGTGCGCTGGCCTGGACGAACTGGGTTGAAGCTCCTCCTAGGCGAGCTTCAATCTAGAAGATCTTGGGTCTTCGGCCACCTGAGATGCTCCCAATGGGTGCAAAATGGTGCAGGAGCTTCACCTTGACTACTAGTGCCCTCGGATTGGGTTCAAGCCCCATCGATAGGGGCCTAGATCTCGATGAAGCTGGAGGGGCATTCTTGACGTGGATACCCCATAGAAGGGGTCTTCATGACCTGTAAATGCGCGTAAAACCATGTCGGTGCGATGGTGAAGGATCCTAGCTTTTACTGATGAAGGACAGTGGTCTGGTGAGGTAGGATGATATGCTCCGGCGAAGGGAGGAGGATGGAGCACGGATCCACTTATCTAGAGTAGATCATGGGTGCATGGATAATCAGGAAGATGGAGAAACGAAAGAGGAAGGAGATGAGGGTCGAGAGGTGGTCGAAACTATGAAAACACAGGCAGGGATAGTGACTGGAGCAGAGCTCCGGCGAACTACGGGGTTCTTAATCTAAGCTAATGTATGAAAGGAAAACTTAATCAGAAGATGAATTAAAATGCTAGAACTAAAATCTACCTAAAAAGCAAAAAGAAAGGAGCTCAAACATGTAGAAGCAAGGAGCTCAAGACTTTGCAGCGGAGCTTAGTCGGTAGAGGTGAATCGCCTATTCCTGTGCCTACAACACGCTGCAAATCAATCGATCAAGGAGTTGTCACCTTCCTTGATATGATACACTAGGGATCTGAGGGGTTCGACACTAGGAAAAGGGACTAAAGATCGATGAAAGTCAAGAGAAAGGCTTATGTATAGGGGGTCTTGGCTCAAGAATGGTGCTCGTCTTAGTGATCCATCGATCAATGTATGGAGCTAGCATGAAAGTGCATTGATCGAGGAGCAAAAGCTCAGAACCAATTGAGCAAAAATAAGGAAAGAATCGAGTGGCGAAATTCGAAGAAGTAGGTGACCTAACGTTCTGACAAAGCAGACCTAGGGAGACCGTAGAGTTGACCGAGGTCAACTCAGACCGGGCTCCCATTGGTCAACATCATACCACTAGGCGAAAAAACAGATGGAAATTGCCTTACTAATTAAAATTAAAATAAGAAATGATTTTATTAATTTTTAGTCAAAACTTGAAAATTATTTATTTTTTAATGTAGTATTTTATGGTGATTTTTATTTATTTATACAAGTTAATTTATTATGTCTTTATTTTTACAAGTATAAATATAGCTATATTTACCTATATAACATGTATTTTTTATTTTGTATTTTGTATTTTTATTATTTTATGTACATAATTTATATAATTACAACTTATTTGAATTAATATAAATATATTTTTATTTTATTTTTCTGAAGTAATTTGTACACTTAAATAAATATATGTATTTATTATTTTGTACACTTATTTATTTTATTGTATTTTTGATGGTTTTATTTATTATACATACATTATAAATAATATTTACAATATTATAAAAATATAAAATTATGAAAATATAAAGAATAAATAAAATGAATTTTTTGTTCAGGTATAATGTACGATAGAGGTCAAAAACCTAACTTCTTGGTATTAACTCTAAATTAAATGAAGCCACCTTCACTAAATAGCTAATTAAAAGTTATATACAATTAAAATTTAGTTTGATGAATTTTGAGTTCATATGGAGAAGATACTAGTCTGCGAAGCTGGGTTTTTTTTATTCTGCGTGTAGAAGGTACATTGTGCAGTATTTTTATGTGAAATAAATGTTGTATTTTTCTATATATTTTTATCTATAACTTTCATGTACAAATTTTTTTATTTGATCTATAAATAATAAATAACAAAATGGGTCCCAAATTGAACTTATTGAATTGTATTTATTAGCCCTTATCTCACCCTACTTTATTCCTTGTTGACTCAATCATCATGGTGCCTAGGTCTTGGGGTTTGAGGTCATTCAATACCTTGCGTATTTCATTTCATTTTCTTTTCATTTCATTGTTCTTTTATTTTCTCTTTAATTGTAATCCTTTATACAATATTCACATAATAAATGGTATATGTTATTTTATACAAAATAATGCTATTTACATGCATTTAACTATGCTTTAAAGGCTAAAATGAACGAATAAAGGTGATGAAATGGAGATTCATCACAGACTCAAATAATATTTATTCAACATGAAATATGTACATGATAATGTACAGAAAAATACAAAATTAATTGCCAAGAAAAATAATGCTCAGTACAACTGGGACATGCATATGAAAAAGCTGCAAAATGAACTTCACAGACTAATATCTTCTCCATACAAGCTCAAAATTCCCCAAATTCGCTTTTATTATTATTAAAAGTATTAATTTTCATAAGTATATTCATAGGTATATTTACTTGAACATGTAAATTACATCAAATCTAAGACCGTTAAAATTACATGTTCTGGCTGAAGGGCATATGAATCTTGGTTTCTGACGAAATTGGAATGACATATTAGATGGATATAGTGATGAAAATACTTGGTGGTATTTTCTCTAAAAATTTAAAAAATGGAAAAATTGGACATGCAGTAGGTAGCTTTCCTACTTCATGAAGTAGGTTCCTTTTCCTCACTAAAATATATACATACAATATACCTATAATGTATATGCACGCATTTATTGAAGCATACAAATAAAATCAAAAGATAAAGTAAAATTACTTAATATGTATTTTATTATATTATAAATATAATATATATATATATACATAATAAAATTTGAAAACACATAATAAAAATAAAAAGGTCAAATATATGTAAATATACTTGTGAATATACTTTCAAAAAGTAACATTTATCAAATACGATGGAAAATAAATAAAAATACTCATTAAATAAAATATAAAATAAGAAACATTTTTTATTTTTTTGACTTCTAATTAATAAAATCATTATTTTTTCAACATATTTAATAAGGGAATTAATTCTTGTTTTTTCTTGGTTTGTCCATGGACAAACCATGATGAAAGGAAACATGGACAAACCATCTCGCTAGGGCTATAAACTCCACCAACCGCTAACCGATCTCATGCAATCTCACCTCAAAAAATCCTCAAGCCTCACATGTACATATATCCCTCCTCTGCCTCTTTTGATTTTTTGATCGTTTTTTTCCTCGTAACCTAATAGGAACCATCTGAGTTGAGTTCTTGGTGACAGTTTGAGCTCCTCAGCCTTGTCGGTGTGGAGAAGGGTGAATATTTGGTGGTCCACCATCGTCGGAAGCTCACTTCAAGTGGAGGCCATATGCTCCCTTTTCTGCTGGTTAGAGCTGACATGTTCGGTTTCTTTCAATCATATTTCATCCTATAATTGGTGTGGTGCTTATTTCATACATTTAATCCATAGTTTAGGTCTAATTCCAAGATCTGTAGAAATTTGGAGCTCCTAATCCAGCTCATGTTTCATCGTGAAATCCCATGTTCAACCGTACCATTTCCTCACCATTTCAATTCGCATCGCCTTCTCCATCAAAACTCCCATCTTCCACTCTTGGTTCTGCAAGAATCAAGATTGACGAAGCTCCTTCCTCCTCCCTTCGCCGGATTTCATACACCCATCCACTTACCCTTACCATACAGATTCATTCTTGGGTCGATGACGTTTGCCTCGACCTCATGAGCATTTTTTTGCATGGAATAGGTCTTGTTGGAGAACCTAGGAGGAGAATCGGACGAAGAATGAAGGCCCCAGGTAGCTTGAACCCACTCGATACCCATGCCTTGTTCAATGAGTATGGACCAAGTTGAGCCCTCCTGCAGCTGCTATGTGCTTCCAGAAACGTGAGGAGCACCGCAACATCGAAGAAGAACTTATGTAGCAGAAAATATCGACGATTGAAGCTCGTAACTACAACTGTTCTTCCACATTCTTGGAGAAGATCAATAGCCGTTTGATCAAGGAGGCCTTCTAGACTCTATCTCTACCATCGGATCTCAGTGAAGCGGTATGTGTCATTGACTATTGGATTCACATAAGTGATTGATAAAGTTCCACTGGATAAGCATGCTTTGTGGGTAAATTACTTAGTACCCCTGCCACCTTTTGTATTTACATTTTAGTCATGTAAATAGTAATTGTAGTGTAAAGTTTTTTTAAGTGCATTCAAGGACCCAAACTTTATTGATATTGCACTAGGCCCTCCTGCATTACGTGTGTGGTAATGTGTTGCTCTATTATATTTGCATGCATGCCCTTAGACTTTTAAGAACTGTTTTTAACTGATATAAATGTTTTCATTAATTGCAAACAAGTCTAGTAAATTGTAGATTTTAATTTTGTGAATATTTTTGTTTATAAATATTTTTATTAATGCAAAAATTATAGGAAAATTAATATAGGTGCATGGGATATTGTTTGTTCTTATATATTTTTCGCAAGGTATTTTAATTGATTTTCCTATTTATTATAAATTCAAAAACATGCATTTTCTTCCTGTATAATTATTAAAATCCCAAAAATATCAAAAATTTTCTAAAAATTCAAAAACATATATTAGGTATATTATTATAAATTCCACCATATATCCAAAAACAGCTAAAAATAAAAGTAAAACCTTAAAAATTACAAAACCCTAAAATTACCTTCAAAATCAATAAAAATTAATTAGAAATCAAAAAATATCAATTCTTCACTTATATTTTTCCTTATTATATGTAATATATCTAAAAAATAGTTTTGGGAATTTTAGAGCTTATTATCTATTTTTTAAAACCCAAAATAATTCAGCTCATTTATTTCATGCACTGTTTTATACATTTTGTTACTTTAAAAATACATAAAAGTTAGCAAAATATATATAATACAAAAATATAGAAAAATGTAAAAAACAAATACTTTATTTTATATATTTTGATTATATTTATGTATATTTAAAAATATAAAACCCTACATATATTATATACTATATATATTAATTACATAATATAGAATAAACAATAATATTTTTATATGTAAATATATATCATATTTTAAAAATGAAACAAGATTAAAATTTTGAAAAATAAAAAAGAAAATAATATTTAAATATTTAAATATATTAAAAAGATGTAAAACAATAAAAAGCCATAAACCCACAAAAATTAGAAAAAGGTTGAAAATACAGAAGTAATAATTATTAGCTATTATTGATTACTAATAATTATACCTATCCTATATTGTTCTTAGTTGTTCGACCCCTATACCTACTCACTATATACATAATCTGTAGGGTAAAATAAGATTCAGCTCACTTAGTTTTCATTGCATACATTATTTGTGGATTGATTGTTGATTTGAGTGATTGGTTCATGTACCGAGAGCCTAGAGATGAGCTGATACAATGATTGCCAGATTCGACTTGTCGAACATCACAAGCCCTCCAAGATTTTACATTTGGAACCCTAAATCAGTATCTCCTTCATCAGATGGTGTTGTTGCTGGGGAGCAACATGTAGGATAGTGTATACCTAGTGTGGTTATTTCCTTCTATATATGTCTTTCTTTATTTTAAATAATTGTTTATTTATGCTAATTGCCTCTTCTATTGAATTTTTTCCAAGGGCCATCTACGGAAGGGCGATCTTTTAAGAGATTGAGGCAACCAGGCAGAGCGGAGATCGACTTTCTGTGCTAAGCCAGTAGGAGAGAGCGGAAAAACCACTGAGGAACCGAGAAGTGCAAAGCAGATTAGCATATATTTTAATTTATTTTTGAGAGAGAGACTTTTATTATTGTTGTAATAATATAGGGACCAATTCAGGGACATTCAGACTTTTTGCATGCATATTTTACTAGATGTTTGTTCACCAGGACGCTACCCGATTTTCTCGTGTTTTCACCGCTTTCTCACTTTCATTCTCCCTATTTTACCATTGTTTCACTTTATTTTCTGCAATTTGTGCCTTTCATCTTTCTTTCTTTTTATTTTGTGTGAATAAGCCCTTAGTTCTAGGATTGTGTGACTCGGTACTTAGGTCAAAGCCCTAATTATCTGCATGTGCCTATAGTCTCTATGCTTGGACCTTTGTCAAACTAAATATGTTCTTCATGTTATTAGCAATTCCTTCTTAGGGCGATTTCACCGATTTGCATTCCATGTAGTGTAAATTCTAATTCTTGTCTTGCATCCTGCGTGGAGAGAGTGGGGAAGCATTGTAAGTCTTCTATCTAAGCATACATCATTCATCACAATGATGAGATTTCTAGCATCGTGATACTTGCATTGCTTTTCCAACTTCTCCCTAGTGTTTATTAACTTAGGATTTAAAGAAAGTCCCAAAAATTATTTGGTGATTATTTCTGAAAAATACCTAAAAAAGTGAAAATACAAAAAATAAAATAAGGGGGACTGCTAATAACACTTTGACCCTAAATAAAATTTGTATCAAACTTCATTATATTAGGTTCATAGAGCCCACATTATTTTCAGGTACACTACATCCAGAGTGAGGCGTGACCCCTAAAGATTAGAGCTAACAACCCAGTCAGTAGTTGCCGTGATTATCACCTAGGCTCGATGAAGTACCCCCACTTCTATCATATGTGGGTGAGTAGGGATTTGTCTGCTTGCAAACCTAGTCTAAAGTATAGAGCATAGGATATCCCCTCACAAGAGTGTTTGTCTCGTCATTATGCGTCTGAGTAGGGCCATGTCTGCTTGCAGACTCGGTTCTGAAGTTCTTGATTCATCACTATCGACTTCCATACTCTTATTCTTTCATTGAGTAGTCGTCCCAGCACCAATATCAAGGACCACTAAAAAGTGCAAGCTACATGTTACAAAGGAAGTGGGAAGCACTAGATACCTTTATGGAAGTACTCACTCTCCTATAGGTCTAGCCTCCAAGGATAAGCTACAAGCTTACCTGAATAACAATTAAAACTGAAAAGATAAAGATAGCACATCTCTTACGGCTTCACATGCATTGAGTTGGTGAATCCGTTATTTTGAGGCTTGTTTGATTATAGTTTAAGGTTAAAGATCAGTCTCGGGCACTTGTGTCATTTTTCTTTACTTCTATTTTCATTCCTTTTTTTGCTTTGCTCACTTCAAGCCTTCTTCTTATCTTCTCTTCATTTACTCTCTTGTTATCAATGTATTCCTCATTCATAATCTATCCCTCTTATTTCTCAAGATGTCGACTCATGGATGGTTTTGTCGGGACTCCGCCAACACCCACATTGATTCCATGGATTTGACATCTCCAATAATTTGTGGCGATTCTAGAGAGCCCAATTCAGATTTTACGAACCATTCTCCAGACTCCTCGTCTTCTCATTCTCTAATAAACCAAGATCACTCTTGTCCAGAAATCTGTCCCTTGTGGATGGAGATAGATTTCTCTTTATATCAAGTACTCCATTCACATCTGTCGGAGATTGACCCTAATTCCAAACTCATTTGTATTTCTAGTGCTTAATACCAGTCCGACCAGGATGTATCTCATTGTATAGATCAAGATCCATACCTAGACACCTATCTAAATTACATTTACTCTAAGTCTGATTCAGAGGTGGCTCCTCAAGGAAAAGGGAATGTATCGTAACAACCAAATCAGGGCCTACAGATAGATCAGAATGACATCATGCTCAGTTGCTTCCATCTATTCAGTCCATGCAGCAACAACTCACAGATTAGGTTCTATCCCGGGTTGCCTTCACCGACATGCTTAATGATACGAGGAGAGAAAGGCAAAACTGAGGAGGAGGAGGAGGGGGAGAAGAAGAAGAAGAAAAAGAAAAACAGAGAGATGGACCCTGTGGAGGGGAAGATGAACCAAGAAGGAAGGTTCCCAAGCCCACGTTGAAGGAAACTTAGAATCCTGGTGTTGTCCATATGACAGAGTGGATCCAAATTTCTTTGGTCCACCAACATTTCGAGATCAAGCCACAGTTCTTGTCTCTTCTTCCCTCGTTCCTTGGGAATATAAACGAGGAACCATACATGCATCTCCAGCAACTTCCTGCATCTGCATAACATGCACTACCCTAACATCCCATTAGGTGAGCCTTCCCATTCAACCTTCAGTACAAGGCATTATACTGGATCAATCATCTGGGGAAGGTCGTGATGACATGTGGGGAACTGAAGTCCGCGTTCCTCCACAAATTTTATAAATTAGGATGTCTCAATCAGATGTGGGTCAGAATTATCAATTTCTCCCAAGGACCGCACGAGTCCATCCATGAAGCCCAGAAGAGATTTAAAAACCTTCAAGAGAAGTGCCCCCACCATGAAATTCCTTGGACCAGCCTGGTCCAACACTTCTTTGAGGGCTTGACTACTAAGAGTCAGAGGCTTGTAGATGCCACATGTGCAGATATTTCTCCAATGAAGATGAAGACATTCTATGGCAGATTTTCGAAGAAATGGTCGAAGGAGAGGTTGCCTTGTCTTCATCACATGCATATCAACACCAGCCATAGATCCACCACAAGCTCATCAATAAGGCGACATCTCATGAAGTGGACAGAGATGAGAGCTCCAACATTAGCACTATTAGGAGCCACCTATCCAAAGTGGGCATCATTGAGAAGAGATCACAGGACCTGGAAAAACTATCTAGGATTGAACAAAGAACTCATCATCTCGACAAACTAGACCATATTACCAAGCAGTTGGAGCTGCTGGTTAGTACTATCAATTCTCGCTAGTCTGCGAGCCCATTAGCTGCGACACCCGCTGAGAGGAAGGAGCCATCATCTCCACAACCTCCTCAGCCGAGTCCAGCGTAGCCTCAGCTGATCCAACACGTATGCTATGTGTAGGCTCGGATCAGGAACCGCCACAACAATCGCAACATCATATGGTCGTCTACCTACCCGAGCCCCAACCATCATATCTAGATTTGTATTTCCCACCTCCACTCCAAATTCATGAGTTGAACGCCATCTGTACAGTGATGCACAACTGGTCCATCTAGGAGGACATTAGCAAGGACATTCGCCTGCCATCCGGTCATACCACCAGTCTCAAGGTGGTAAGTTTGTCCAGCACCAACCTCAATAGCATCAGTCTCCACCATATCAGAACACCTGGAGACAGAATTCTCAATATCAATAGTCGGC
Source organism: Ottelia alismoides (assembly GCA_037367405.1). Taxonomy (NCBI): domain Eukaryota; kingdom Viridiplantae; phylum Streptophyta; class Magnoliopsida; order Alismatales; family Hydrocharitaceae; genus Ottelia; species Ottelia alismoides. The sequence goes on along the minus strand of JAZKJV010008137.1, from coordinate 232,794 downwards.
ATACTTCCAGCAATAGTCATACCACAATTACATGGTTGCTTAAGACAATCAGTACCAACCTCCTCTACGCTATCAACAACATCATCCTCAGTACTATTCACCATACTCTCATTCGTAGCCTCTACCCCATTATCAATCTCAACGTGGTCATCATGTTGAACCATCCGAGATTGTTCCCGTGAATCCCACTCTTGATTACTTGGCTCAACTGGTTAAGAGCCTAGCAGAGATGTGTCAGAGGCTTGACGACCTCACTCCACAAAAAACTTCCATTCAGGCGCATGATGAATCTCCATTTCATCACCTTTATTCTATCATTTTGTCTTTAAAAAACCTAGTAAATGCATGTAAATAACCCTAATTCATGCATTTTAGCATCCATGCATTGTTGTGTAAATAGTATATAAAACAATGTTTTTAATGCCAAAATTATAGAATAAAGAAAAGAAAAGAAAAAGAATAAATTATCGAAGATATTTTAGGACCCTAAATCGTGAGACCTATGTATCTTGATGACTAGGTCGACAAGGAATAAAGTAGGGGGAGATAAAGGTCCACGATACAATAAATATTTCTTTTATTTATCCATTCTTTATTCATTTTTGGGACCTATTTTATTTTCCACTTTTTATAATTCAAATAAAGAAACTTTTTACATGAAAGTTGTAGATAATAAAATATATAAAAATATAAAATTGAGTTTGCACAAAAATATATATAGTGTACAAAATACAATCTAAATAAGATTCCAAAATCCCAACTTCCCAGACCCATATCTCTCAAATTAAAACTAAAAATATATCAAAACCTTTAATTGTATATAACTTTTAATAAGCTATTTAATGAAGGTGATTTCATATTGTTTGGAGTGAAGGTGTGAAAGTTAGGTTTTGGAACTCTATTGTATAGTTTACCTGATTAAAATATTCATTTTATTTATTCTTTACTATTTTTATAATTTTATATTTTTATAATTTTGTAAATAATATTTATAATATATGTACATATTACAATTAAAATAAAAGCATAAAGAAAATACTAAAATAAAATACCTATATAAAATATATAGGTAAAATACCTATAACTATACTTGTAAAATAATATACCTATTTATTTAAGTGTATATATTATGTCATAAAAATATAATAAAACCATATTTATGTATCTAAAAATAAGTTATAAATATATAAAATAATAAACCAAATTAATAAAACCAAATAGTACAAAATAAAAATAAAATATTCAAAAACATAGATAAATATACCTATATAGAACCCCTAAAAAGTAATTTATAATTACAAATCTCTAACAAATAATTAAAAATCACAATAAAATAATAATAAAAATAATAAACATTTTTTATTTTATAACTTAAACTTAATAAAATCATTTTCTATTTATTATTGATTTTTTAATCACTTTCGGTATGGTTTTTCCTGGTTGGTCCATGTGGACCAACCAGGAGGCCTGGTGTATTGACCGCAGGTCAACTACCTGTACTTGACCCCCTCCCATTCTGACACCTTGTCGCTTCCTTTCTCAATCTTTTAGCCAGTAATCCACTTATCGAGGAGGATGGGACTCTTCCTGAAAAAGTTCCCTTGTACATCCCAGATCCACGCCCTGTACAGATCTCTTCCTGTATCTCCATGCATCGCTCGTGATCCCTCCTCGAACATCGCCCATGACCACGCCTGTAAATACTTCCCCCATCTCCATTTTTGTGGTTGGGCTCGGTTTTTACCTTGCTAGGACCCCTCGGAGAGCACCTAGGTGGAGCTCCTTGTGATAGGAGGAGTTTCCCGCTCTTCGCGACGAGGAAGGAGCACGGAGGACCCCTACCCAGCCACCTCCATCGGCCACCGATGTGAAGGTCCCATCTTGTGGTCATTGGTCACTCGAGGTCTATTTTCTCTGTTCTTTAGGTAGCTCTAGTCTTAGTCTTCCTTTTCCCTTTTTATTTCGTCGTTTAATCGAGTAGTTAGCTTAGATTTAGGATCCAAACCCCTTGTCGGAGCTCTCAAGCTCTGGCCACCTTCCCTTTCGCTAAAAACCACCCATTGCTACGCCACCTTTCACCGATAAAATCCCAGAACCTGCTCCTTTGCCCCGCCATTTCATGTTCTTTGTTACAAGTCTGGAAGGACCCTTATGTGGGTCATTTTTGTCGAAGGAACACCTCCCCAAGTCCGCTGGAGAATCCTCGAGCACCTGAGGCCATCCCATGGTCATCGGTCCCCATTAAAGCATATGGGAGGTGCGGAGGAGGCGCAAGAACATAGAGCAACCTTTGGAGGAGCCCCAGATCACCGGAGTTGCACACACGAGTGGATTGAAATTCGCTTAGCGTGAGTTCATATGGTGTTCTTCCTCCCAGCTTTATAGTTGTTGGATCTGCCCAGATATTCCAGAGCTACAATAGTCATTGGATCGATCATGCTCGCAGTCGTTGATCCCCTTTTGAGGATTTAATCAGAGCCGTCCGTGCCGAATTGTCATCGGGCCCCTACATCGTGACACGTGGATTAGTGAATGAAAGGCTGTCATTAAATCATGCCTCTTTGGCGGTAAATATCACATTCCACCCCCACTTTTGTGTATTTATTAGTCCGTATTGTAAAAATTTTATTTAGTTAAAACCTTTTGGTAAAATTGCATTTAGGACCCTATACTTTACTGTAATTACATTCTTGCCCTTGTCATCTCGATCGCGTGAGGTGCATGAATTTTGCAGATAGGCCCTCGGGCTTTTTGTTATTTATTTTTAGCACTTAAAATTGAACTGCACGTTGTAATATTTTAGTGAAATTGACCCTTGATCTTTCTTATATTTACATTAATGCCTCTGTTAGTATTACATTTTCTCTTTGTTGTTTGTTTTATTTGAAATAGCAATAAAATATATATTTTTTGGGAATTTGTCAAAACTTTTTTATATTTTTATGGGTTTTTTATTGCAAATAGGGACAAAATAGGCAATTTTTATTTTTAATAAATTAAAAAGGGTCCAAAATGAAAATAAAAATTGTGCGGGAAAGAACAATGCAACATGAGTCTACAAATATTTTTTGAGGCAAAAGAACTCTTTCCCTGCCAATATTTCAAGCACTTGATCAATGACCGACAAAGGATAATGATCCTTCTTGGTTGCTGCACTCATGAACCGATAATCAACACAAACATGCCATGATGCCGGTACTCGAGTAGAAATCTCCTCTCCTTGGTCATTTGTAACCACTTTGATCCTAGATTTCTTTGAAACTACATGCAATGGGCTCACCAACTTTGAGTCAAAGATAGGGTAAATGAAGCCAGCTTCACACCGCTTTGTGATTTCTTTCATGACGACATCACGTAGGTTAGAGTTCAACCTTTGATGAAATTCATGGGACGATTTGCAATCATCTTCTAGATAGATATGGTGTGAGCATAGAGCTAGATTTATCCCTCAGAGATCCGAAAATGGGTTGCTCCTGAATGTAATGCACTCGGTAGATGGGAGCATGAGGTACAGATGAGGCAGGTATCTTGATCTTGGATACTCGATTAGCTAATTCTACCATCTATTTTGGAAGCTTGGCGAGGTTCTCCCATTCGGCGATCTTGTGTATTTTGCTCACCTTCTTCTTGATCTTATCAAACTTAGTTAACTTATTACTGATTATCCCCATGCTGGAGAGTAGGTCATTCTCCAAATCGGGTGCAGATGTTCTTATCACCTCCTGAGATACGCGAGAGGGTGGTGGCTTGTCATAAGACCTACTTGATGATCTGGTGCGGCTGGTCTCTGCCGTCTGATCTAAAACCATCCAAACCGTGTTGGCTCCTTTGTTTAGATAACTGCCTCCACAAGCAACATTCAGCAATCCCTGGACTTCAGAATTAAACCATTGTACATGTTCTGGACTATGATGGGTCAGTCAATATCATGACTTGGGCATTTCTGGATCAGGTCCTTGAATCTCTCCCATGCCTTATGGAAAGGCTCATGGGACATTTGCATGAAACTTAATATTTGGGACCTCATCTGATTAGTTTTACTCAACGGATAGAACTTTTTGAGGAACGGGTCCTTCAATGCAGCCCACATGGTGACTACCCTCCCCAAATTCTTCAGCCAATAGGCGGCTTTATTTGCTACAGCAAAGGGGAAGGCTGTAAGACATATGTAATCCTGTGCTACATGAGGTCATCCTAGATTGTCACATACCATTTCAAACTCTTGCAGGAACATGTACAGTTCCTCTACTGCATTGCCGTAAAATTTTGGCAAGAGCGTCAAGAAGTGAAGCTTCAGTTGTCCAGCATTTGGCGGTACTACCGGCCTAAGCTAGTTCTCATTCTGTGCGGCACTGGGATTGTAGGCAACTCTCATCGATCCCCCCTCATTTCTTAACTGTCCAAGTGATACCAGCCTCCCGCTACCCTTGTTAATTCAGGCAGGTTAATGTTCAAATTATTTGTCAATGTTCGTTGCAGTCGGATAACGAGTGGGCTAATCAAAAACCACTTTTATGTAATCGAGTTAATTTCGAGTGGCAATTTTTTTTACTTGGTGAAGTCCAAGGTCGAACTCAGGGAGGCATCTGTCTCCTTAGGTGAATTTTCAGCAAAGTTCCAGTGTGTGATTTTCGAAGAATATTTTTATGATCCTTTTTCAATTTTCTATGCAAGACTCATGCAAAATCAAGCCAATTTTATAGTTAAATCGGAAATATGTTCAAATGGAGTCCAAAAATATGAAAATTGGCCAGATGATGAAATATGGTGAATTAAGCTACCCTAATTTTTTTGGAATTTTCTGACACTAAATGAATTTACTGTGAATTAATAATGAATGCAGGGTTATTTAGACTATTTAAATTTTAATAAATATCAAATCACAATATTTTGGGGAACTAAAATTATCCTAAATAGATCTAATGATGAGGAATCCAGGAAAAATATCAGACCTTAATTTTAATGTGAAATGAACCTATTAAAAAAAATTAAGGGAATCAACAAATAATTTATTTAGGCCTCGAAATGTGTGCAAATGAGATGAAATCTTTATGCAATGTTAAGTTATATATCCTAGAGCTACTATGATTTTTTGGGAATTTTTGGAGTTACAGAGAATTACCTATTAATTAAAAGGTCCAATTGGGTAAAATATCACATAAATAAACCAATTAATTAAATAAATATTCCACTGCTATCACAAAAGTATGACAAATGTCACACAAGATCAAGGACAAGTTACACTACAACATGCAATTTTTGGAATTCAAAAATAATGAAATATGGACACCTAAATATGCGTGCAAAAAAAAGGGTGTAACTGCAATACAGAAAATTAAAATTGCTCAAATTAAAATATGCCGATAGGGACCTTAATGCAATTACCTATAATGCAGAGGGTGGAATGCAAATTCTCCACTAACGCACGTGCTCCTCACGTGAAGGCGCTTCACAGGGACTGATTTGTAATTTCAGAAAGTTCCAAGGGCCTCGGTGCAATTTGCCAGGGTGCACGTGCTCCTAACGCGGGGTACCCTAGGCTTGGATGACCTCGGTGGCTCGGGACGAGGCTCGGGTGCCCTGGAGGTTCGGCTGGAGGCTCGGAGTAGCTTCGGGTGGTCCGAGCCTAGAGATCGGGGAAGAGGGTCGGACCAGTCGATGTGGCACGATGGGGACCATTGGATCTAGATTGATCCAACGGTTGCTGCTGATGACGACGTGGCGTGATCAATCCTGTTGGATCACTGATGATCCAACAGTGGCTGAGTGAGGCAATGTGGCTGGCTAAGCACCGTTTGATCAAGATAATCGATCCAACGGTGATGGGCTTCCTACAGAGATGGTGACGTGGCGCGATTGTGACCGTGGGATTAAAGAGAGATCCAACGGCTCTCTGCTGCTTCGGCACTTGGACATGTGGCTGGCTACGGACCGTTCGATCAAGATGATCGAACGGTGGCTGTACTTCGTCTTCAACGGTCCTATGCCACCTGCAGAGGAGAAGGCGGGGCTCCGGCGAAGGGGGCTTTGCTCCGCCCGATCCTCCAGGCGTCGATGAGGGTCGCGGGCGACTCTGAAGTAGCTCGGAAGATGCGCGGATGATCGGCGAAGCTTCACGTGGCTTCAGGAGCGGAGGAGGAGCATTGTAGCATCGTGGCAGTGAAGCTCAAAAAGAACTCCGACAAGCTTCCGGTCAGTGAAGGAATGTCACCTGCAAGGGATTACAGGTATAGCCGAAGCACGTGGGCTGTGCGTGGAGATGTGGGAAGTGAACGACGAGGCCTAAGGCGGAGTGTGAGTGGTCCGGCGATGGTGCTCCGCCGAGGTGGTGGAGTTGGAGTCGATGAACGTCGAGATGTGGTGTTTGAAGGAACGGAAGGGTGCGCGAAGATCGGAGCTCCATCGCGGAGCTCGGCGAGGTGAAGGTGTAGCGAGAAGATCACGGTGGAAGGCAAATAAATTAAGAGAAATCAAAGGAAAAATTAAGAAGAAGATCAAAGGAGGATGGAGGGGGTTACCTGGGGATTGGAGCTGAGATTTGAGCTCTAGGTCGTCGCTCGAAGGGTCGGTAGGGCCCTGAGCTCAAGCAGCTCACGGAGGGAGGCTGCGACACGGCGGGGTTCGCCGTGGATCTCGCCGGAGAAGAAACTTGTCTTAGCTCGAAGACATGCCCGATTGTTGTCACCAATCGATTGATCTGAGCTCGAGGAACCTCTCTGGAGTGGCGGATAGGCGTGACAGTAGACGGTGATCGAGTATTTATAGGATGAAGTCGATGGTCGGAGTCGCGGGAAGGTGGAGTTCGTGGGGCTTGTGGAGCGGCTCTGGTGGGAGTCATGGTGATTGAGGGAGCTTGCGAGGATTAGGGGAGAGTGGTGAAGGTCGTGGAGGTGTTGGCAGTCAGCGAGGGTGGCTGGAGTGGAGGCGAAAATAGAAAGGGAGAGCCCCTCGCGCAAGATCGAGAACGTGGGAGAGAGAGGGCGTCGGAGGAGGAAGACGAGGCTCTGGCCATTGGATCTTGTGATCCAACGGCCCAAATCAAAGCGCTAAGGAGCGGGTAGGATCTGATCGGAGGCGCAGCGATCAAGGGGTGCGATTGCACCACGTGGCGCGATATGGAAGCGGCACTGGAGAACGGATGGTATTAGATTAGGGCGCTGATCGAAGGGCTGAGGTGCGGGGCAGAATAAGCGGTTGTGATGGAAAGGCCTGGGCACGATCGAGTGGCGCAAAGAGTGGCGCGTGGCGCGAGGGGAGTGAGGCGCGCACGGGCGGTGCAGATGAGAGGCGGGAAATGATCAGACGGTAGAAATAAAAGGCGTATGTGGAGGGAATCTGGCCGTTGGATCAATAAGAGATCCAACGGTCAGAGGTGCGGGCGGCTAAGGCAAGGGGAGCGGGCCGCGTGGCGCAATCAGAGGGCGCCACGTGGCCAGCTATGAATGGATGAGAAGAAAAATGAGTTTAGAAAGAGAAGGAGGCCGAATTTGAAAAAACTCAAAGCATGAAAGTTGTAGATCTTGATGAGATCTACAAGTTTCATGTTGACCAAAGACGGAGATGAGGTCAAATATGATACAAAAATACAGGGATACAAATATACACCTATGTAGTATACAAAGAGGCCCAAAAACCCAACTTCTTCATACGAGCTCCAAATTGGATGAAATTAGTCTCATTTTAAAGGTCTTCTAATATGTATTATTCTGAAAGTGGGTAGACCTATTTTGGAGGTTGTATGAAGGAGCTATGTGCATTTTATGAATCAGGGCTTCTAGGTCTTTATTGGATATTTTTACAAATGAGATCTTGGCTTTCTTCCTTATATTATTAACTAACGCGTACATATTATAAGGGAGATGTTATTTTTATAGGTGGATATTTTACAAGTGATCTTGGCTTCTTATTTAATGCAAAATGTGAATGCTAAAATGCATATTTTATGAATGCATGTATGAATGCTAATTGTGCAAGAAAGAGGGAAATATGCATCTATTTACTCGGGAACAAGCTTCTATTAGAGTGATGAAGCACAGATTCATCAACCCCCTATACTTAAACCTTGCTCGTCCCCGAGCAACTAAAATGAATGCAAGAGTGAAATGATAATGGGTTCCATACCAAGGTTATGAACAAAAGGTTAAAATGGAGCTTGACTCGACCTTTGGTTTAATTGTGTGGCGGAACCTTATTGGGACCTGAACTTAAGACCTAACAGACTTCAAGTTCCACAACTCTTCTATTCAAGACGCCTCAACAACCAGGTCAGAACAAATCCTCAAACGCAAATTTCTAATGACTATGATTCTTACTTGTACTGTGTAAGTGAAATGTAACTCTCCACATCAGAAATGACTCGGAACCAGCCTCCTCTAACAAGGTAACTCAATAACCCGGTCCAGTAACTCTTTCCTCGAGGAGCGGGGTATTCCCTTCTAAGTTCAAGTGCGACCAGCTCAAGAGGAGGGGGTAGAGAAAAGAATGGACGGTAGCCAGTGTAGCTACCTATCCCGGGATGCCTGACCAGTGTAGCCAAGTCATCCAGCTGCATTTTCTTTGCTAATATACATACTCCGACAGGTTTTTTTTCTTGGACCTGTCTGATTTTTTGGAGTTCTTGTATTTTTTCTTTCTTTTTTTCTTCTTTTTTTTGAACTATATACAAGGTGCAGCATGTACATCAGGAGTTTTTCCTCTTGAGCTAGTAGACTATCCCTCTTTTGAAGCATTATTGCAACCCACAGCATCCCGTCCTTAGATGTCAACACCACCAGACTAGGTTGAGATGCACTACCCTCCCTAGAGGAGGACGGATGTTTCCACCCGTGTGCTACTCCAAGATAAAGGATTCTACCTCCTCACCACCTCATCAATGAAGAGCTACGTGCATTGTGCTTGTCCAAGTTAGGTCACTGTCTATAAGAATCATGCATGTGCACGAGATATTCTACTTAGACTAATCAAGATGACATATGAACATAGACTTGCGGACTCAAAGAATTAGGTCACTTGACCTGAGAAATCTTAACTCCAGTTCCTATAAGGTTCCTCTGAAATTAGGTGGATTAAGGTCAAATCAAGTCCATCATCGATATCTACTCATAACTTGGTTCAGATTCCACTAGCTTTCCACCTTGCATATGCAAGATATGCAGATGAGATGTAGATGACATGCTATGTAGATGATTTGTAAATGCAAGACTCTTTTTCTTTTCTTTTCAGATGCAGAGATGATATGCAAGAGTAAATAAGAAGCCTTTTTTTCACATTTTCACTTTTTTGGTGTACCTCCTATTTTACAACAATTTACAAGAGTTGTGTAAGTATTATACAAAATTTACAAGTGTTATAAAATATACAAGTATACACATTTTTTTTCAATTTTTACCCACCCGTAATTATTGCAAAATATATACAAAAATACACGAAAATACGCAAAAGTACGAGCTACGGGTAAAGTATATATGTAATATATACACGCCCTCCTATACTTAGCGTGTGCTATGTCCTCAGAGCATGAAAAGCGAGGAAAAAGACATAGCTCATGCTAAGCGTAGGAGAGATGAAGAGAATGAAAAATGTATAGAAATCGACCGGCCCCCCTATATTTAGGCTCTGGCAGCCTAAGTGTAGAAGAAAGTCAAAAAGTGGGGCAGACGAGGTCAAGAAGAGAAGTGGATGAACATACAATGCAGGCATCGGTCCCCCCTATACTTAGGCTCAGGTCAGCCTAAGTATAGGACGGAAGTGAGTATGAGGACCAATGTGATCTGGAGAATGTACAGAGAACCGACTCAGGTGACTCATCCCCCCTATACTTAGGATCTGGTCATCCTAAGTATAGTCCAAGATAGTGATTTAATGAGGCGGGGATGGGTTACTAGAGTCACGGGGGAGAAAGGATAGAATGTACAGGAATAATGATATATACAAGTGAGTCGGTCTGAATCTTTCAAGATGCTACTGATGGTTAGAGCTCACTGCTGCAAGGTCTCATACGCGGCTCAAGGTGTATCTGCTGAATCTGTCTCGCGCATGAATACAATCTCCTCAACATGGACTAACTGCTCATTGGATTCGACGAAGTGCTTCAACAGTTGTCCATTCACTAGGAATGTCGGTGCGTCATCTGTGAGATCTGAGATCTTGACACATCCACTATCATGCACCGTGCGGACGACAAATGGGTCTGTCCACTTGGACTTCAACTTGCCTTGGAAGATCTTCAGCCTAGCATTAAACAACCATACCTTCTGTCCAGGAACAAAGGTCTTTCGTCTGATATATCTATCATGCTAATGCTTCACTTTGTCCTTGTACACCAAACTGTTGTCGTATGCGTGGTTTCTGACTTCCACAAGCTCATTCAGATCCATATCTCTCTTCTTCTGCCCAAGGTGTGTGTTCCAATTGACCTTCTTGATTGCCCATTCTGATTTATGCACTAACTTTGCGGGCAAATGGCACGGCTTTCCGAATACCATTCCGAATGGGGAGGTTCCTAACGGTGTCTTGTAAGCTGTCCTATACGCCCAGAGGACTTGATCCAAGATCTGAGACCAATCCTTCCTGTCCGGGCGGACAAGATTTTGCAATATAGTTTTTACCTCCCGATTCGACACCTCAGCCATACCATTAGTCTGTGGATGGTAAGGACTCGCGACACGATGTTCGATGCCGTAGTCCTTCAGGAGTTTCTTCACCTCCCGATTTACAAAGTGTCTACCCTTGTTTGATATCATCATTTTGGGGATCTCGAACCTAGAGATTATGTGCTCTCTGATGAATTTACAAACAGTCCTGCTGTCTGCGGCTCGGGTCGGAATAGCCTCCGCCCACCTGGATAGATAATCTACCGCAAGAAGGATATATTCGAACCCGTGGCTAACAGGGAATATGCCCATGTAATCGATGCCCCGGGTGTCAAAGACATCACAAATGATGACAGGATGCATAGGCATCTTATCCTTGGAACCAACGGTTCCTCCCATTCTCTGGCATACTGGACACGATTTCGCAAAGTTGATGGCATCACGAAACAGGGTCGGCCAGTAAAAGCCACACTGAAGTACCTTCCATGCGGTCCTCTTCCCGGAGTGGTGTCCTCCTTCCTTTAAGCTGTGGCATAAAGAAAGGACACTCTGGTATCCCTCCTAAGGAATACACCGTCTCGAGACAATCCGGTCCTTCAAAGAAAAGGATCGGATCCTCCCAATGGTAATGTCTAGCGTCCGACTTCAGTCGGTCGATGTGGCTCTTGGGCCAATCTTCGGGAACCTTCTTGGAGACAAGATAGTTCACGATATTGGCGTAGCATGGGAGTGAGTCAACAACAAAAATCGACTCGTCAGGGAAGGAGTCTCGAATAGGTGAATCCTCGGAAGTATTAAGATCTTCGAGACGAGAGAGATGATCGGCTACTACGTTCTTCTTTCCAGGTTTATCACGGATGTCCAAATCAAACTCCTGGATAAGTAAAATCCACCGAAGAAGATGCGCCTTCGCGTCCTTCTTCTCCATCAAGTATCGTAGTGCCGTGTAGTCAGTGAACACAATTACCTTGGATCCAATTAAGTGAGATCTGAACTTGTCCAAGGCAAACACTACCGCAAGCATTTCCTTTTCCGTAATTGTATAGTTACGTTGAGCGGTGTCAAGCACTTTGCTTGCATAGTGAATTGCGAACGGGACACCATCCCGTCTCTGTCCTAACACAATGCCAACAGCAAAGTCTGAGGCGTTCGTCATGATCTCAAAAGGTAGAGACCAATCTGGGGCTTGTAGGATAGGTGTGTCCATTATCATTCCTTGTAATAGCTTAAAGGCCTCAAGACATTTGTGATCAACTATAAACTCCATGTCTTTGCCTAGAAGCTCAGTTAGCGGTCGGGCAATCTTAGAAAAATCCTTAATGAATCTCCGATAAAATCCGACATGCCCGAGGAACGACCGCAACTGTTTGACGTTGGTTGGTGGCTAGAGTCGTCTGATCACATCCACCTTGGCAGGGTTAACCTCCATTCCTCTCTTAGAGATGACGTGCCCCAGCAAAGTGCCCGCCGTCACCATGAAGTGACTTTTCTCCCAGGAGAGCACCAGATTAACCTCACAACATCATTTGAGGACTCGGTCCAAATTCCTAAGACATGAATCGAAGGAATCACCGTGGACCGAGAAGTCGTCCATGAAGACTTCCAGGAATTTGCCGACCATTTTGGCGAATACAGCAATCATGCACCTTTGGAAAGTACCTGGAGCATTGCATAACCCAAAGGGCATGCGCCTGAAAGTATAGGTACCAAAGGGGCATGTGAATGTGGTATTTTCCTGGTCCTCTAGAGCTATGGCTACTTGATTGTAGCCCGAGAACTCATCCAAGAAACAGAAGAACTCTTTCCTTGCTAGTATCTCTAAGATCTGATCAATGGACGGCAGGGGGAAATGATCCTTCTTCGTCGCGACATTCAAGCGTCTGTAATCTACACAGACACGCCACGACGTGGGCACTCGCGTCACGATCTCCTCTCCGTCCTCGTTGGTGGTCATCTGAATTTTCGACTTTTTCAGGACAACATGGATTAGGCCACCCATTTAGAGTCAGAGATTGGATAAATGAAACCCGTGTTGCACCATTTCTCTATCTCCTTTTTCACGACCTCTCGTAAATTTGGATTCAAACGACATTGGAATTCACGAGAGAGTTTGGCTTCGTTCTCCAAGTAGATATGGTGCGAACACAGAGCAGGATTTATCCCATGGAGATCGAAAATGCTCTAGCCTATCGCCTTGCGGTTTTTCTCTAGGATCTCTAGCAAGCGAGATTCCTGCTCCTCGGTCAATCGCGAACTGATGATGACCGGAAATTTTCTGTCCTGACCCGCAAGGAAGGCATATTTAAGTGTTGTGGGTAAAGGTTTGAGCTCAGGTATAGTATGATCGTCTAAGAAGTCTGTCTCAATCTGATCTGGTTCGGTGTTGGACGTGGCTGGATCTTTCTCAATTATTGCTGCCACCAAGTTATTCGGCTCTGGAGTCGGATCGTCAAAGGTTTCCATGCAATCGGTAAAAGCCTCTTCCGACTCGTCATCCTCATCTTCCGATTGTCCTAAAGAGGTAAGGACTGACAGGCCCAGTTGGGCCTCTAAGTCATCGAAGATGTAGGGCGATGCAATTTCTGAGATGTACTCGTCTCTGAGGACCTCGCAAACTGATTCATGCACGGGATCATCTCCGGAGGGGAGGGACTCATCGGTGCTGGCTGGGTTCTGTCTCCATGTCCCAACTATGTCTACATGATCGCATTCTGCTTCGGTCAAAGAGTACTCGGTGCTGGATTCGGAATCCGGTCTCTGCCATCTGGACTGCCTGGAGTTTGGAACCGGATCTTCCCGATCTTATAATCAAACAAGGCCCCCGCTGTCCTGAGGAAGGGCATGCCTAAGATTATCTAGGAGTCTCTCCAATTACGAGGAGTTTCCATATCTAGGACAATGAAGTCCACCATGTATTCCTGCCCCTCGACTTTGATCACAACATTCCTCAATTCTACTTGGGACCTCTTGGTTGATTTATCAGCAAATTGCAGGAGGGCTCTAGATTTTCTAAGAGGTCAGAGATTAAGCCGCTCATAGAGGGCTATAGGAATTAAGTTGATTGAGGAACCATTGTCCAGGAGAGTGCGTGCAAATGCGATGTCATCAACATGACTCACTACATAGTGTGCACCCATGTCTCTTCGTTTCCTGGGAAACGAGTTCTTTATTGTACAAGTCGTGGCTACTGATAGAACGTGTTTCTCAACACGGCTTTTGGTCTTCCTGCTAACCCTAGTATGTGTGCATCTCACCTTAAGGTGTTTTTGAAATGCAGGGGGCATTTCCACGTACTTGTCAAAGGGGATTGTGACCTTGATGTGTTTGTTGCAGAACTCTTCCATCTCAGGGTCATGTTTTTGGATTTTTTTATTTTCTTCTTTCCACCCTTGAGAGCTCGGGGGAAAGGGATTATTGACTCCAACTCATGTTCTGAAACTGAAAGATTTTCATTAAGATCTGAAACTGAGTTCTGTACATGACTCTGACTCTTGAACAGACTAGGACTCTGACTCTGACTGAAAGAAAAATGCTGAGGCAAAACCGATGATGCATCTTCCGCGACTTCTTGACGGTCCTTCTCAGATAGAGGTGCGAGCTCTTCATCGGTTTCGTCGGACTCTATGATGGTGCGGGATTGCTGCTTCGAGGACTCAGACGTCCTCTTCTTCTGCCGGTGGTGATGGTGGTGCTGCTCCTCTTCTTCCTCCAAGTTCTCCTCAGGTAGAGACTTGGCGGCTCCTTCCTTCTGTGCCCGTGCCCGATCAGGTATGGTCACGGTCCTTCCGCTCCTGAGGGACATATGATTCACATTATCATACGAAAGGAACTCATGTTCAGATAAATAATTATCTGAATAATATACCTGATCTCGAGGTCAGTTCTGGCCATGGTTTAAGCTGTTCGGGTTGGCCTGAACCTGTGCGGGAACTGGGGTTTTTGGCGCCATCTGTTGATCCTGTGTACGAGAGACACGATTCAGATTGGTTCTCATATCCAGATAGTCGTTCTGGATTTGTTGGACCCTATCATACATAGTCTGGATCGCCAAGGTGAGGGACTCCAATTCGGTGGGCTGGGCTGGCTGATTTGATGACGAGGTTCTGTATTGGCCCTGCTGGCCATGCCGATACTGCTGCTGCTAGTGGGACGATGCTGGGCCCTGCTGATATGTGCGTTGCTGCTGCTGGTGCTGCTGAGGCTGGTACCCTTGTTCGGACCTGGACTGAAAGCGCGGTGTGGTGATGGAGCTGGTTCCTTGGTAAGCTGGGGTAGGTCGGTGAGGCTGACCATTCTCCATCCCCGACTGTCTGCTGATGGGGTCACGGCTGTACCACAGCCCGTTGATCTCGAACACCTGCGGAGGCTCCTCGTATCCAGTCTCCACTTGCGGGGGTGCATGCTGATCCTGCTGGGTGTAAGTCTGATCCTCCACCCAGCCACTTTGAGGCCCCGGTGCATGTTCCTATACAAGATGGACTCGATGTACAGGTGCAGATGGTGCAGAAGGGGCAGGTAGCTTCATCTTAGCTACCTTCTTAGTAAGTTCCTCCACTTGCTTCGGTAGACGTGAGAGAGACTCAAGGTCAGTGACCCTCTTGTGGATCTGTTCGACCATGGTTAACTTATCAGCAATCATCCCTATTCTAGGGATGAGGTCCTCGGTCAGATCCGCTACAGTCCTTCGGGTTGTCTCGTTGGATAGGATTGAGGGAGACAACTGATAGGCCCTGGTGGCCTGCGACCTGCCGGTTTCCGCCATCTGTTCTAGGATCTTCCATACGGCGTGCTCGTTCTTGTTCAGATAGCTTCCTCTACAGGCGGCACTGACTAACCCCTGCATCTCCGGGGTTAAACCACAGAACAAGGTCTGGACTAAGATCGCCTTAGAAATGTCGTGGCAGGGGCATTTCTGCACCAAGTCATTGAACCTATCCCAAGCATCATGGAAGGGTTCACTGGATCCTTGGGAGAAACTGGCGATCGTCGTTCTCATTTGGTTAGTCCTACTAAGAGGGTAGAACTTCTTCAGAAATAGGTCCTTGAACTGCATCCAGGTTGTACATATCACCCCTAGGTTTTTCAACCAATGTGCTGCCTTATCTCCTAAGGCAAATGGGGTGGCCTTCAGTCTAATGTAATCTTGGCCAACATTAGGATGGCTAAGATTGTTGCAAACTAGCTTGAAGTCTCGGAGGAAGGTATAAGGTTCTTCATGGGCATTTCTGTTGAACTTCGGTAGCAGGCTAAGGAAGTGGGGCTTCAGCTCAAATGCTTCGGTGGGAACCGCTGGTGCCAACCAATTTTGTATCTCATTTTCCGTTGGGTTGTAGGCATCAACTATTGGTCGATCGATTCCCCCTGCTACAATGATTTGTCCCATTTTAGCCGTGAGATCTGCATTTCTTTGTTCGGCTTCGGCAAGGCGATTAAGAATTTGTCGCAATTGATCCTCATCCGGTGGTGGCTGCTTAGGCGGCATCTTGTCCTCTATTCCTCGGTATGAAATAAGGTCGGTGTCAGAGGACAAATAAAGGAAGGGATTCTTACCGAGGCGATGGTCTTCTTCGATAAACTCTGAGGAGAGGAAAGGGTTGGTTTGAGAGTAACCACCCTGAGTATGAGGGAACCAAGACTCAAGAGGGTCATGAGTCCTGGGTGGTCCAAGGTGCGCTTGGGCCGATGAAGAGGAGTTTCGTGGGGGGCTCAAAGAGAGATTGGTGAATAAAGATTCGATATCCCCCCAGTCACTCATCTTGATTTGGCTAGAAGAAGATAGGATTTTACTCCTACCTGAAGCAAATAAATCAATCCAAGACCATGGATTCACACTCAACACAGTGAAGGACCCGAAACCGAGTCCAATTAATCTTGTAAATTTTAAGTGTGATTTTCAAGCAAGATAGCAAGGATTACGCGATCTAAAGGGAAGTCAGCTCAGAGCCGGATGCGTCTTCCCTGTTTAACCTGTCGCCTAAGATACCGCCGGTCCTTCCTTTCTTTGCTCCTATCCCAAGTCGATGGATTCAAAGACCACACCCCTATCTACCTGCAAGCAGGCGGAGGCTGACAAGGACGGAACTTCACCCCGGAGGGTTACTGGCAGCTTGTCACAAAGTACCGCAATTTCGCCCCTATCTACCTGAGACAGGCGGAGGCTACTTGGTACTAGTCAGTGAACCTTAAAAATTCAACTTGTGATATTTGCTAGGATTAGTCGGAACGTGATATGGAATGTGGGGATTTGGGCTATGCCTTAAGGTGTTCACACACACTCAAGTACCCTCACTCAGCTTGAAAACAAGGTCGGGGATTAATCTACCGCAAACAAATTTTCAAATTTTATTGATTTTTTTGGTCAATAATGTTTAGTAGTCCCGATTTTCAGTTTAGTTCTCACTGATTTAGTCCAACCACATAGCATGCCTATCGTCCAGTCCCAATTTCCGTTTAATTAAATGTGAAAAACTGAGGGGGAAATCGAGAAAAGCCGATGCAAGAAAAATCAATGATGTGTATGTTGAGTTCAGGGAACTTACAGTGATCCCTTCGCTTTTTATGCAGGATGCAAAAGAGAATTGAAAGCTTTTTACACTATATGCAAATGCAAGCGAAAAATCCGCTCCTAGACAAGAAGTTCTATTAGCGAGTGAAGAACAGGTTGATTTAGCTATGTCCTGCGGTCTAAGTGCTTTTTTTAAGTGGTTGTGTGGTCCTAAAAATTACGAGCACAAGCAAACCCTAGAGTGGCTCAAGGAGCTGCTAGTGCAAGCCTAAATTACCATTCAAACCACACAGCACACGGGGACACGGTTCCACTATCTTTACACACGCGAGAATCCAAGCGGGAACTGCTGGAAATGATGCGAAAAAATTAAGAAAAATAAAAATACAACTTTTCTCAAATCACTCAAAAAATTTAAATGCCGAATCTTCGAAGCGTCTTCGACTCCTCGCGTTCCTCGCACAGAAATAAATTGAGGTCAGGGAATGACACAAAAAATGCAAAAAAATAAAAGACAGAAAATATTCACAAGAAAACCGGGGGTCAGACTACCCGGGGATAGAAAATCAAATAGTCAGAAATTACTGCAAATTAACCTAAGCCGTGCCTCCCTGGCAACAGCGCCATTTTGATATCTCTCCTATTACCCTTGTTAATTCGAGCAAGTTAATGTCCAAATTAATAGCTAATGTTCGTTGCAGTCGGATAACGAGAGCTAATCAAAAACCACTTTCAATTATATTCAAATTAATTTTGAGCGACAATTTTTTTTACTTGGTTGGAAGTCCAAGGTCGAACTTAGGGAGGCAGCTGTCTCTTTAGGTTAATTCGAAGTAAATTTCCAAGGTGTGATTTTCAGAAGAGATATTTTTGGTCTTTTTTGTATATTTTATGCAAGACTCATGTAAAATCAGGATATAATAAAAAATGCAGACTTTAGTGAAAATGACTAAACCAATTTTAATAATTACCAAACGATGATATTTTTCAAAAAACAAAATTAATTCAAATAGGTCTGATTAAGAGCTACCTAAATCAACTTAAATTTCGTTAAAATACTTCCTAGTTGATTAATTAAAAATCGATTAATGTTTTCACTAAATGATTTTTCTAAGACCAATTATACGTGCAAATGGTGTGATTTTTGGATATGTTGTAGCATAAACATATATCTACCAATGATAATTTTTCAGATACTTTTCGATAAGCAGATAATGCGCAATCAATTAATCAATCAAAATGGGCAAAATATTGCAATTTTTCCAAATTAAATTTCATAAATGTTCTGTAAATCAGAAAAATAAAAATAAATACCAAAATGGTAGAACAAGAGTTATACTACACAATGCAATTATCGTAATTAAAAATGGACAATAAAATGATGACAAAATAAACATGCAACTGCAGGGGTATGAATGTAATACAGAAATGAGAAAAACTAACTAAAATGCTAACAGGGACTCTTTTGCAATAACCAAAACATAGAATAAAGTATATGCAATTTTTACCGTATAATAAAAAAATGAAATGAGATCTTGACTCACGCTAGGGCAAAATGCAGGAAGAGGTCGTAGGCGGCGGTTGAGGCACGGGCGTGTGGAGGGAGGCGGCGTTGGCGGCGTCGATGCGCGGTGCGGAGAGTGGTGGCGGCTGACAGCGGTGGGGCGCTCCTGCGCAGACGCGTGGCGGCGCGGTACGAGTTGAGAGGCGGCAGCTATGGCAGTCGGGGGAGACGGCCACATGCACGGGGGCGACGCGCGATTCTGGCCAGAGGCGGAAGGAAGTCTGGCCGTGGAGGTGGGGTTGGGCACGCGCGGAGATGGGGGCACGGGGAGGTGACGTCGAGATGGCGGTTGGGAGGCGAGGCGCCGCTGCGCGGCGGGGGACCGGTGGCTGAGGAGTGAGCTGAGTGCGCGCGCGCCGCACGCGAGGCGGTCGGCATTGCAGGCGCGGAGGAAGGAGCGGGGCAGGGGGCGCCCCTGGAGGTGGAGGAGGGAGCGACTGCCGCTTGGCAGCCGGGGCTACACGCAGGGGCGGCCGTGAGAAGGAGGTGGCTTCAGGAGATGCTACGAACTGGATGGCGGCCGTGGCCTGGAGAGCTGGAGCACGGCCACGCGGCTGCGGCTGGGGGGCGCAGATGCGAGGGGAGTTCGCGGCGGCGACGTCCATGCACGGCCGTGAAGGACGGCGGTGAACGGCGGCAGCCGTGGTTGCCTGACGATGGTCGGTGCTGTCGTGGCGGATGTCGCAGCTGTACAGGACCTGCAACTTTGTTTTTTTTTGTTTTTTTATATTTTCTGTGTAAACAGTAGAAAAAATGCAATGAAATAAAAAAGGGTGTGTGTTGATTGTGATGATGAAATAAAAATGAAGATGATAAATAATGGTGGTGAATGAGAAATAAGGTGATTGTGGTGTGGTGATGGGATAAAAAATGAAGTGATTTTTATATGATGGTGATGATTGTGATATGAATCAACAAGGGAAACAAATAATGTTAGATAAAAAAAATTTTGACGAGATGAAGATAGAGTACTTACCTGTGAGAATCGCCAGAATTTTTTTTGGAGCTGCAATGTGCGGCTTCCGGTTGTGGTGGCCTCGATCAGCTTGGCGAAAAGCCGAGAATCTAGGCAAGTCCAATTGGATCTCGCAACGCGGCAATGGGGATGCATCGGATCTCGCCTTGAGGTTGTCGTCGCTCGACTCGTCTCCTACAACTGTCACCTGAAGGTTAAAGGGGCTCGACCTCACTTCTCCCCGGCAACGGCGCCATTGTGATACCGGCCTCCTGCTACCCTTGTTAATTCAGGAAGATTAATGTTCAAATTATTTGTCAATGTTCGTTGCAGTCGGATAAAGAGAGGGCTAATCAAAAACCACTTTTAATTTAATCGAGTTAATTTCGAGTGGCAATTTTTTTACTTGGTGAAGTCCAAAGACGAACTCAGGGAGGCATCTGTCTCCTTAGATGAATTTTCAGCAAAGTTCCAGTGTGTGATTTTCGAAGAATATTTTTTTGGTCCTTTTTCAATTTTCTATGCAAGACTCATGCAAAATCAAGCCAATTTTATAGTTAAATCAGAAATATGTTCAAATGGAGTCCAAAAATAATGAAAATTGGCTAGATGATGAAATATGGTTAAATTAAGCTACCCTAATGTTTTTGGAATTTTCTGACACTAAATGAATTTACTGTGAATTAACAATGAATGCAGGTTGGTTTAGACTAATTTAATTTTAATAAATATCAAATCATAATATTTTGGGGAACTAAAATTGTCGTAGATAGATCTAATGATGAGGAATCCAGGAAAAATATCAGACCTTAATTTTATTGTGAAATGAACCAACTAAAAATAAACTAAGGGAATCACCAAATAATTTATTTAGGCCCCGAAATGTGTGCAAATGAGATGAAATTTTTATTCAATGTTAAGTTAATTATCCTAGAGCTGTTGTGATTTTTTGGGAATTTTTGGAATTACAAAGAATTAACTATTAATTAAAAGGTCCAATTGGGCAAAATATCACAGAATCCAACCAATTAATTATCTAAATGTTCCTCTGCTATCACAAAAATATGACAAGTGTCACACAAGATCAAGGACAAGTTACACTACAACATGCAATTTTTGGAATTCAAAATAATGAAATATGGATACCTAAATATGTGTGCAAAGACAAGGGTATAACTGTAATACAGAAAATTAAAATTGCTCAAATTAAAATATGCTGACAGGGACCTTAATGCAATTACCTATAATGCAGAGGGTGGAATGCAAATTCTCCACTGACGCACATGCTCCTCACGTGAAGGCGCTTCATAGGGACTGATTTGTAATTTTAGAAAGTTCCAGGGGCCTCGGTGCAATTTGCCCAGGGTGCACGTGCTCCTCACGTGGGGTACCCTAGGCTCGGATGACCTCGATGGCTCGGGACGAGGCTCGGGTGCCCTGGAGGTTCGGCTGGAGGCTCGGAGTAGCTTCGGGTGGTCCAAGCCTAGAGGTCGGGGAAGAGGCTTGGACCAGTCGATGTGGCGCGATGGGGACCGTTGGATCTAGATTGATCCAACGGTTGCTGCTGATGACGACGTGGCATGATCAATCCCGTTGGATCACTGATGATCAAACGGTGGCTGAATGAGGTGACGTGGCTGGCTAAGCACCGTTCGATCAAGATGATCGATCCAACGGTGATGGGCTTCCTCCAGAGATGGCGACGTGGCGCTATTGTGACTGTGGGATCAAAGAGAGATCCAACAGCTCTCTACTGCTCCGGCACTTGGACATGTGGCTGGCTACGGACCGTTCGATCAAGATGATCGAACGGTGGATGTACTTCATCTTCAACAGTCCTCCACCACCTGCGAAGGAGAAGGCGGGGCTCCGGCGAAGGGAGCTTTGCTCCGCCCGATCCTCCAGGCGTCGATGAAGGTCGCGGGAGACTCTGAAGTAGCTCGGAAGATGCGTGGATGATCGGCGAAGCTTCAGGTGGCTTCAGGAGCGGAGGAGGAGCGCTGGAGAACCGTGGTGGTGAAGCTCAAAAAGAACTCCGATGAGCTTCCGACCAGTGAAGGAATGTCACCTGCAAGGGATTAGGGGTATAGCCGAAGCACGTGGGTTGTTCGTGGAGATGTGGGAAGTGAACGGTGAGGCCTAAGGCGGAGTGTGAGTGGTCCAGCGATGGTGCTCCGCTGAGGTGGCGGAGCTGGAGTGGATGAACGTCGAGATGTGGTGTTTGAAGGAACGGAAGGGTGCGCGAAGATCGGAGCTCCATCGCGGAGCTCGGCGAGGTGAAGGTGTAGCGAGAAGATCACGGTGGAAGGCGAATAAATTAAGAGAAATCAAAGGAAAAATTAAGAAGAAGATCAAAGGAGGATGGAGGGGGATACCTGGGGATTGGAGCTCAGATTTGAGCTCCAGGTCATCGCTCGAAGGGTCGGTAGGGCCCTGAGCTCAAGAAGCTCACGGAGGGAGGCTGCGACACGGCGGGGTTCGCCGTGGATCTCGTCGGAGAAGAAACTTGTCTTTGCTCGAAGACACGCCCGATTGCTGTCACCAATCGATTGATCTGAGCTCGAGGAACCTCTCTGGAGTGGCGGATAGGCATGGCAGTGGACGGTGATCGAGTATTTATAGGATGAAGTCGATGGCCGGAGTCGCGGGAAGGTGGAGTTCGTGGGGGTTGTGGAGCAGCTCTGGTGGGAGTCATGGTGATTGAGGGAGCTGGCGAGGATGAGGGGAGAGTGGTGAAGGTTGTGGAGGTGTTGGCGGTCGGCGAGGGTGGCTGGAGTGGAGGCGAAAATAGAAAGGGAGATCCCCTCGCGCAAGATCGAGAACATGGGAGAGAGAGGGCGTCGGAGGTGGAAGACGAGGCCCTGGCCGTTGGATCTTGTGACCCAACGGCCCAAATCGAAGCGCTAAGGAGCGGGTAGGATCTGATCGGAGGCGCAACGATCAAGGGGTGCGATTGCACCACGTGGCACGATATGGAAGCGGCGCTGGCGAACGGATGGGATTAGATTAGGGCGTTGATCGAAGGACTGAGGTGCGAGGCAAACTAAGCGGTTGTGATGGAAAGGCATGGGCGCGATCGAGTGGCACAAAGAGTGACGCGTGGCGCGAGGGGAGTGAGGCGCGCACGTGCGGTGCAGATGAGAGGCGGGAAATGATCAGACGGTGGAAATAAAAGGCGTATGTGGAGGGCATTTGGCCATTGGATCAAGAAGAGATCCAACGGTCAGAGGTGCGGGTAGCTAAGGCAAGGGGAGCGGGCTGCGTGGCGCAATCAGAGGGCGCCACGTGGCCAGTTGTGAATGGCTGAGAGGAAAAATGAGTTTAGAAAGAGAAGGAGGCCGAACTTGGAAAAACTCAAAACATGAAAGTTGTAGATCTTGATGAGATATACAAGTTTCATGTTGACCAAAGACGGAGATGAGATCAAATATGATACAAAAATACAGTGATACAAACATACACCTATGTAGTATACAAAGAGGCCCAAAAACCCAACTTCTTCATACGAGCTCCAAATTAGATGAAATTAGTCTCATTTTAAAGGTCTTTTAATGTGTATTATTCTGAAAGTGAGTAGACCTATTTTGGAGGTTGTATGAAGGAGCTATGGATATTTTATGATTCAGGGCTTCTAGGTCTTTATTGGATATTTTTACAAAGGAGATCTTGGCTTTCTTCCTTATATTATTAACTAAGGTGTACATATTATAAGGGAGATGTTAATTTTATAGGTGGATATTTTACAAGTGATCTTGTCTTCTTATTTAATGCAAAATGTGAATGCTAAAATGCATATTTTATGAATGCATGTATGAATGCTAATTCTGCAAGAAAGAGGGAAATATGCATCTATTTACCCGGGAACAAGCTTCTATTTTCAACTTTTAGAGTGATGAATCACAGATTCATCACCAAGTTCCTGTCTTAGTAATCCATTTCTCTGTTCAATTTGTGAGTCTGGCGAGAATGTCCCTCAATGTGTCATGATCTCCCTCATCATCCATGCCCCTTTTGGGAGGCATCTCGTTGTCTTGGTCTTCTTCACCTTCAAAATACAAAGGGTTTGGATTAATAGTTGGGCAAGAAGGCGATTTAGAAGCATTGAGGTGAGAATGTTCCTCGATGTGGTGAGAGAAGAGAGGATTGGTATGAGGCTTCAGAATGAAAAATGAATTATTGACCTTAGTCTCATGGGAAGAGTGTCCATGAAACCAAGGGAAATCAGGGAAGAGTGACCATGAACCTGTGAGGATGGTCGGTTTGGAGAGGTCAGTGAGAGGCTCGCAGAGTCTGAGCAATAATCACCCCAATCCACCATTCTCTATGTCAAAAGGTTTTGAATCAAGAGCACGACTTGAAACGAGGAGTGATAGGAAGGGCGTTAAGAGCACAGTCTACAAGCACACAACCCTAAATGCAAACATAAAGCAAACCCCAATTTCACCAACTCCGCATAGTGAAGGCTGTGAAAGTTCAACCAAATTATCTTGTCTATTTTAGTTGGTGATAAATGCAGAATTGGAAAGAGTTAACGAGTTGTTAGGTGCATGCCTTTCCCTACAGATTCTCCCAACTCTTATAACTAGTTGCACCTTCTTTAAGCCAATATGGGAGTAAGTACGGACCGTATGAGTACGGTTACGCGTTACTTGAGGATGGAGCCTTACTTAGTGTCCTCTAAACCATCCACTCTGCTAAGGAAATCCGAAACGTTTACCGGCTACCCATAGATCCTCACTGAGAAGTGGTTATCATTTTTTGTAGAATTAGTAGTCAATCTGAAAATCCTGTCTTACTTCTATCCTAGTGTTTGTCCCTCTCTCACTTGCAAGTAAAATCAAACAATGAGGGGATTACTCTCCCAAGACCATTCCAGTTTTAATGCAAATTATTTAGTCCATCACGCAAAGCACGCATAATAGACAGTCCCAATTTCCTTTAATCTTAATGATAAAACCAAGGGAGAGTCGAGAAAAGCGAATGCACGATAAAATCAATGATGCATGCTCAGTTCAGAAGACTTGCATTGATCCCCACGCTCTTCATGCCGGATGCAATATAGAATTGAAAATTTTATACTATATGAAATGCAAGCAATGAAACTGTAGCGGGAAGAAGTGAATTGAATTTGACTATGTGAAAACGATCAAAGATGCATATGATTATAGTGAAGTGTGGTCCTAAATTACGAAGGGAACAAACAAATTTGAAATTACACTACTGTATGCCTATCTTAACTTCGCCACTTAAGTCGGACCCCGCCCTTATCGGAGAGTGAAACAGGTCGACACACCACAGAAAAAGTTCAGTCTTTTTACACACATGAGAACCCAATCGGGAACTGCTAGAAATGAGCAATTAATTAGAAATTAAAGAAAAGCACTCTCTTAAAAAATTAAATTCTTCGTATGTTCGATCGTTTCGAGTTGTGTCAGCTTCCAAGAGAGCCGCTACAATTCCATCGAGTATCTCGCACGAAAAATAAAAGATCAAATATTAGAGAGATTCACAAATATATATATATATATATATATACAAAAAAAGGAAAAGATGAAAGAAAAAAATTGCTGAGAAAATGGAGAAATAAATATAAGAAAACTGAGGGTCAGATTACCCAGGGATGGAAAACCTAAAGTCTTGATTTCCTAAAAACAACCTAAAACGTGCCTCATCGGCAACGACACCATTTGAAGAACCCTAATGTTCCCTTGTTAATTTGTTGAAATTAACGTTTAATTTTTCGTTGCAGGGGAAAAATTAGGATTAATCAAAAAGCCAAATTTTAATTATTGTGTCGATTAAAGCAAGCAGTCAACCTTTTTTTACTTGGTAAATCCAAGGTCAAACTCAAGTAGGCAACTGTCTCCTTAGGTTGGTTTTTGGTCGATCTCTTACTTACATTTTCAGAGAGGCGTTTTTTTATTTTTAAATGCAATAAATGGGCGTTATGCAATTTTGGCCAAATTTTAAGGACTAAAATTCAATTTATGATGAAACCATATCCAAGAATTATGAAACTTGGCCAGAATGTAAAATGTGATGAAATTAGGCTTCTATAATTTTTTTTGAAATTTTTGGACGCAAGATGAATAACTAATGAATTTATGATTGCAAACACTGTGATTTTCAATTATTAATTATAATAAATACTACATCTCCTTATTTTCACGAAATAAGATTATGTAATTTATATCACTAGGTGATCTATCTCAGAAAAATCCTAAACCCTAAAAATTTCGAATTTATTACTTATTAAAAATTAATTAATGAAATACACAAAATGATTTTTATAGAGCAAACTATGCTTGCAAATGCAATTTTTTTTGGGCACATGTAGAATAACCTAAGATCTACCTACCGTGATTTTTTTGTAATTTCAAAGCAATGACCAATTTTATAATAAATAGTGGGTAAAATATGCTATTTTCTACAAAATAAATATATTAAATCAAACACTACTCATAAAATTGCAAATGAATATCCACGTGATAAAGCAGAAGTTATTTTACAATGAGCAATTTTTAAAATGATGAAATGATGCTAAATGCTGGTACAAATTAAGGTGCAAACACATGGGTCTATATGCAATTATAAAAATAAAATTGATAATAAAAATATGTTGACCGGACTTGTATGTAATTAATTACCTAGACTCGCAGGTGCATATGTGCAAATTCACCACTGGTGCACGCGATGTTCAACTGGAGGGGGCATTAGTGCAATTCTTTGGATTCCAGGGGATGCTCTTATAATTTTACCAGGAGGTCATGTGCATCTCACGTGCCTCCTGGAAGGCAGGGATGTTGGCGTGGATATGAGAATCTCTAGGGTGGGCTTACAAAATATCCAATAGGGGGTGAGGAGCACGTGATGATCAACACCCTTCCCTTTTCTTCTTTCTTCGTGATTCCTGGAGACGCAATGAGGTTTGGGAAGTTGCGCACAATCGGGAATGGTCGTAGGTGGCCTGCGGAGGTTGTAGAAGTCGACAGTGGCTATTGGGGGTGACGCTCGAACCTCGGGCGTGTTGGACATGCGAGCCCACGACGAGCCATTATGCAATAAACGTTATTGCGAATATCATTCCCTGATCTGAAATGAAGACTAGATAATTTGCATAATAGGTCCCTTAGTACAATTAAGGTTATGTACCATGGCCATCTTGATGAGCATACATATGTTGATTCAAATATTGAATCATAGAGGTTGGTGCTTGGATGAACATCTAAAGAGTTAGATTGAGGACTCATCAAGCACCGTCAAATGATTATTGAGAGATGATCTCCAGCCTGAGTAGGAGATGACAATCCTTTCTCATTTAGGCTGATATCTGACTGACCTCTTGATGCATGTCCTCTACATGGGAATAGAGATTCGGAGGTGTCAGATTAGTTAGGTCAAAGAGTTGACTTAACGAGATCGAGATAACCAAAGTCCTATGTCATATGCTGTCACGATATAGGCACGCATCCTCTGACCAGAGATAGATGTGTTACTATATGTTTGAGTATGTACATTTGGCATACCAATAGGTTGATGACCTAATCAAGGTCTATACACCGAGACACTGGTGTGCATATGAGGGCATATGAGTAATACGATCTCTCAAAGGGATCATACAGGTTCAATTACTGAACCAGAAGACATGAGCTCACTCATGAGATATTGGGAAGAATCGAATTCCATGCACGGTCGTCGCGCTTTGGAAGCTTGACTGAATTTGTAGGTTTGATAAACTTTTGGAAAGTATATGATAAACACCTAGGTATGATATATGTTTTTTGGAAAGCATATAATTGATACCGACTCCCAATGATCGAATGAGAAACTTGATGATACAACTCTGAAGTAGACAGTGTAAAATTGATCTTATACTTCAGGTTTATTCTGAGTCTTCCAGTATGCAGGATGTACAGGTATTGGGAATACCTGAGGGTGATGTGATCATAAACAATTGTATAACCATGACGCTTCCATTCCTAGGGAGTGATGAAATGGGTCTGGATTTTAGTGACTTCTCTCAGTAGAGAAGTAATCTGATCTTAGTCCAAATGTTGGACATTGATCTAAATGTGATTCAGATACAATGAGAAGATTAGATTTATGGTCTTGATTTAATCAAGCAACTACGGGAGGCCCGAGATCTGGATTTGAGATGTGATCTCAATATCCAAGGCACTATATGTGGAACAATACAATCGCCCTGTCCTTATCTCCATGTATTCGCAGAGAAAGCGCATTATCCTTGAAAGAGTTCATGATAATTTCATTGGTGATATATGTATCCGAGCATTAAGAAAATGGATAATTAAATGTGATTTAATTGTCATGAATAATATGAATTTGAATCATATTATAAAGAGAGTTATCTAAGATAATTAAATGTGATTTGATTATCAAAGATGTAAATAATGTGAATGTGACTCACATTATTTGAGCACATGAGAATAGAGATCCAAGATGATTAAATGTGATTTAATTATCATGAATATGGATAATGTGGATAGCACTATCCATATTAATCATATATATTATAAATGTGATTTACAATATTTAATAGAGAGCAATTTGTAATTTACATTTGTTAATTAAATGTTGATGTGAATTGGATTCACATTGGACAATTAATTGAAAATGTAATTCACATTTTACTTTGGGTTGTGAATGTGATTCACAATTTTCCAATGGTAAGATTGCAATATTCACAAAATAATTATGAATTATTTTTGTTGAATAATTTATAACAAGTGTTGTTGTAAATTTTGGAGATTTCTATGGAATAATGTAATCTCATAGGATCTCATGAGATTACATGAGGTTTCCACCAAATCCCATATTATGGAAGGAGGCAATCTTCATTCCATAAATCTCCATGCTTGATTGATTTAATTTGGGATTAAATCATATTGATTTATCAATATATATTTAATGTAAATTAAATTAATTGTTGTTGGTTTTTTACCAACAAAATCTTGGCCATTAAAAGAAATACAAATCAATGTGAGCCATTGGATTTGTGTTGCCCATGGATTGAGATCCATGGATCCCAAAATATTATAAATAGAAGGGCACCCCTTGCTCTTCATATGCTAATGAGAACATAAGGCTCTCTCTCTCTCTCTCTCTCTCTCTCTCTCTCTCTCTCTTTCTCTCTACACGTCCTCTTTCCTTCTCTCATGTGGCCGTTCACCATGGATGCCCTAGAGAGAGTCTCCATTACCGCAGCATCGTCGTTATGTTGTCCGATCGTTTGCTCATAGATCTACGTATCCTTCGGTACACCTCGTTCGTGAAGAAGACATCAGATCTCATGTGTCGAGATCAGGAGATCCGCCGCTTGGATCATCAACATGGATTGCGAGAAGCACGTGTTTCATCAACACGCTCGCAAGCGTCTCCTCTGTCGGATCGGACTTGAGACAGGAGGCCTCTTCATTTAGAGACTCGATCGCAACCACGCATCATGAGGTAATCCTATTACTTGTTTGTAATTTAGATGAAACGATTCGAGAAGTGTTCTTGGATCATGTGGTTTCATTACATGAAAAAAATTTTAAATTTCGTTGCATCGAGCAACTAGTACGACTAGTCACTCTCGATCGCATACGATGCGATCCTTACGCTTCCATGATGCTCTTAAGGATCTAACCATATCCTTCAAGTGGTATCAGAGCCTTAGGTTGAAGGTTTCGGATATGATCCATAAACCTAAGCCGACTTGGGTTCGTTAGGGTTGCAAAAGTTTTATCGCATTTCATTTTCGTATCTCTATTTAGTGATTTTTTTCGACCCTATTTAAATTGTTTAAACACGAAAATAAAACTATTATTTTGTTCCCCATTAAATAAGGAAACTATAGGATCTGATGTTACATTATTTCGAATCCGTTTGCTCGAGTTATGATCAAATTAGTGAACATGTATCTACTGTTTCGGGGACTGCGAATCATGGAGTAATTAAGGAGTTAATTACTGATTTGAAATGCCTTGAAATGCATACAAAATTACTTAGATTCTGTTGGCAAATCAAGTTAGCAAACTTTGAAAACTTACTTTACTTAATTTGGATTTAAATTGATTGAGATATGCTAATTTTTGTAAGTGAGGGTCACTGCTGGAAATTACTTTCCTAATCAAGAACCTTGTGGTTGTCATTTAATCAATTAGTGAAATTTAATGATTTAATTTCCTCGAATAATTATGGAAAAATATTTGTGCAATATTTTATGATAATTATTTCCTTAAATGGCATTGCCTTAACAAATATTTGATTAGATATGATCTAGATCACAATTGGTTACGCAATCTACTTTCCAACAAACATGTTGCTTGAATAGGATTTGGGATTTGTTTAGAAAATCTCATTATAATGTTAATAAAAAATGTTTTGATTATTATTATATGGAATAATTTTGATTGAAAAACCGATTATCATCTCAAGTAGTGATCTATTTTGCATTATCCTTTCCCGAGGCGGATATGGTATCTAGTCTGGGAGCGTTGGGGTAGCAGGTTGCACCGTGTGCGGTCTGTCCCACTCTCGCAAGTACTGGCCATGATAGCGGGTAGGGTTGGTATAATGCTTAAGAAATCATGATGTATTTCATATTATTAAAATTTGAAATAATATGTATTTGAGATAATACCATAATTCAAGTAACAATAAAGAATGTTTGTTGGATATTAATTGGAATATTAATTTAATATGATTAGATTAATTGGAATCCAATTAAAATTAAAATACTCTATTATGAATAGAGATGTTATTTTCCTTGTAAGATTTAATCATAATGAATATGATTCATGATGATTAATTAGAATTTGAATATGATATGGACGATCACCTAAGTGACATCCATGGTCTCCCGTCAAGGCGGAGGGTTCCGTCACAAGATATTGTATGTAGGAGACGCTTGTCCAAAGTGACAGCTCCAGCATACAATCCATTGGGATTGGGATCTTCGATTCTCGAAAGAGTAAGGACATATGCGTAGTGACCCCAATATCGGGTCCTCGTATTATTGGG
Organism: Ottelia alismoides; assembly: GCA_037367405.1. Taxonomy (NCBI): domain Eukaryota; kingdom Viridiplantae; phylum Streptophyta; class Magnoliopsida; order Alismatales; family Hydrocharitaceae; genus Ottelia; species Ottelia alismoides. The sequence continues at coordinate 202,153 of JAZKJV010008137.1, read as the reverse complement.
GAGATATTGGATTGCGAATAGCGAGTTGTATTCTTGTTGACGGTTGGTTCAATTAATGACGGGTAAACATCACCTTAGGGTGGTGGGCCCGGGTGTTAAAGACCGAATTGGGAGACAAAAGTTGGACTTGCAAGGCGGAATGTGTTCCCGCTTCTTTTTATCGTAGTTAAAGGTTCTCATATTATTGGGATGTAACAAAGATAAGGAAGGAGATCCCAGATCTTGCTTGAGATATAATGGTAAGTATATCTCTTACATTGAAAGTGATTAAGGGAATGAACTTTCATTGTTGATAAGGCAAGACAACTTTGATATAAAAACTCCTAAATGAAAGTAAAATATGTATATATGTAAATATATGCACTTATGCAAATTTCTTATTTCAGATAATCCTTCATTAAACCCACTCAATGTTATACTCAATAATAACCAGTAAAATATCATGGATTGGATCCATGATAAAGATATTGTTTCTTGCAGTTGAACACATAATATATATGGTTGCAACGTGCAAGTTTCCTCGTAATAATGAGGAATGACAATTATAATAGATGATAGGACTTCAACCCTAGGGTTTGTATGTCTCTATAGTCCTGATCTCTCATCGAATGTACTTTGGAAGTGACATGTCGATGATGATCATAATTGTCAAATAATCCTTATTAAATTCTAAGAATATGTTCTAGCATATGTGCTCTCAACATTTAATCATGAATAACGTAGTTCTCTGCATCATGCAGAATGGTGGCTCTATAAGAGATGATGTATTCAAATTGTTTGAGTACCTACCTGAACCAATGTTTTAGGAGTTTAGATGGATGTAAATACGATGAGTGTCATCATTCTACTGTCTATACTCTGGTCATTCATGATGCTTCATATTATTCATATTGTATGAATTGAATGAAGCATGCATAAATGTTGAAATATTCTTATATTGAAATTTTTTGGTTTCAACATAAGAGATCCTTTGTCTTAAGCAATGGTTGCTTATAGATAAAAGGAGCGCAGTGGAAGCATGGGTTGGACCCAATTAAGAAGGAAAGTCAAAGAGTTGATTGTACTTCTGGGACTTCCATATGACATCCAAATAGTTGGATGAATGCCAATACTGCAATAAGCTGATGTATTGATTGTGTGACTATCTTGTCTATCTAGGATCCTTAGAGAAGAATCCAGATGGTGCATGAGAATAATCTACATCTACATATAATAATTGAAATTGATTTTCTTATTTGATAAGATCAAAGTCTAATAATTGTATCTCACTCTTCTAATAACACTTGCAATTGGTTGCATATGTATTAGAAGACTATAAAATTTGATTTTAAGGTTTAATAGTCATCCACATGGATATTGATGCAATTGTTGCAACAATATCTATTGGGTAGATGGACTTATTATTTTCAGTGGGAGAGCTCTTAGTCTTAGAGAATGTCTCTATGACCTAGATATTAGAATACACTCATTGTTTATTTCTAAATGTTGAAAATAAACGTGAATTCTGTAATAGACCTATCATAAAGAGTTATGATGGAGATATTTCGGATAGTAATCTAAAATCTTGTGGACTCTACTAAATTAGAAAATTAATGAATGGTTCATTAACATTTCTAATACTAAAATTAAACCTTAAAAGATCAATAGGAGAATGAAGAGCATTTGATAATGATCTAAAATCATTTGATAATGATCTGGCATCAAGCCTTTGACAATTGTCCGTTGATGTGATCAATAGACTAGTGAGAGATGAAACTTTAGATTGTCTAAAGGTTCAAATCTTACATACTTGTGAATATTGTATTCAAAAGTAAAAATGTCTAATACACCCTTCCTTGGAATGGTGTAAGATGTCAAGGTATTCAAGATCTCATGTATATTAATGTATGTCAACCATCTATATCAGAATAAACATTATGGATATGTAATATCTATTGATGATTATTTTTTATATGAGATTTCTTCTCCTCACTTAGAAACCTTTGAAATGTTCAAAGATTTCACAAGTTTTGTTTAGAACCAAAGTTTAAGGAAGATTAAAAGAATTTGATCTAATCTAGGTAGTCCGTGCCTATTAGATGAATTCATAGAATACCTTATAGTGATATGAATATTATTTTTATCTCACTCCTCCTAATAAACCTAAACTCAAGAGAGTTGTAGGGAGATACAACTGGATCATGTATGACATGATTTGATCAATATGATTTTTAGCATAATTACCTATTAGTTTTCAGGTATATATGTAGTAGAGACTACAATATATATCCTTAATAAGGTTCCAAGCAAGTAAGCTGGAATTTAACACTTGAAAGTGCTACTTCATTAGGAAAATAAAGGATTCTATTGGATACCTACTTTATGACCTTGAGATTCTTAAATGATCTCTTTATTGAGAATATGATTCTTATAGGATGACTCTCTTGAGAATCAAGATGAAAATGAAGTCAAGGAACTCATTTAATCTTAAGATGATAATGAGGCTCCTGGAATCGGAAACCGAAAGGACAATTAAAGATGAAACACTAATACCTCTTCAAATAAGTTTGAAGATGGATCCATGTATCAGTTGAATCTGATAATGATCTAACTTCATATGATGAAGCTTCTAAAGATCATGACATGGAAAGATGGATGTTAGCAATAAAGTCTAAAGTAGACTTCATATACAAGTGTTGTATATGGACCCTCGAGGATCCACCTATATGGGTAAGACCCATTACGGTGTAAATGTATCTTCAATAGAAAGAGGGAACCTGATGAGAAGGTAGAGACCTTCAAAGCACAGTTTGTAGCCATGAGCTACACACCGAAGAGAAGACATCGCTTGCGATGAGACTTGCTCTTTAGTGACCATGCTTAAACCTATCAAATTATTGCTAACTTTAGCTACACAATATGACTTTGAAATCTTCAAGATGGAGGTCGAGATTGCATTCCTCTATGAGTACATCTCTGAGGATATTCACATGAAGTAGCTGATGAATGTACGTTTCGTCATCTTTATTCTATCATTTTGGCCATAAAAAACTTAGTAAATGCTTGTAAATAGCGTTAATTCATGTATTTTATCATCCATGCATATTTGTGTAAATAGTGTATAAAATACGGTTTTTAAAGCCAAAATTATAGAATAGAGAAAAGAAAAGAAAAGAAAAGAATAAAATATTTTAATATTTTATGACTCGAAACCCCGAGACCTAGGCATCTCGATGACTAGGTCGACAAAGAATAAAGTAGGGGGAGATAAGGGCCAATATACAATAAAAATCCCTTTTATTTAATTCATTTTTTATTTATTTTGTGACCTATTTTTTGTTCCACTTTTTATACTTCAAACAAAGAAACTTTGAACATGAAAGTTGTATATAATTAAGTATAGAAAAAGACAAAATTGATTTCACACAAAAATCATGTACAGATAAAAAGTTATGATATGAATAAGATTCCAGAATCCGAACTTCCCAGACATGTATCTCTCCAATAAAAACTTGAAATCTATCAAAATCACTTTAATTGTATATAATTTTCAATAAGCTATTTAATGAAGGCAGTTTCATATTTTTTGGAGCTACGGTTTTAAAGTTGAGTTTTGGACCCTTATTGTATACTTGTACTCATTAAAATATTCATTTTATTTATTATTATTTATTTTTATAATTTTATATTTTTCTAATTTTGCAAATATTATTTATAATATATGTATATATTAAAACATGAATAAAAACATCAGATATACAAAAAAATAAAATACCTGTAAAGATACCTATATAATAAATACTCCTATTTTATTAAGTGTACAAAACACATCAGAAAATAAAATAAAAAATATATCTAAGTTCATAAAAATAAGTTATAAATTTATAAAATAATAAACAAAATAAATAAAATCAAATATACTAAATAAAAATAAATTATTAAAATACATAGATGAATAAAACTGTATAGAAGCTAAAAAAGGAAACTTGTAATTTTTAATCTTGAAAAAATAAATAAATATCATAATAAAATACTTTATAAAATAATAAACATTTTTTTCAATAACATAAAAATAATAAAATCATTTTTTATTTTTAATTATATTAATAAATCTCTTTTCCAACGAATTTTCTGGTTGGTCCACGTGGACCAACTAGAATCCTTCATTGGTTGACCTCGGTCAACTCTCTGACCGAGGTCTAGCTCGTGTCAGACTGAGTTTTTTTGACATTTTCTCTAATTTTTGGAGAACGCATCTTTCACCATCTCATGTTGAAGTCTTCTTGACTTTTGCTCGCCATGCATCGAGGATTCACACCTATAGTTCTCCTCGACCTTTGCATCGCTGGCGTGCTCCAGATCCCTCGTTCTTTGAACCCACTTCGTCAACCATTCAAAAGACCCCCCCCCCCCCCCGACCTTACTTGAACTTTTGATCACTCTTCCACCGCTCTACCCTAAACCTAGGACTTCGAAGACCTTCCTCGTGACAGCAGGAAGCGATTGCACGTGTCAGGAGGCCGGAGAGGTGTTGAATTGAGCGAATCCACCTCATCGGAGTGCGCCACTACGGTGAGTGTTCTAACTTCTCTTTTGATTCCTTTGAGTTCCATAGGACTGTAGTAGTTAGTCGTATCCCATATCGATCATCGATCTTATCTTAATCATCGTAAAATCAAACATCTGAGTGCGACCGGAGCGCAGGTTCTTTCCGGCCGTAGTCGATCATCCCACGCTTTTCCACCTCCGTTCTACCCTCCAACGGAGTCGAGGCATTTTGCCCATGACTTTTTGACTATTTCTTGCTGGTATAAAGGGCACCGCATTGACTGGAGCCAAATTTTGGCACTCGCCGGAGGTTCTTCAGCCCCTCAACTCTGCCACCTCCGTGTGAGCGCACCAGGCCACCTCATCGCCTTCCGTTGCCTCCAGCATCTACAGGGCACCTTCAGGAACACCCCGGGCCTTTTTGGAGCTCCATCGAGCAACGGAGGAGGAAGATCAACACTGGGGAAACTCTCCCCTCGCGAGTTCTTCTCAGTTCATCGAAGGGACTCCCTGTCCGTTGCATCAAGAACACCATCCCCAGGTTCCCAGTCGCTGTCCGATTTTGAAAGCCCTCAGCTATTGATCCTCTCCCGCTGACCTAATCGCATCCACTCGTCCGCGAAGGGGCATTGACCGATGCGAGTGTGCCACGTGTTTAAGTGAAGGACGCCGGCCGTTGGATGCGCTCAGGAAGGGTAATTTTGCATTATACCCTTGCCACTTTTGCATTTAAAATTTGAATCTCAAACTTTCATTTCTACCTTTGAATATTTTGTAATATTTACAACTTGGCCCCCAAATTTTGTTATATTACGACGTGGTCCTTGTCCACGTCACCTCACATGACTCATGCGTGTGAGGTGCGTGGGCATTTTGCAAAGGATCGCCTGGGATTATTGTCATTTCAATTAGGTCCATGAACTTTTATTTCAGTTATAAAATTTTTGGTACAATTGCTTTTTGACCCCCAATTTTTTAAATTACTAGTAGGTCCCCGCCAGGCATGTGCGAGTCACGTGCGGGCTTGTGAATTTTACAAAGTTAACCTTACATTTTTGGATATTGGTGATTGGTCCATGAATATTTTTATTTAGTTGTAAATTTTCTGGGAAAAATGCACATACCCCCCTAGACTTCTGGATATTTACATATATGCCCCTACTAGTGTTGATTTTTCTCTTTGTTGTTTGCACTTATTTCATGCATCTATAAAATCTTAAAATTCCCAAAAAATTATCATAAGCTCATGTTTAGTTGCTCTTTCAGCCATATTTTTATTTTGCATTTTTATATTTATAAAAAGGCAAAAACATGCATTTTCTCTACTGTCTGCAATAGAAAATGCATAAAAATTATCAAAACCCTTGAAAAAATCTGAAAAAATCACATTTTGTTTGTTTCTATGTGTTTTAACTTCACTCCAAAAATCACATTTTGTTTGTTTCTGTGTGTTTTAACTTCACTCCAAAAATCACTAAAAAATCCAAAGGAAAACCCCTAAAAATAGTAAAACTCTTAAAAACTTCATAAAAATATTAAAAAATTTAGAAAAATCCTAAAAATATACTTTTTGTCTCTGATTTTTTTCTGTTTTATTCTCTTTGTTTTAAAATTAATTTTAGGAATTTTTGGTTCTGTTTGAATTTTTTATCCTCATGTTAGTTTCATCCCTTTATATTGTTCATTGTTTTCAGTATTTTTGCCTTTAAAAATACCAAAAAATTAGGAAAAATATAGAAAAAAACATAAAAATATTAGAAAAATAAAAAGCCTAAAAATATTCTATTTCCTGAATTTTGCTTATTTTTACATATTTTTATAAATATATTATCTCTCTTGTCTTTTATTGTATATATACTTTCTTTTATCATTTAAAAGAAAAAATAATATAAAAAATAATAAATATAAAAAGAAAATACAAAATCAGAAATTAAAAATCAAAATATAAAAATATAAAATTCAAAATAAAATAAAAAATTATAATTTAATTAAAAACCCATAAGAAGTTAAATCTGGCTAAGTGATTCACAAGATATAAGGTGCTTGACTCTTGTTTAGCCTGATTTACTCCTTTTCTTCATGTGTTCGAACCCTACTTGCTTGCTATTATACATTCTTAGTAGTGTATAATAAATTTTAATCCTTGCTCTTAATTACTTGATTGTCTGTGTGGGTTAATTGTTGATAAACGAGAAGGTTTGAGTAGTCGCCTCAGCGACAGTGAGCCTTATTTGTCAGGACATTACTTAGCGACTCTCGTCATCCCGTTTTTCAAATGGCGCCGTTGCCGGGGAGCATCGGCTTGTAGAGTAGACCTGTATCTTTTTATTTGCTTAGCCATTTTTGATTTCTTCTTTCCATTGTATAATTATTGAGAATTGTCTAACACCTTTTTCTTGTCTTCTTGATAGGGACCACGGACCGAGGAGGATCGCCTAAGTGATTCTACGCAACCTTGGGAAGCGGAGATGGCTATTCTACCCTAGCCGGCAGGAGGAGCTAGAGAGAGAGGATAGTTAGCCTTTTAGTTTTGTGAGAGAGAGTCTTTTGTTTATTAATTTGTACTAATACAAGTACCCTGGACTTTGGAATTCGGTCCCAATTTCCAAGTGTTTGTTCACTTGGGGGCTCACCGTAGTTTTACCGCGTTTTCATCGCATTTTTTATTTTGTTTTCCAATTTTTGTTTTCTTTCTTTTGTGGAATGAGCCCTTAATCTTTAGGTGTGTTTGATCGTGTAATCTAAGGCCAAACACTTAATAACCTTTGCTTGCACCTATAGTCTTGACGTTTGGACTTAGAATTAACTAATTGCTATAGTACTCAGTCTTGAAGCCGCGTGTCGCTAGAGGTCGTATACAGCACTGGCAGGATCCGTTGTGGAGGACACCGATCGGCATCAGAGACCGGACTTAGGCTTCATTCTGAGTACTTAGCATTTGGTTCTTCACGTATAGCAATTGCCTGCTTAGGATGATTTCCGTGTGCATATCGGCATTTAGTATAGGTTTAAAAATTCATGTTTTGCATCTCGCATGGAGAGAGCTGGGAGGAACTGTAAGTCTTCTAACTGAGCATTCATCATCCAGGCACAAAGGTGAGATTTCCATCTTGGTGTCGCCTTGCATTGCTTTTCCGATCTTCTCCCTCTATTTTTGAATCAAATAGGAATCAAAGAAAATACCAAAAACGTTAGGTGCTTGTATTGAATCTACTCGAAACAAGTGATAACACAAAAATATTAAAATAGGGACTGCTAAAAATACTTGACCTTAATAAAATTGACTAATCAGACTCATTGCCTTGGGGTGAGAAAAGCCCTCATTTGTTTTCAGGTTGCATAGGAAGGTCTCTTTCCCTGTGAGGTGAGCGACGTCGTAAGGATTATAGCCCAAAACCCAATCTGTGGCTGCCTTGTGTATTGCCTAGATTTCCGAGGTATTGGCACTTCTATCGTACATAAACGAGTAGAGCTTGGTCGGCATTGATGACTCTCTATTGTGTAGAGCATTGACCTTGTCTGAAGTATCGAGCATAGGCCACGTCTTCACGGGGGTGTCTGTCTCATCGTCTTGCGTCCGAGTAAGTTCTTACACGCTCACGGGTGATTCCGTTACGAGTGAGATCCGAAGTATTGGTTTCGCTTATCAGCTTCTTCCCTCTATTTCTTTGGTTGAGTAGGGGTCCAAGAAGGGTTACAAGGACATAAAAAAGTGTAGACTATAGGTTACACAGGAGGAAGATAAGTACGGGATACTTTTCTGGCAGTACTCTCTCTCCTATAGGTGTAGCGCTCTAACGACTCGTTACAAGATAATTGCCTGAAAATCAAATCTAAAACTCACAATGATAATTGCCGAACCTTCACGGCTTGATGGGTCGAGTTGGTGAATCCATTGCTTTGAGGTTTGATTAATTAGTCATATTAAGGTCAAGATCAAAAACATCGTGCCTTTGCACCATTTTTGCTCTCCCTCCATTTGACCCTTGCTAATTGTGAGCCATCTACTGTTTTACATTCCAATTATTTCTTGTCTCCCCTTGTGCTATTCATCCATCATCTATCCCTTTTGACCCTCTCAAGATGTCATCACACAGATGGTTTAGTCGGGATCCAGCCGACGCCCACATCGATTCCGTGTCGCCAACATTTTCAATAAGGCGGGGTGAACTCCAAGGAATTAGTTCGGATCTTGCAAATTTCTCCGTGGACTCCCCTATTCTCTCTTCTTTCAACACTTGCCTTTTACTAATAAATCCGTTGTTCGGGATGGACTTGCAACCCGAATTAGCTCTTCCCCTTCAAATAAACCGGGATTACTCTTGTCTCAGAATTAAACCCCTGTGGATGGAAATTGATTTCAGTCAATATCCTATGCTCCGTTCACAGTATTCTGGGATTCGCCTTAATTCCAGACTCATCTCAACAGTTGGTGCTCAAGAAGATACTGATCAGGGTTTACTCCGTCATGCAGATTCTCAACCTGATCGCAAGCCAGTAGTTCAAGTCCATTCCAAAATGGCTCCAACTGGCAGAGGAAAAGATCCGCAGCCCCAGCCAGCTGAACCAGCAGACCAGGGGGAAGGACAGTACACTACACAGAATGAGGTCAACAGTCAGTTTCTCGCGTCTATCCAGGCTATCCAACAGCAACTAACCAACCAGGCTTTGGCCCAGACCACATTCCAAGATATGCTTAATGACTTAAGGAGAAGGGCCGATGCGAGAGATGGCAGACGGAAGGATGAGCTAGACCAAGAGTTCAATCCGGAAGGTGCAGGAGATGAATTTTCAGTGGGAAGACCTGAGTTTGATAGAGTGGATGCAGAACCACCGCAGCCAAAGCCAATCTTGAAAGAAACATATACACTAGAGCGGGTTGTATCACCGATTGGATCCGAATTCCACAAATTCACGCCCACTTTGAGCTGAAGCCGCAATTCCTGTCTTTGCTTCCAACATTTCATGGGAACACCACTGAGGAACCATATATCAATCTCAAGAAGTTCGGTCGCATCTGTGCCACTGCTCACTACCCTGGTATTCTGTTGGGGGTAGTGAAGATGACCGCTTTTCCTTTCAACCTCCAAGATAATGCCTTGTATTGGGTCGACCACTTGGGGAAGGTAGTCACAACCTGGGAGGAGCTTAAGTCTATATTTCTCCACAAATTCTACCCTCTCGGTCGCTTGAACCAGATGCGTGCCCGCATCTCCAGCTTCTGTCAACAACCCCACGAAACTATCCATGAAGCATGGGAAAGATTTAAAGATCTCCAGGAGAAGTGTCCCCACCACGAGATCCCTAAGACTAGTCTCGTATAACATTTCTTTGGTGGGGTCACACTCGAGAGCCAAAAGCTCATTGATGCCCCTTGTGGTGGCTCTCACTTCAACAAGTATGAGGACGTAATATGGAATGTCTTTGAAGAAATGGTTGAAGGAGCGGCCACTCAGTCCTCATCATGTAACTATATGAAGATGCCAGCCACCATCAGCAAGCCAGTGAACATGGCTACCCACACTGAAGACAAGGACGAGAGCTCCATCCTCAGCATTATTGGGAGCCACTTGTCTAAAATTGATATCATTTAGAAGAGGTCCCAAGACCTCGAAAATTTATCCGTCATCGAGAAGAGGACCCAGGGTCTGGAGAAGCTCGACGTGATTTCTCAACAACTGGAGTTGCTAGTTCGAGCCCTGAATGCTAACATGTGCAACTTTGTATCTGCCACTGTCGAGCCGTCCGCTGAGAGGAAGGGGCCTTCATCGTATCAAACACCTCAGCCGACCACACCGCCGCCTCAGCCCGATCAGCATGTGTACTACGTGCAGGTGCTGGAGCAGCCCCCGTAGTCCCAAAACCAGATGGTTGTCTATCGACCAGAGCTGCAGCCAGTCTATTCGGAGCAGTTTCCTCCTCCCCCACCACAAATTCAAGAAATCAACGGTGTATGGGAACATGAACAGCAGATGACCCGTCCTCAGGAAGATTTGTAGGGTCAGAACTCGGCCAACTGGCTACCTCACCAGCAACAGCAGAGAGGTAGGAACTTCCATCCCTTTCAGCCTCAGAATCAGCAGCCGCAGCAATATGGAAACTCATGGAGGCAAGGATACCAACAGCAGCAATTTGGCTACCGTAATGAAAGCCACCCCCCACAGCAACCGGCTGCAACATATCACAATTCATACCCCTCGCAGCCGTATACACAGTATTCCTCTTGCTTTCCTCCCCACCATTTTCTGCAAGGATATTAACAGTAACCCCCTTCACAATATCAAAACCAGAGGCCCCAAGGGGGCTACTCATCTGAGATTGTACCGGTGAACCCGGCCCTCGCCTGTCTTGAACAACTTGTCAAGAACATGGCTGAGATGACCCAGAAGATTGACGACCTGACGGCTGCCAAGACCGTCATACCAGCCTAGGTTGAGGCCAATCCGAATAACTCTCGACGCAAGGAGCATGTAGCTTGTAGTGATCTCCCCGATTCAGGTAGAACTAATTTGTTTATATCTAACGTTGTTACTCCCAGGAGCGGTAGAACGTTGCAGCCATCAACAGCTGTGATGGGAAAGCATAATGTGTCTGACGGGGAGTCCTCAGCCCAGCCAGCACGAGGGCCACACAACATTTTTGAAGGAGCACCATCTGCAGAAAATTCACAAAAAAATGAAGAAAATATAAAAACACAAAGAGATGACAACAACCTCGGTGGATCAGCCGGCATTGGAGATGAAGGCAAATTTTCCGGAACCAGCATCTGCCTTGGAGAATTTTGCACCTGCAGCGAAGCCAAAGCCACCATCAGAAGCCGAGCTTGTAGTTTTTGGTCCACACATTGTAGATGATTCTGTACCTTTTTGCCATCTACCTGTAAACAACAATATGGACACTATTTTGAATGACATTGTTGGAGATTGTGTAAATATCCCTTTCCCAGAAGAAATGAAAAAACACAAAAAATGGAAATTTTGAAAAGTGCTTTGTCCGATCCTGCCATCATTGAAATTATTCAGAATTTGGTTTTGAATATGCCACTAATGAAAGCTCTTGAGTACATGCCACCTGTGAAGAAAGGACTGAAGGATGCATGCACAAATAAGCGTAGGCCTCATCCTCATAATTCCAGGAATAAAGGTGGCAAGTCTGAAAAGCATATCCTTACAATGGCCACAGTTAATGCCATCAACAACCTCCCGGATAAGAAGCTGGATATGGGAGCACCTCTTGTGTGTTGTCAGGTGTTTAATCAGGAATTTGAACGAACATTGCTCGACAGCGGGTCTTCTGTCAACCTAATGCCAGACTCACTGCTTACAGAATTCAGGCTAGGACCGCTCAAACCTACAAAGATGATTCTACAGTTCGTAGACAAATCAGTTAAGCGTCCTAGGGGCCTGTTGGAGGACGTAATAGTCATGGTCCAGGGGAAGCAGTTCCCGACCGATTTTGTGGTACTAGATATGGACGTCCCCGCTCCAATGCACCTGACCCCAATAATACTTGGACGACCATTCATGCGAACGTCGAACGTAGTGGTGAATTACAAGACTGGAGAAATCACTTTTGGCACTAGCAGTAAAACAATCAAAGTGGAGACTCTGCCCAAGGGAGCACCACCAGAAGGAACATCCGCATCATGCGCAATGGTGATTGAGTATTCTGATAACTACGACTTTCTGGCAGAAATTCAAGATACCAACTTATTCCTGGATGACAATGAGATCCATGAACTCCTCTGCCCTGAGGAGGGATTGGAGACCGCAGTCGAATTTCTCCTTATTGATCAGGATGAGGTGTTTGCTGATACACTGGATGAAACTTCCGTGAGAGTGATGTGCCTTCAAGATCAAGAGCAAATTGTTGAAGAATCTTATGATGAAGAGCAAATTATTGAAACATTATGTCAAGATTTGAATGAGGAGGCAGAACAGAGTATGGTGGACACCGAACAGATGAAAGAATCACCACCTGAATTAATAGCTGAAGTCACTTTGGAAGCAGTTCAGACCCCGCTAGATTCGAAACCCTTGCCCTCCAATATGAAATATGCCGTTCTTGCGGGAGAACCTAACATGTACCCGGTCATTATCAATGCATATCTGATCGAAGAACATGAATCTCGTCTGATGGAGGTTCTTGAACGCAACCGCAAGGCGATTGGCTGGAGAACTTTGGATCTTCATGGGATCAATCCATCACTATGCTCGCATCGCATTTTCCTGGAGGAATATTGCAAACCCTCTTGAGAACTTCAGAGAAGATTAAATCCTAATCTATGGGAGGTTGTGATGAAAGACATCCAGAAATGGTGTGATGCAGGATTTATTAATCCCATCTCCAACAGCAAATGGGTGAGCCCTCTGCATGTGGTGCTAAAGAAATCAGGAATCACCATTGTAAATAATGACAAAGGAGAGGAGATCGCAACCAGAGTACCCACCTCTTGGCGAGTATGCGTGGACTACAGAAGACTTAATCTCGCCACCAAGAAGGACCACTTTCCTTTACCCTTAATCGACCAGATCTTGGAGAGATTGGCTGCGAAGGAATACTTCTGCTCCTTGGATGGATACTCTAGGTATAATCAAGTTGCTATCGCTCCTGAAGACCAAGAGAAGATCGCGTTCACCTGTCCTTTTGGTACATATGCCTTCAGACGGATGCCTTCGGGCTCTGCAACGTCCCATCCACATTTCAAAGGTGTTTGCTAGCAGTTTTTGCCGACATGGTAGGCAACTTTCTTGAGGTCTTTATGGACGATTTTTGGGTCTACGGAGCTCATTCAATCATTATCTGGATTATTTAGACCGAGTCTTACGGAGGTGCTGCGAAGTAAATCTTGTGCTCTCGTGGGAGAAAAGAAACTTCATGGTGACTGAAGGGATCGTGCTGGGTCACGTTGTTTCTAAACGTGGCATGGAGGTTGACCCAGCCAAGTTGGACGTAACTTCTAGACTTGAGCCACCAACAACAATCAAACAAGTCAGGTCATTCTTGGGCCAAGTCGGTTTTTACCGACAATTCATCAAAGATTTTAGCAAATTGGCCAGACCGTTGACTGAGTTGCTCGGCAAGGAGAATGAATTCATTGTAGATGACCATGTGCTCCTTGCCTTTAATCAGCTGAAAGAACTTATCACGTAGGCCCCTGTCTTACAGCCATCGATCTGGACTTAGCCTTTTGAGATAATGACCGATGTGTCAGATTATGCCATTGGTGTTGTACTTGGACAAAGGAAAGATAATGTGCCTATTGCAATTCACTACGCTAGTCGAATGCTCGATGAAGCCCAGCGAAACTACACTGTCACTGAAAAAGAGCTGCTAGCGATAGTCTTTGCCTTGGAGAAGTTCGGATCCTATCTTTTCAGATCCAAAGTGATCATCTACACTAACCATTCGGCCATCCGGTATCTACAGCAGAAGAAGGACGCCAAACCACGCCTTATTCGGTGGATCCTTCTCCTCCAAGAATTTGACCTTGAAATTAAAGATAAACCTGGGGTAAATAATGTGGTAGTCGATAATTTGTCGAGGCTTCCTGAGCCAGAATCTCCTGTGCTGAGCCTGCAACCAATCACAAAAACCTTCCTAGACGAGGCAATTCTGTCAGTCACCTCGCTTCCATGGTATGTGGACATTGTGAATTATCTCGTGACCAAGAAAATCCCGCAGGACTGGCCGAAGTTGAAAATAGACAGATTCTTGTTTAAATCCATTTCTACCAGTGGGAGGATCCATACTTATTTCGTGAGGGGGCAGACTGCATTTGGAGAAGGTGCATTCCTCAGGAGGAAGTTCCAAGTGTCCTCGCCCTATGCCATGATCACGATTCTGGAGGACATCATTCAGGCAGACGAACGGCAACAAAAGTTCTTCAGAGTGGCCTCTAGTGGCCTACACTATTCAAAGATGCAGACGATTATGTCAAACGTTGCACTGACTGTCAGAAGATGGGCGGAACCATAAGAATGAGAGACACGATGCCTCTGAAATTAATTCAGATATCAGATGTCTTCGACGCATGGGGCATCAACTTTATGGGCCCATTTCCCAACAGCCAGGGTTATGGATATATTCTACTTGCTGTCGATTATGTAAGTCGTTTGGTGGAGGCTATCCCCGCCCGAACCGCCGACTGTATGACCGTATGTCGATTCTTGAGAGATCACATTATAGCACGGTTCGGGATTCCCAAGATTCTAATATCTGAAGGGGGTAGTCATTTCATAAATAAAGAGGTGAAGAAGCTGACTCAGGAGTTCTGCATTGAATATTGTGTTGCTTCACCTTACCACACGCAGTCCAATGGCTTAGCTGAATGTTCAAACAGGGAGATCAAGACAATTCTGTAGAAGCTTGTGCGTCCGGATCGCAAGAACTGGTCTCAGCTGCTTGAATCAGTTCTTTAGGCTTACAGAACAGCATACAAGTAACCCTTGGGAATGTCTCCCAACTGCCTTGTGTATGGTAAGCCATGTCATTTGTCCATTGAATTAATTAACAAATCTTTATGGGCCATCAACATCTGTAATTTGGATTCTGATAAAGCAGGGAAGAAACGAAAATTGGATCTGAGCATATTATTGGATTTCAGAGATTATGCATACGAAAACAGCCTGATGTACAAGGAGAAGGTCAAAACATGGCATGACAAGCATATCTGCGGCAAGTCCTTCGAGCCAGGTCAGAAGGTGTGGTTGTTTGATGCGAAATTAAAGATCTTTCCAGGCAAATTGAAGCGCAAATGGAATGGGCTATTTATGGTTAAGAATTTTAGTGACAATGGAAGTGTGTTGATATCTAATTTGTCAGCTGATGCATAGCCATTTGTAGTCAATGGACATGTTCTGAAGCCTTACCTTGAACATGATACATTCATGTCTGTCATTGACTCTATTTAAGTAATCTATAGGATTGAGCCTGATATTTCCAAAGAGGCAGAAGAAGACAAAGCAGAGCAAAACATTTTTGACTGACTTTTCTTCTTTTCTTCTCTTCTTCTTTTCCTTCTCTTCTATCTTATTCTACTGACAAGATGCCATCCCCTTCATCACTGCTACACTTCGGATGCACTTTATCCTAAGTATGGGGGGATATGCATCCCGAGTTGTTCATACTCCATCTTCTGATCTCTTTTCTTCTTTTCTTTTTTTCTTCTTTTCTTCTTTTCCTTTTCTCCTCTTTTTCTACCGAAAAAGGTGTCGCCCCTTTTTGTCAGTCTTCTATACTTCAGATGTACTTTGTCCTAAGTATAGGGGGTGTACACCCCGAGTTTTTATTTCATTCTTTGATCCTCTCCATTGTCTCCACTTCTTGTTTATACTTAGAGATATCTTACCGTAAGTATAGGGGGAGACAATCTGAGTACGATCTTGTTCATTCCCACCCTTGACCCTCCCTTCTTGGTGTACAGTCTGCTATACTTAGGATTATTTGATCTTTAGTATAGGGGGGACGGTTGACTTCTCATTCGTTCATTCATCTCTTATTCATTTATTAGACTTGTCTATACTCAGTACGAGTTATGTTTTCTCTTTTATCTTCGATTTATGAGGACATATCTCAAGCTAAGTATAGGGGGTCGTATATACTACGTATATACTTTAGTCATAACTCGTACTTTCGTATTTTTATTAATAAGATGGCTAATAATTCTTTAAAATGCATTAAAAAAACCTAATAAAAAGATGATGATCATTCCTTAAATTCTTTTTTGTATTTACTGATTAATAAATCAGGTGAAAATGTTTTTTTGCAAAATGTTTGAAAAATAGTTTGAAAATCTTTATGAAAAATATTTTGAAAACTATTTTGAAAATATTTTGTTACATGTTTTCAACCTTTGTAAAAATTGTTTGTTTTGAAAATTTTATTTTCTTTGTGTGAAATAAAATGTTTGAAAAATGATTTGCAAATGGTTTGAAAAATAATTGTAAAAATATTTTGACAAATCTATCTATACTGTTTGAAAACCTTTGTAAAATGATTTTTAAATGTGTGTACATGTTTGTAAAAATTATTTTGGACTATAGTTTTCAACAATTGTTTGAAAAAAAGGATTTTCAAATAAATTTGAGGAATACATACATCAAACCTAAAATTCTTTATTGTATATACCTATAAAGTTGACCACTTACCCTTGTAAATTCTTAAAATCCACTTCTTGTAAGTATAAGATACATCCCTGTATAAATATTTGTACCTAGTTTTTAGCCAAAATCTTTTTGTTTTCAAAAATCCCAAAAACATTTGCAAAATTAAAATACCAAAAATATTTGAAAAATATTTTTGAAAAATACAAAAATTGCATATGCATCATCTTTTCAAAAATCCTTAAAAAGTTCAAAATCTTGAAAATTACATCACAAAAATATTTTCTCATTCTGCATCGCATTTGCATGGCATTAGCATTTTTCGGATTGAATTTGATAGTTGAACAAGTCTAAGTAAAATCCGAAGATTGGAGCTTGGTTGGACCTTAAAATCTACCTAATAATAGGAAGCTTATTGGAACTGAAATTGAGGTACTTCAGGTCTAGATGACTTAATTCTTTGAGGATCACGAGACTTGGTTCAATGGATTCTTGACTGCCTAAGTAGAGTATTTCGGAAAACACGCATGACTCTTCCTGATAATGACCTAACTTGGACATATGCACCTTTCACATGGCTCAACTCAATTGGAGTGGTGAGGGGATTGGATTTGCCGGTATGAGACGCACACAAGTGGAAACATTTGTCCTCCTCTAGGGAGGGAAGTGCACCCAACCCGTCCAGTGATGAGGAATTCTAAAGATAGGAGAGTGTGGGTTACAATAAAGCTTCAAAAGAGGGATAGTCTACTGGCTCAAGAGGAAAAACTCCCTATGTAAATGCTGATGTATATAGTATTTCAAAAAAACTCCAAAAAATGGACATGCCTGTAAATAAAAATAAAATTCCTGCCGGAGTGTACAACATATGTTGTATAGTCAATAAGCATGCTTGAGTTCCAAAGTCATATCTTGTGAGCCTGCAGCTGGATGACTTGACTACACTGGTCTTGCATCCTAGGATAGGTAGCTACATTAGCTATTGTCCATTCTTCTCTTCACCCCCTCCTCTTGAGCTAGTTGCCACTTGAACTTAGAAGGGAATACCCCGCTCCTCGAGGAAGGAGTAATTGGATTGGGGAATCATTGGGTTGTCTTATTGGAGAAGTAAGTTTCTTTGTCATTCCAGTTGGGGAGAGCCACTATCACTTACACTGTACGAGTCAACTTCAAAGTCGTAAGGGTTTGCGTATGAGTTGAAATATTTCTGACCTGGCTATTGAGGAGACTTGAGCAGAGTTTTGGGATTCTCAAAGGCTGTTGGATTTCAAATCTGATTCCCATTAAGGTTCCGCCCGCACTAAAATTCCAAATGTCCGACTTAAGCTCCAAACTTTGATTTTGTGAAGACAAGTTTGATAATTAAACTAAATCTAATTTCTTCTTTTTCTTTTATTTGTTTTTTTTTCTGCACTTATTGCATAAGTGTTTGCTAGGGAATAGCAAAGGCAAGTATAGGGGGACGATGAATCTATGTTTCATCATTTTTATTCTATCATTTTGGCTTTAAAACCCCTAGTAAATGCTTGTAAATAGAGTTAATTCATGCATTTTATCATCCATGCATATTTGTGTAAATAGTGTACAAAATACGGTTTTTAAAGCCAAAATTATAGAATAAAGAAAAGAAAAGAAAAAGAATAAAATATTGTAAATATTTTATTACCCGAAACCCCAAGACCTAGGCATCTCGATGACTAGGTCGACAAGGAATAAATTAAAGTAGGGGGAGATAAGGGCCAATATACAATAAAAATCCCTTTTATTTATTTCATTTTTTATTCATTTTGGGACCTATTTTTGGTTCTGCTTTTTATACTTTAAATAAAGAAACTTTGAACATGAAAGTTGTATATAATTAAGTATAGAAAAAGACAAAATTGATTTCTCACAAAAATCATGTACATATAAAAAGTTATGATCTGAATAAGATTCCAGAATCCCAACATCCCAGACATGTATCTCTCTAATAAAAACTCAAAATCAATCAAAATCATCTTTAATTGTATATAATTTTCAATAAGCTATTTAATGAGGTGATTTCATATTTTTCGGAGCTACGGTTTGAAAGTTGAGTTTTGGACCCTTATTGTATACTTGTACTAATTAAAATATTCAATTTATTTATTATTCTTTATTTTTAAAATTTTATATTTTTTATAATTTTGAAAATATTATTTATAATATATGTATATATTAAAATAGGAGTAAAAACACCAAGAAAATACAAAAAAATAGAATACTTATATACAATACATAGGTCTAAAACCTGTAAAGATATCTATATAATTAATACTCCTATTTTATTAAGTGTACAAAACACATAAGAAAAATAAAATAAAAATATATCTAAGTTCATAAAAATAAGTTCTAAAGTTCTAAAATAATAAACAAAATAAATAAAATTAAATATACAAAATAAAAATAAATTATTAAAATACATAGATGAATATACATGTATATAAGCTATAAAAGAAAACTTGTAATTTTTAATCTCGAAAAAATAAATAAAAATCGTAATAAAGTACTTTATAAAATAATAAACATTCTTTATTCAATAACCTAAAAATAATAAAATCATTTATTATTTTTAATCAAATTAATAAATCTTTTTGCCAACGAATTTTCTGGTTGGTCCACGTGGACCAACCAGAATCCTTCATTGGTTGACCTCGGTCAACTCTCTGACCGAGGTCTGGCTCCTATCAGACTGAGTTTTTTTGACATTTTCTCCGATTTTTGGAGAACGCATCTTTCTCCATCTCACGTTGAAGTCTTCTTGACTTTTGCTATCCAAGCATCGAGGATTCACGCCTATAGTTCTCCTCGATCTTTGCATCGCTGGCGTGCTCTAGATCCCTCGTTCTTTGAACCCACTTCGCCAACCATTCAAAAGAACCCCCCCCCCCAACTTCCTTGACCTTTTGATCACTCTTCCACCGCTCTACCCTAAACCTAGGACATCGAAGACCTTCGCGGTGACAGCAGGAAGCGATTGCACGTGTCAGGAGGCCGGAGAGGTGTTGAATTGAGTGAATCCACCTCGTCGGAGTGCGCCCCCTCAGCTTGCTACTGGCGCCACTGTGGTGAGTGTTCTAGGTTCTCTTTTGATTCCTTTGAGTTCTGTAGGACTGCATGTTTACCCCGGACACCGGTGGTCTTAAGCTCCACACAAGGCGTGAACTTAGTCGCTGAGTCGACCACGCGACATCCGGAATAAGACAACAATTAACCCACAATAAATATATGCAATGAATATCCAAAAAAAAATGTGGAGTTAAAATTTATTATAACTCTACATGCAAATGTGTATAGGTGTAAGTACAGGTAGAGGTCGAACACTGGGAGGCGAATGGTTGTATGTAATGTATCGTTCAATTATTCAATCAATTGTGCATGTCCTTTTATTGTTTTTGTGGGTTTTGGGTTTTGTAATTTTTTTTTTATATTTTTGTTTTTATAATTTTTATTTTGATTTTATATTTTATACTTTTTTTTTGTTTATATTTCTAATTTTTATGTTGCTTTTGCGGTTTTATGATTTTTTTTAATTTTCTTTTTCATATTTTTAGGGTTTTTTTTTTCATTTTCTGGACTCAATATATATATAAATATATCATATATAATTTTTTTGGAATTTTTCAAAAACATTTTTCTATTTTTTTTTTGTATTTTCTAATTTGAACAGTACAAAAATGGCTTCTTTTTCATTTTTAAAAATTAGGAAAAATGCAAAAAATGCAAACTAAAATAGGGCGTGAACTAACATGGCATGGAGCACCTATCCTAATTTTTGTGGATTTTTAGAAGCCTTCTAGGTATTTTTAATAAATAGATAAAGAGACAAAAATAAATTAAGCCTGGCAGGGGCATTTTTGCAAATAAAATAAACTCCAGGGGCATCAGTGCAAAAATACATACTGAAATAAACATTTATTTTAATTTTTAGAACTATTCTACAATATATAAAAACCGCCAGGGCATAACTGCAAATTTTCACGCGCCTCACGTGGGACTGCACGTGAGGCACGGAGGGACCAAAATGCAAATACAATAAACTCAGGGTCCCTTCTACAAAATTTACAATTTATTTATAACGTGCTAAAATATTTACAGAATTAAAAATTAAATACAAAAAGGCGGGGGATGGTTTTTGCAATTTACCCCCAAAAGAGGCGCTATCCGACGGCTGATCTTCGTTCACTTGCCACGTGGCGCCTCCACGTGTGCCGATACCGCTTCGCCGATGAAGCGCTAGGATTAGATCTCAGGGTTGAGATCTACGATGGCTGCTTGCTTCATCTGACGGCTCTGGTTCAATCTGGGACCTGTTCTTCATCCGACGGCTGGGAAGCTAAGAGCAGGAACAGGGAAGAAGGCTGTGATGGCCGGGCTCCCTCGTCCTCGATCTCGCTCTCCAGGCGTCCTTCGAGGCTTCCGGAGGTCCTAGGAGCTTCCTGGCAGGTGGCTGAAGGTTCTGGAGTGGTTGGATCGAGCGGAGATACACCGGAGCGCCACCACGAAGTCGGAGAAGACGTGGGGCTCCAGGTGCCTCCGGCGACTTCTGGATGTGTCTCCTGGAGCCACATTAGGCTCCTAACCTGCAAGGAAAACACACTCGGCTCGAGGCGATTCTCCTCGGCCCACAAACTGAAGCTGTTAGCATGGAAATGGGTGAGGTGGCGATGCTCCGGTGAAGTGGCGGAGGAGAGCATCGATTCGCGAATCCAGGAAAGGATCCGGTTGGCCAAGGTGATTAGGAAGTGGAGAAGGCATAGGGGAACGAAATGGAGGTGAAAGCGGGTCGGAGAACGGTCGGGAACATGATGAAAAGCTCGCCGGAGCGGAGCTCCGGCGAACTACGAAATACCTAAATTACGCTAAACTACATATCTAAATGCGAAATAAAAAGCGAGAATGAAATGCATAAATGAAAAAACTACCTAAAAATGATAAAAGCGCAGCTCGTACCTGGCGAAACACCAGGGAGCAGAGACCTCGCCGGAGCGATGGCCGTGGGTGCAACCTCCGCCATCTCCAACCGATTCTAGGTGCCGGCGGCATCCCCCTGTCACGAGGAGCGTACCTGGGACCGAATGCAAGGAAGAAAATGGAGGGAAATTGACCAAACTTGGGAGGAAGGCGGAGGTTCCTTATTTATAGACGAAAAGGGCACCCTTATTGATCGAGCAGATCTTGGTGAATCTAGATGCTGTACAAGGAATCATGGGATGCGGCGTGATTCGTGGATGTTCGAGGAACAAATCTCATAAAGGGTCTTATCACCCTCGAGCAACACAATCGGCGTGAAAAAATCGAGGAAGAGGGATCTCTCGTGACTTGTCAGAGGGGCCGTCCTTGAGTCTGAAGAGTTGACCCGAGGTCAACTTTTGCCGGCCTGTGGTTGGTCCACGGGGGCCGCTAGAAGACAAAACAGGCTGGAGGAATAAAGAACGAATTATTTAAGTTAATAAATGATTTTATTATTTTTCGAGTATAAAATAAAAAATCTTTATTATTGTATGTAGTATTTTAATATGATTTTTATTTATTTTTATGAATTATTTTATTACGGTTTTAATTGAATAATGTGTATATGTGTATATCTACATGTATTTTTTGTATATTTTATTTTTTATTTATTTTATTTTATTATTTTAGTTTCTTATTTTATAATTTTGTAACTTATTTTTGTGAGTATAAGTATATTTTTATTTGATTTTTATAAGTTTATTTGTATTTTTAAATAAATGTGTTTGTGTATATGCAAGTATACTTATAGGTATTTTACCTATATATTCTATATTTTATTTATTTAATGGATTTTTTTGTGTATTTATTTTGGATTTGTATTTTTAATAAGTTATGTGTAATATTTACAAAAATATAGATGAGTAAAGAATAAAAGAATCAAGATCCCCTTTTATTTATATACATACTTTGCATTGGTATTCTGCCTATGATTATTATAGACTTATTTTATTTATCAAATTCTTTTTGGTTTTCTTGTAATTTCAACATGTACATGTATTATATATACTATTTACAAACTTTTAAAAATATAATTTTGTACAATTACTAAATATTGAATAAAATGAGTATTTTAATCAGTCTTATGTACAAGGAAGGTCAAAAACCTAACTTCCACAGATGGACTCCAAAAATTATGGAAATAATTTTACAAAATAGTTTATGAAATGCTAGATACAATTAAAGGTGAGTTTGATTGATTTGGAGTTTTTATTTGCAAGATATGGGTCTGTGAAGTTGAGATTTTTGCTTTTTATTCTGGGTATAAAATGTACACTGTATATTATTTTTACATAAACTCAATTTTGTATTTTTATTTACATTATTCTCTACAACTTTTATAAACAAAGTTTCTTTATTTGATGAGTAAATGATTATGTACAAAATAGGTGTCAAAATGCATAAATGAATGAATGAATAAATGAGATATTTATTGTATTTTGGCCCTTATCTCCCCCTACTTTATTCCTTGTCGACCAATTCCATGTTGGCCTTGGTCTCGGGGTTAGGGTCATAAAATATTTGCAATATTTTATTCCTTTTTCTTTTCTTCTCTTTATTCTATAATTTTGGCATTAAAAACCTTATTTTATGTATAATAAATACAATAACTAATAGATGCTAATATGAACAAATTAATGCTATTTACATGCATTTGCTGGGGTTTTTAAGGCCAAAATGATAGAATAAAGGTGATGAAATGGAGATTCATCACCGCAGTAGTTAGTCGTATCCCATATTGATCATCGATCTTATCTAAATTGACGTAAAATAAAACATCTGAGTGCAACCGGAGCGCGAGTTCTTTCCGATCGTAGTCGATCATCCCACGCCTTTTTGTCACCGTTCTACCCACCAACGGAGTCGAGGCACTTTGCCCCCAACTTTATGACTATTTCTTGCAGGTATAAAGGGTACCGCATCGACTGGAGCCAAATTTTGGCACTCGTCGGAGGTTCTTCAGCCCCTCAGCTCTGCCACCTCCGTGCGAGCGCATTAGGCCACCTCATCGGCTTCTATTTCTCCAGCATCTACAGGGCACCTGCAGGAATACCCCGGGCCTTTTTGGAGCTCCATCGAGCAACGGAGGAGGAAGATCGACGCCAGGGAAACTCGTCCCTCGCGAGTTCTTCTCAGTTCATCGAAGGGACTCCCCGTCCGTTGGATCAAGAACACCAGCCCCAGGTTCCCAGTCGCCGTCCGATTTTGAAAGCCCTCAGCCATTGATCCTCTCCCACCGATCTAATCGCAGCCACTCATCCGCGAAGGGGCATCGGCCGTTGCGAGCGTGCCACGTGTTTAAGTGAAGGACACTAGCCGTTGGATGCGCTCAAGCAGGGTAATTTTGCATTATACCCTTGCCACTTTTGCATTTAAAATTTGAACCTCAAACTTTCATTTGCAACTTTGAATATTTTGTAATATTTACAACTTGGCCCCCGAACTTTGTTATATTACAATGTGGTCCTTGTCCACGTCACCTCACGTGACTCACGGACGTGAGGTGCGTGGGCATTTTGTAAAGGATCCCCTAGGATTATTGTCATTTCAATTAGATCGAGGAACTTTTATTTCAGTTATAAAATTGTTGGTACAATTGCTTTTTGACCCCTAGAGTTTTTGCTTATTGTCATTCCACGCTAGGCACGTGCTTGTCACGTGCGGGCTTGGGAATTTTGCAGAGTTAACCTTGCATTTTTGGATATTGGCGATTGGTCCATGAATATTTTTATTTAGTTGTAAACTTTTAAGGAAAATTGCACGTACCCCCTGGACTTCTGGATATTTACATATATGCCACAGCCAGTGTTAATTTTTCTCTTTGTTGTTTGCATATAATTCATGCATCTATAAAATCCTAAAAATTCCCAAAAAATTAGCATAAGCTCATGTTTTGAAACTCTTTCATGCCATATTTTTAGCGCATTTTTATTGCATTTTTATATTTATAAAAATTCAAAAACATGCATTTTCTCTACTGTCTGCATTAGAAAATAATAGAAATTATCAAAACCCATTGAAAAATTCCGAAAAAAATCAAATTTTGTTTGTTTTTGTGTACTTTAACTTCAATCCAAAAATCACTAAAAAATTCAAAGGAAAACCCCTAAAATAGCAAAAATCTTAAAAACTTCATAAAAATATTAAAAATTTCAAAAAATCCTAAAAATATCCTTTTTTATCTAACTTTTTTCTGTTTTATTTTTTAAAATTAATTTAGGAATTTTTGGTTCTATTTGACATTTTTGTATCCTCATTTTAGTTTTAGCCATTTATATTGTTCACTGTTTTCAGTATTTTTGCCTTTAAAAATACCAAAATATTTAGGAAAAATATAGAAAAATCACAAAAACATTAGAAAAATATAAAAAGCCTAAAAATATTCTATTTCCTGAATTTTGCTTATTTTTACATATTTTTATAAATATATTATCCCTCTTGTCTTTTATTGTATATATACTTTCTTTTATCATTTAAAGGAAAAAGGAAATATAAAAAATATAAAAAATAAAAAGTAAATACAAAATTAGAAATTAAAAATCGAAATATAAAAATATAAAATTCAAAATAAAATAAAAAATTATAAAATTAAAAACCCACCAGAAGTTAAATCTGGTTAAGTGATTCACAAGATATAAGGTCTTGACTCTTATTTAGCCGGCTTTACGCCTTTGTTTCATGTGTTCGACCCCTACTTGCTTGCCATTATACACTCTTAGTAGGGTATAATAAATTTTAATCCTTTCTCTTAATTACTTGATTATCTGTGTGGGTTAATTATTGATAAACGAGAAGGTTTGAGTAGTCGCCTCAGCGACAGTGAGCCTGATTTGTCAGGCCATTACTTAGCAGCTCTCATCTTCCCATTTTTCAAATGGCACCGTTGCCGGGGAGAATCGGCTTGTAGAGTAGACCTGTGTCTTTTTATTTGCTTAGCCTTTTTTGATTTCTTCTTTCCATTGTATAATTGATAGAGAACTGTCTAACACCTTTTTCTTGTCTTCTTGCGAGGGACCACAGACCGAGGAGGATCGCCTAGGTGATTCTACGTAACCTTGGGAAGTGAAGCCAGCTATTCTACCCTAGCTGGCTGGAGGAGCTAGAGAGAGAGGATAGTTAGCCTTTTAGATTTGAGAGAGAGAATTTTGTTTATTAATTTGTACTAATACAGGTACCCTGGACTTTGAACATGCGTGCCCAAGTTCCAAGTGTTTGTTCACTTGAGGGCTCACCGTAGTTTTGTCGTGTTTTCATCGCATTTTTTATTTTGTTTTCTGATTTTAGTTTTCTTTCTTTTGTGGAATGAGCCCTTAGTCTTTAGGCGTGCTTGATCGTGTAATCTAAGGCCAAACACTTAATAACCTTTGCATGCACCTATAGTCTTGACGTTTGGACTTAGAATTAATTAATTTATATAGTACTCAGTCCTGATGCCGCGTGCCGCTAGAGGTCGTATACAGTGCTAGCATGATCCGTTATGGCGGACACCGATGGGCATCAGAGACTGGACTTAGGATTCATTATGAGTATTTAGCATTTGGTTCTTCACGTGTAGCAATTTCCTTCTTAAGACGATTTCCGTGTTCATATCGGCATTTAGTATAGGTTTAAATTCATGTTTTGCATTCCACATGAAGAGAGCTGGGAGGCACTGTAAGTCTTCTAATAGAGCATTCATCATCCAGGCACAAAGGTGAGATTTCCATCTTGGTGTCGCCTTGCATTGCTTTTCCGATCTTCTTCCTCTATTTTTGGATCAAATAGGAATCAAAGAAAATACCAAAAATGTTAGGAGCTTGTATTGAATCTACTCAAAACAAGTGATAACACAAAAAAATTAAAACAGGGACTGCTAAAAATACTTGACCTCAATAAAATTGATTAATTTGACTCATTACCTTGGGGTGAGAAAAGATCTCATTTGTTTTCAGGTTGCATAGGAAGATCACCTTCCCTGTGAGGTGAGCGACGTCGTAATGAT
The DNA here is from genome assembly GCA_037367405.1 of Ottelia alismoides. Taxonomy (NCBI): domain Eukaryota; kingdom Viridiplantae; phylum Streptophyta; class Magnoliopsida; order Alismatales; family Hydrocharitaceae; genus Ottelia; species Ottelia alismoides. The sequence continues at coordinate 175,510 of JAZKJV010008137.1, read as the reverse complement.
TAGAGCCCAAAATCCAGTCTGTGGCTGCCTTGTGTATCGTCTGGATTTCCGAAGTATTGGTGCTTCTATCGTACGTAGACAAGTAGGGCATGGTCGGCATTGATGACTCTCTATTGTGTAGAGCATTGACCTTGTCTGAAGTATCGAGCATAGGCCACACCTTCACGGGGGTGTCTGTCTCATCGTCTTGCGTCTAAGTAGGTTCTTGCACGCTCATAGGTGATTCCGTTACGAGCGAGATCCTGAGTATTCATTTCGCCTATCGACTTCCTCCTCTATTTCTTTGGCTGAGTAGGGATCCAGGAAGGGTTACAAGTACCTAAAAAAGATGCAGACTACAGGTTACACAGAAGGAGGAGAAGTACGAGATACTTTTCTGCAGTACTCTCTCTCCAATAGGCGTAGCGCTCTAAGGACTTGTTACAAGATAATTCCCTAAAAATCAAATCTAAAACTCACAAAGATAATTGTCGAACCTTTACGGCTTCACGGGCCGAGTTGGTGAATCCATTGCTTTGAGGTTTGATTGATTAGTCGTATTAAGGTCAAGATCAAAAACATCACGCCTTTGCGCCATTTTTGCTCTCCTTCCATTTGACCCTTGCTCATTGTGAGCCATCTACTGTTCTACATTCCTTTTATTTCTTGTCTCCCCTCATGCTCTTCATCCATCATCTATCCATTTTGACCCTCTCAAGATGTCGTCACACAGGTGGTTTAGTCAGGATCCCGCCGACTCTCACATCGATTCCGTGTTGCCAACATCTTCAATAAGGCAGGGTGATCTCCAAGGAATTAGTTCGGATCTTGCGAATTTCTCCTTGGACTACCCTATTCTCTCTTCTTTCAACACTGGCCTTTTACCAATAAATCCGTTGTTCAGGATGGACTCGCAACCTGAATTAGCTCTTCCCCTTCAAATAAATCGGGATTACTCTTGTCCTAGAATTAACCCCGTGGATGGAAATCGATTTCAATTAATATCTTATGCTTTGTTCACAGTATTCTGGAATTGACCTTAATTCCAGACTCATCTCAACAGTTGGTGCTCAGGAAGATACTGATCGGGGTTTACTCCGTCATGCAGATTCTCAACCTGATCACAAGCCAATAGTTCAAGTCCATTCCAAAATAGCTCCAACTGGCAGAGGAAAAGGTCCGCAGCCCCAGCCAGTCGAACCAGCAGACCAGGGGGAAGGACAGTACACTACAAAGAATGAGGTCAACAGTCAGTTGCTCGCGTCTATCCAGGCTATCCAACAGCAACTAACCAACTAGGCTTTGGCCCAGACCACATTCCAAGATATGCTTAATGACTTAAGGAGAAGGGCCGATGCGAGAGATGGCAGACGGGAGGATGAGCCAGACCAAGAGTTCAATCCGGAAGGAAATGGAGATGAATTTTCAGTGGGAAAACCTGAGTTTGATAGAGTGGATGCAAAACCACCGCAACCAATGCCAGCCTTGAAAGAAACATACAACCCTGGAGCGGGTCGTATCATCGAGTGGATCCGAATTCCACAAATTCACGCCCACTTCGAGCTGAAGTCGCAGTTCCTATCTCTGCTTCCGACATTTCATGGGAACATCACTGAGGAACCATATATTCATCTCAAGAAGTTTGGCGGCATCTGTGACACTGCTTACTACCCTAGTATCCCGTTGGGGGTGGTGAAGAAGACCCATTTTCCTTTCGGCCTCCAAGATAAGGCCTTGTATTGGGTCGACCACTTGGGGAAGGTAGTCATGACCTGGGAGGAACTTAAGTCCGCATTTCTCCACAAATTCTACCCTCTTAGACGCTTGAAAACTAGATGCGTGCCCGCATCTCCAGCTTCTGTCAACAACCCTACGAAACTATCCATGAAGCGTGGGAAAGATTTAAAGATCTCCAGGAGAAGTGTCCCCACCAGGAGATCCCCAAGACTAGTCTTGCACAACATTTCTTTGGTGGGCTCACACTCGAGAGCCAAAAGCTCGTTGATGCCGCTTGCGGTGGCTCTCACTTCAACAAAGATGAGGACGTGGTATGGAATGTATTTGAAGAAATGGCTGAAGGAGAGGCCTCTCAGTCCTCATCACGTGCCTATATGAAGATGCCGGCCACCATCAACAAGCCAGTGAACATGGCTACCCACGCTGAAGACAAGGATGAGAGATCCAACCTCAGCATTATCAGGAGCCACTTGTCTAAAGATGATATCATTGAGAAGAGGTCCCAAGACCTCGAAAATTTATTCGTCATCAAGAAGAGGACCCAGGGTCTGGAGAAACTCGACGTGATTTCTCAACAACTAGAGAAGCTAGTTCGAGCCCTGAATGCCAACATGTGCAACTCTGTATCTTCCACTATCGAGCCGTCCACTGAGAGGAAGGAACCTTCATCGTATCAAACACCTCAGCCGACCACACTGTCGCCTCAACCCGTTCATCACGTGTACTGCGTGCAGGTGCTGGAGCAACCCCCGCAGTCCTGAAACCAGATGGTTGTCTATCAACCAGAGCTGCAACTAGTCTATCGAGAGCAGTTTCCTCCTCCCCCACCATAAATTCAAGAAATCAACGGTGTAGGGGAACATGAACAACAACTGACCCGTCCTAAGGGACCCTTCGCAAGGTCAGAACTCGGCAACCGGCTACCTCACCAGCAACAGTAGGGAGGTAGGAACTTCCAGCCCTTTCAGCCTCAAAATCAGCAGCCACAACAATATGGAAACTCATGGGGGCAAGGATACCAGCAGCAGCAATTTGGCTACCGTAATCAAATCCACCCTCCACAGCAACCAGTTGCAGCATATCACAATTCATATCCCTCCCAGCAGTATTCACAGTATTCCTCTCGCTTTCCTCCCCACCATTTTTCGTAAGGATACCAACAGCAACCCCCTTCACAGTATCAAAACCAGAGGCCCCAAGGGGGCGACTCATCTGAGATTGTACCGGTGAACCCGACCCTCGTATGTCTTGAACAACTTGTCAAAATCATGGCTGAGATGACCGAGAAGATTGACGACCTGGCGGCTGCCAAGACCGGCATACCAGCCATGGTCGAGGCCAATCTGAATAACTTCTGATGCGAGGAGCAGGTAGCTTGCAGTGATCTGCCCGATTCAGGTAGAATTGATTTGTTTATATCTAACGTGGTTACACTGTGGAGCTGTAGAACGCTGCAGCCATCAGCAGCTGCGAAGGGAAAGCACATTGTGTCTGACGGGGAGTCGTCAACCTAGCTAGTACGAGGGCCACGCAACATTTTTAGAGGAGCACCATCTGCAGAAAATTCACAAAAAATGAAGAAAATATAAAAACACAAAGAGCTGACAACAACCTCGGCGGAGATCAGCCGGCATTGGAGACGAAGGCATCTGTTTCGGAACCAGCATCTGCCTTGGAGAATTTTGCACCTGTAGTGAAGCCAAAGCCAGCATCAGAAGCCGAGCTTGTAGTTTTTGGTCCACACATTGTAGATGATTCTGTACCTTTTTGCCATCTACCTGTAAACAACAATATGGAAACTATTCTGAATGACATTGTTGGAGATTCTGTAAATATCCCTTTCCCCAGAAGCAATGAAAAACACAAAAAAATTGAAAAAATTGAAAAGTGCTTTGTCCAAACCTGCCATCATTGAGATTATTCAGAATTTGATTTTGAATATGCCACTAATGAAAGCTCTTGAGTACATGCCAGCTGTGAAGAAAGGACTGAAGGATGCATGTACAAATAAGCGTAGGCCTCATCCTCATAATTCCAGGAATAAAGGTGGCAAGTCCGAAAAGCATATCCTCACAATGGCCACAGTTAATGCCATTAGCAACCTCCATGATAAGAAGCCAGATATGGGAGCACCTCTTGTGCGTTGTCAGATGTTTAATAAGGAATTTGAACGAACACTGCTCGACAGCGGGTCTTTTGTCAACCTAATGCCAGCCTCACTGCTTACAGAACTCAAGCTAGGACCGCTCAAACCTACAAAGATGATTCTACAGTTCACAAACAAATCAGTTAAGTGTCCTAGGGGCCTGTTGGAGGACGTAATAGTCACGGTCCAGGGGAAGCAGTTCCCGATCAATTTTGTGATACTAGATATGGATGTCCCCGCTCCATTGCTCCTGACTCCAATAATACTTGGATCACCATTCCTGCGAACGTAGAATGCAGTGGTGAATTACGGGACTGGAGAAATAACTTTTGGCGCTGACAGTGAAACAATCAAAGTGGAGACCCTACCCGCGGAGGCACCACCAGGAGGAACATCCTCATCATGCGCAAGGGCGATTGAGTATTCCGATGACTGTGACTTTCTGACGGAAATTCAAGATACCAACTTATTCTTGGATGACAATGAGATACATGAACTCCTCTGCCCCGAGGAGGGATTGGAGATCGCAGTCGAATTTCCCCTTATTGATCAGGATGTGGTGCTTGCTGATACACTAGATGAAACTTCCATGGGAGTGATGTGCCTTCAAGATCAAGAGCAAATTGTTGAAGAATCTTAGGATGAAGAGGAAATTATTGAAACATTCTGTCAAGATTTGAATGAGGAGGCAGAACAGAGTATGGTGGACACCGAACAGAAGAAAGAACCACCACCTGAATTAATAGATGAAGTCACTTTGGAAGCAGTCCAGACCCCGCCAGAGTTGAAACCCTTGCCCTCGAAAATGAAATATGCCTTTCTTGCGGGAGAACCTAACATGTACCCGGTCATTACAAATGTGTATCTGACCGAAGACCAAGAATCTCGTCTAATGGAGGTTCTTGAATGCAACCACTAGGCGATTGGCTGGAGAACTTTGGATCTCCATAGGATCAATCCATCACTATGCTCGCATCGCATTTTCTTGGAGGAAGATTGCAAACGTTCTCGAGAACTTCAGAGAAGATTAAATCCTAATCTACGGGAGGTTGTGATGAAAGAGATCTAGAAATGGTGTGATGCGGGATTTATTTATCCCATCTTCGACAGCAAATGGGTGAGCCCTCTGCATGTGGTGCCAAAGAAATCAGGGATCACCATTGTAAAGAATGTCAAAGGACAGGATATCGCAACCAGAGTACCCACCTCTTGGCTAGTATGCGTGGACTACAGAAGACTTAATCTCGCCACCAAGAAGGACCACTTTCCTTTACCCTTCATCGACCAGATCTTGGAGAGATTGGCTGCGAAGGAATACTTCTGCTCCTTGGATGGATATTGTGGGTATAATCAAGTTGCTATCGCTCCTGAAGACCAAGAGAAGACCACGTTCACCTATCCTTTTGGTACATAAGCCTTCAGACGGATGCCGTTCGGGCTCTGCAACGCCCCAGCCACATTTCAAAGGTGTATGCTAGCAGTTTTTACCGACATGGTGGGCAACTTTCTTGAGGTCTTTATGGATGATTTTTCAGTCTACGAGGATTCATTCGATCAATATCTGGATTATTTAGACTGAGTCTTACGGAGGTGCTGCGAAGTAAATCTTGTGCTCTCGTGGGAGAAAAGAAACTTCATGGTGACCGAAGGGATCGTGCTAGGTCACGTTGTTTCTAAACGTGGCATGGAGGTTGACCCAGCCAAGGTGGACGTAGATTCTAGACTTGAGCAACCTACAACAATCACACAAGTCAGGTCATTCTTGGGCCATGTCGGTTTTTACCGACGGTTCATCAAAGATTTCAGCAAATTGGCCAGACCGTTGACTGAGTTGCTCAGCAAGGAGAATGAATTCATTGTAGATGACCGTGTGTTCTTTTCATTTAATCAGTTGAAAGAACTTATCACGCAGGCCCCTGTCTTACAGCCACTGATCTGGACTCAGCCTTTTGAGATAATGATCGATGCGTCAGATTGTGCCATTGGTGTTGTACTTTGACGGAGGAAAGATAATGTACCATTTGCAATTCACGATGCTAGTCGAACGCTCAATGAAGCCCAGCGAAACTACACTGTCACCGAAAAAGAGCTGCTAGCGGTAGTCTTTGCCTTGGAGAAGTTCAGATCCTATCTTCTCGGATCCAAAGTGATCATCTACACTGACCATTCGGCCATCCGCTATATACAGCAGAAGGACGCCAAACCACGCCTTATTCGGTGGATCCTTCTCCTCCAGGAATTTGACCTTGAAATTAAAGATAAACCTAGGGTAAAGAATGTGGTAGCCGATCATTTGTCGAGGCTTCCTGAGCCAGAATCTCCTGAGCTGAACCTGCAACCAATCACAGAAACCTTTCCAGACGAGGCAATTTTATCAGTCACCTTGATTCCATGGTATGCGGACATTGTGAATTATCTCATGACCAAGAAAATCCTACAGGACTAGCCGAAGTTGAAAATAGACAGATTCTTGTCTAAAATCCATTTCTACTAGTGGGAGGATACATACTTATTTCTTGAGGGGGCAGACTGCATTTGGAGAAGGTGCATTCCTCAGGAGGAACTTCCAAGTGTCCTCACCCTGTGCCATGATCAAGATTCTGGAGGACATCATTCAGGCAGACGAACGACAGCAAAAGTTCTTCAGAGTGGCCTCTAGTGGCCTACACTATTCAAAGATGCATACTATTATGTCAAATGTTGCACTGACTGTCAGAAGATGGGGGAACCATAGGAATGAGAGACACGATGCCTCTGAAATTCATTCAGATATCAGACGTCTTCGACGCATGGGGCATCGACTTTATGGACCTATTTCCCAACAACCAGGGTTATGAATATATTCTGCTTGCTGTAGACTATGTAAGTCACTGGGTGGAGGCTATCCCTGCCTGAACCGCTGACAATATGACCGTCTGTTGATTCTTGAGAGATCACATCATAGCACGGTTCGAGATTCCCAAGATTCTAATATCTGACGGGGGTAGTCATTTCATAAATAGAGAGGTGAAGAAGCTGACTCAGGAGTTCTGCATTGAACATCGTGTTGCTTCACCTTACCACCCGCAGTCCAATGGCTTAGCTGAAGGAGATCAAGACAATTCTGTAGAAGTTTGTGCATCCGGATCGCAAGAACTTGTCTCAGCTGCTTGATTCAATTCTTTGGGCTTACAGAACAACGTACAAGTCACCCTTGGGAATGTCTCCTTACCACCTTGTGTATGGCAAGCCATGTCATATGCACGTTGAATTAATTCACAAATCTTTACGGGCCATCAACATATGTAATTTGGATTCTGATATAGCAGGGAAGAATCAAAAATTGGATCTGAACATATTATTGGAATTAAGAGATTATGCATATGACAACAGCCTGATGTACAAGGAGAAGGTCAAAACATGGCATGATAAGCATGTCCGCCGCAAGTCCTTCGAGTCAGGTCAGAAGGTGTGGTTGTTGGGTGCAAAATTAAAGATCTTTCCAAAAAAAATTGAAGAGCAAATGGACTGGGTTGTTAATGGTTAAGCATGTGTGTGATAATGGAAGTGTATTGATATCTAATTTGTCAGCTGATGCACAACCATTTGTAGTCAATGGACAGCTTCTGAAGCCTTACCTTGAACATGATACATTCATGTCTGTCGTTGACTCTATTCAAGTAATCTACAGGGATGAGCTTGATATTTCCAAAGAGGCAGAAGAAGGCAAAGCAGAGCAAAACATTTTTGACTGGCTATTCTTCTTTTCTTCTCTTCTTCTTTTCCTTCTCTTCTATCTTATCCTACTGACAAGATGTCATCCCCTTCATCACTGCTACACTTAGGATGCACTTTATACTAAGTATAGGGGGGATGTGCATCCCGAGTTGTTCATACTCCATCTTCTGATCTCTTTTCTTTTTTTCTTCTTTTCTTCTTTTCTTATTTTCTTTTTCTCTTCTCTATACTTAGGGATATCTTACCCTAAGTATAGGGGGAGACAATCTGAGTACGATCTGTTCATTCCCATCCTTAACCCTCCCTGCTTGGTGTACAGTCTTCTATACTTAGGATTATTTGATCCTAAGTACAGGGGGGAAGGTTGACTTCTCATTCGTTCATTCATCTCTTATTCGTTTATTAGACTTGTCTATACTCAGTACGAGTTATGTCTTCTCTTTTCTCTCCGATCTATGAGGACATAGCTCAAGCTAAGTATAGGGGGTCGTATATACTATGTATATACTTTAGCCATAACTCGTACTTTCGTATTTTTATTAATAAGATGGCTAATAATTCTTTAAAATGCATTAAAAAACCTAATGAAAGATGTTGATCATTCCTCAAATTCTTTTTGTATTTACTGATTAATAAATCAGGTGAAAATGTTTTTTGCAAAATGTTTGAAAATAATTTGAAAATCTTTACGAAAAATCTTTTGAAAAACTATTTTGAAAATATTTTGTTACATGTTTTCAACCTTTGTAAAAATTGTTTGTTTTGATAATTTTATTTTCTTTGTGTGAAATAAAATGTTTGAAAAATGATTTGCAAATGGTTTGAAAAATAGTTGTAAAAATATTTTGACAAATCTATCTATATTGTTTGGAAACCTTTGCAAAATGATTTTCAAATGTGTGTACATGTTTGTAAAATTGTTTGTAAAAATTATTTTGGACTATAGTTTTCAAAAATTGTTTGAAAAAAAAACGATTTTCAATAAAATTTGAGGAATACATAGATCACACCTAAAATTCTTTATTGTATATACCTATAAAATTGACCACTTACCCTTGTAAATTCTTAAAATCCACTTCTTGTAAATATAAGTTACATCACTATGTAAATATTTGTACCTAGTTTTTAGCCTAAATCTTTTTGTTTTCAAAAATCCCAAAAACATTTGCAAAATTAAATTACCAAAAACATTTGAAAAATATTTTTGAAAAATACAAAAAATGCATATGCATCATCTTTTCTAAAATCCTTAAAAAGTTCAAAATCTTGAAAATTGCATCACAAAAATATTTTCTCATTCCGCATCGCATTTGCATAGCATTAGCATTTTTCGGATTGAATTTGATAGTTCAACAAGTCTAAGTAAAATCTAAAGATTGGAGCTTGGTTGGACCTTAAAATCTACCTAATAACAAGAACCTTATAAGAACTGAAATTGAGGTACTTCAAGTCTAGGTGACTTAATTCTTTGAAGATTACGAGACTTGGTTCAATGGATTCTTGACTGCCTAAGTAGAGTATTTCGGAAAACACGCACGGCTCTTGTTAATAATGACCTAACTTGGACACCTGCACCTTTCACATGGCTCAACTCAATTGGAGTGGTTAGGGGAATGGATTTGTTGGTATGAGACGCACAAAAGTGGAAACATTTGTCCTCCTCTAGGGAGGGAAGTGCACCCCAACCCGTCCAATGATGAGGAAGTCTAAATACAAGAGAGTGTGGGTTGCAATAAAGCTTCAAAAGAGGGATAGTCTACTGGCTCAAGAGGAAAAACTCCCTATGTAAATGCTGATGTATATAGTATTTCAAAAAAACTCCAAAAAATGGACATGCCTGTAAATAAAAATAAAATGCCTGCCGGAGTGTACATATGTTGTATAGTCAATAAGCATGCTTGAGTTCCAAAGTCATATCTTGTGAGCCTGCAGCTGGATGACTTGACTACACTAGTCTTGCATCCAAGGATAGGTAGCAACATTATCTACCGTCCATTCTTCTCTTCACCCCCCGCCTCTTGAGCTGGTTGCCACTTGAACTTAGAAGGGAATACCCTGCTCCTCGAGGAAGGAGTCATTGTATTGGGGAATCATTGGGTTGTCGTACTGGAGAAGTCAGTTTCTTTGTCATTCCAGTTGGGGAGAGCCACTATCACTTACATTGTACGAGTCAGCTTTATAGACGTAAGGGTTTGCGTATGAGTTGAAATATTTATGACCTGGCTATTGAGGAGACTTGAGCAGAGTTTTGGGATCCTCGAAGGCTGTTGGATTTCAATTCTGATTCCCATTAAGGTTCCGTCCGCATTAAAATTCTAAAGGTCCAACTTAAGCTCCAAACTTTGATTTTGTGAAGACAAGTTTGATAATTAAACTAAATCCAATTTCTTCATTTTTCTTTTCTCTATTTTTCTTTTCAGCACTTATTGCATAAGTGTTTGCTAGGGACTAGCAAATGCAAGTATAGGGGGATGATGAATCTACGTTTCATCATCTTTATTCTATCATTTTGGCCTTAAAAACCCTAGTAAATGCGTGTAAATAGCATTAATTCATGCATTTTGTCATCCATGCATATTTTGGTAAATAGTGTACAAAATATGGTCTTTAAAACCAAAATTATAGAATAAAGAAAAGAAAAGAAAAAGAATAAAATATTGTAAATATTTTATGACCCTAAACCCCGAGACCTAGGCATCTCGATGACTAGGTCGACAAGGAATAAAGTAGGGGGAGATAAGGGCCAATATACAATAAAAATCCCTTTTATTTAATTCATTTCTATTCATTTTGGGACCTATTTTTAGTTCCACTGAAAGTTGTATATAATAAGTATAGAAAAAGACAAAATTGATTTCACACAAAAATCATGTACATATAAAAAGTTACGATCTGAATAAGATTCCAGAATCCCAACTTCCCATACCTGTATCTCTCCAATAAAAACTCAAAATCTATCAAAATCACTTTAATTGTATATAATTTTCAATAATATATTTAATGAAGGTGGTTTCATATTTTTCGGAGCTACGGTTTGAAAGTTGAGTTTTGGACCCTTATTGTATACTTATACTGATTAAAATATTCATTTTATTTATTATACTTTATTTTTTAAATTTTATATTTTTTATAATTTTGAAATTATTATTTATAATATATGTATATATTAAAATAGAAATAAAAACACCAAGAAATACAAAAAAATAAAATACGTATATACAATACATAGGTATAATACTTGTAAAGATACATATATAATTAATACTCCTATTTTATTAAGTGTACAAATCACATAAGAAAAATAAATAAAAAGTATATCTAAGTTCATAAAAATAAGTTATAAATTTATAAAATAATAAACAAAATAAATAAAATTAAATATACAAAATAAAAATAAATTATTAAAATACATAGATGAATAAACCTGTATAAAAGCTATAAAAGGGAACTTGCAATTTTTAATCTCGAAAAAATAAATAAAAATCGTAATAAAATACTATATAAAATAATAAACATTTTTATTCAATAACCTAAAAATAATAAAATCATTTATTATTTTTAATGGAATTAAAAAATCTTTTTGCCCACGAATTTTCTGGTTGGTCTACGTAGACCAAACAGAATCCTTCGTTGGTTGACCTCGGTCAACTCTCTGACCGAGGTCTGGCTCCTGTCAGACTGAGTTTTTTTTAAAAGTTTTCTCCGGTTTTTGGAGAACGCATCTTTCACCATCTCATGTTGAAGTCTTCTTGACTTTTGCTCACCATGTATCGAGGATTCATGCCTATAGTTCTCCTCGATCTTTGCATCGCTGGCGTACTCCAGATCCCTCGTTCTTTGAACCCCACTTTGTCAACCATTTAAAAGAACCCCCCCGACCTTCCTTGACCTAGGACGTCGAAGACCTTCCTGGTGACAGCAGGAAGCGATTGCACGTGTCAGGAGGCCGGAGAGGTGTTGTATTGAGCGAATCCACCTCGTCGAAATGCGCCAACTCAACTCACTATCGGCGCCACTGTGGTGAGTGTTCCAGCTTCTCTTTTGATTCCTTTGAGTTCTGTTGGACTGCACTAGTTAACAGTATCCCATATCGATCATCGATCTTATCTGAATCGTCGTAAAATTAAACATCTGAGTGCGGCCGGAGCGCAAGTTCTTTCCGGTCGTAGTCGATCATCCCACGCTTTTCCGCCACAGTTCTACCCTCCAACGGAGTCGAGGGATTTTGCCCCCGACTTCTTGACTATTTCTTGCAGGTATAAAGGGCACCGCATCGACTGGAGCCAAATTTTGGCACTCGTCAGGGGTTCCTCAGCCTCTCAGCTCCGCCACCTCCGTGCGAGCGCACCAGGCCACCTAGTTGTCTTCTGTTGCCTCCAGCGTCTATAGGTCACCTGCAGGAACACCCCGGGCCTTTTTGGAGCTCCATCGAGCAACGGAGGAGGAAGATCGACGCCGGGGAAACTCGCCCCTCGTGAGTTCTTCTCAAATCATCGAAGGGACTCCTCATCAGTTGGATCAAGAACACCAGCCCCAGGTTCCCAGTCACCGTCCGATTTTGAAAGCCCTCGGCTGTTGATCCTCTTCCGCTGATCTAATGGCAACCACTCATCCGCAAAGGGGCATCGACCGTTGTGAGCGTGCCACATGTTTAAGTGAAGGACGACAGCCGTTGGATGCGCTCGGGCGGGGTAATTTTGCATTATACCCTTGCCACTTTTGCATTTAAAATTTGAACCTCAAACTTTCATTTGCAGCTTTGAATATTTTGTAATATTTACAACTTGGCCCCCGAACTTTGTTATATTATGATGTGGTCCTTGTCCACGTGACTCGCACGTGTGAGGTGCGTGGGCATTTTGCAAAGGACCCCCGAGATTATTGTCATTTCAATTAGGTCCAGTAACTTTTATTTCAGTTCTAACATTTTTGGTACAAATTGCTTTTTGACCCATAGAGGTTTTGGTAATTACCAGTAGGTCCCCGCTAGGCACGTGCGAGTCACGTACGGGCTTGGGAATTTTGCAGAGTTAACCTTGCATTTTTGGATATTGGTGATTGATCCATGAATATTTTTATTTAGTTGTAAATTTTCTGGGAAAATTGCACGTACCCCCTGGACTTCTGTATATTTACATATATGCCCCTATCAGTGTTATATTTTCTCTTTATTGTTTGCATTTATTTCATGCATCTATAAAATCCTAAAAATTCCCAAAAAATTAGCATAAGCTCCTGTTTTGTTGCTCTTTTACGGCATATTTTTATTTTACATTTTTATTGCATTTTTATATTTATAAAAAGTCAAAAAACATGCATTTTCTCTACTGTCTGCATTAGAAAATACATAAAAATTATCAAAACCACTTGAAAAATTATGAAAAAATCACATTTTGTTGTTTCTATGTGTTTTAACTTCAGTGCAAAAATCACTAAAACAATTCAAAGGAAAACCCTTAAAATAGCAAAACTCTTAAAAACTTCATCAAAATTTAAAAATTCCTGAAAAATCCTAAAAATATACTTTATGTCTCTGAATTTTTTTGTTTCATTCTCTTTGTTTTAAAATTAATTTTAGGAATTTTTGGTTCTGTTTGACATTTTTTATCCTCATTTTAGTTTCAGCCCTTTATATTGTTCACTGTTTTCAGAATTTTTGCCTTTAAAAATACCAAAAAAATTAGGAAAAATATAAAAAAATCATAAAAAACATTAAAAAAATATAAAAAGCCTAAAAATATTCTATTTCCTGAATTTTTCTTATTTTTACATATTTTTATAAATATATTATCTCTCTTGTCTTTTATTATATATATACTTTCTTTTATCATTTAAAAGAAAAAGGAAATATAAAAAAAATATTAAATATAAAAAGAAAATACAAAATCAGAAATTAAAAATCAAAATATAAAAATATAAAATTCGGAATAAAATAAAAAATTATAAAATTAAAAACCCGCAAGAAGTTAAATCTGGCTAAGTGATTCACAATATATAAGGTGCTTGACTCTTGTTTAGCCTGCTTTACTCCTTTGCTTCCTTTGTTCGACCCCTACTTGCTTGCCATTATACATTCTTAGTAGGTATAATAAATTTTAATCGTTTCTCTTAATTACTTGATTATCTGTGTGGGTTAATTGTTGATAAACGAGAAGGTTTGAGTAGTCGCCTCAGCGACAGTGAGCCTGATTTGTCAGGCCATTACATAGCGACTCTCGTCTTCCCATTTTTCAGTAGCCCTGGGGCTTCATGGTTGAGGAAATCAAGGTGTGCAAGCTAAGGAACTCTATCTTTGGACTCAAATAAGCTTCTTGTATTTGGAAAATAAGATTTGATGAAATTATAAATGTTATGATAGAATCTTGATGAACCTTGTGAATCTTAGTGGGAGTGCCATTGTGTTCATCGTGCTAAATGTAGATAATATCCTAATCATTTGAATGATATAAGGATAACAATAAGTATTTTATAACTGGTTGTTCCATATCTTGAGATATGATCTCAATGATACCACTTAGATCTTAGTTCTGAAGTTGTTCAGAAGCAAAGAAAGAGGGTATTCGGACCGTCGCATTAGTGGTACACCTTGGACATATTATATTTTCTGGAAAATTCCAAGAAAGGCTTCTTTCCCTTAAGATATGGTATTGACCTATCTAAAGGGATATCACCTCAAAGAGTTGAGGATGTGAATGCTAAAACTACTAGCCCTTATTCATCAGTTCTGAGAAGCCGGGTGTATGCTAGATGTGCACAAAAGCCAGATGTATGTCATATAGTGGGAGTAGTAAACTGTTACTAATCCTACTATGGTGATAAAACACTTGATTGCGGTAATACCTATATCTTCATAGAGGACAAAACTTGTGAGATAGTTATCTCTAAGTCTTATCTTTAAGAAATTAAGACTTTATAGATGGAGATCTAAAAGGTCTTAATTACGAATACCTTAGGAGATAATGATCTCCAGGAATAAGGGTATTCTGATAATGATAATAGAAATTACATACTGGTTATAATAATTATTGAGGTGTAGTATCAAGGACACTATGACCGATATGATTAAGTATTTGTTGCATAAGATGCAGCATTCGCATTGGATGCGAACACTATTACTAGGAGATATGCAAGTGCCGTAAAAGGACTTGGCGTAGTCTCTTGGGAACAGAGTGATTGATCAGCTTAACTAGCTATTTTTCTAAATAGCCTATAATTGTCACATGAGTGTAGGATTAAATGATTAGCCCATTAATGGCTCTTTGGGCTAGTGGGAGATTGTTGGACATGAGAGCCCACGGCGAGCCATTATGCAATAAATGTTATTGCGAATATCATTCCATGATCTGAAATGAAGAATAGATAATTTGCATAATAGGTCCCTTAGTACAATTAGGGTTATTTACCATGTCCATCTTGATGATCATATAGATGTTGATTCAAATATTGAATCATAGAGGCTGATGCTTGGATGAACATCTAAAGAGTTAGACTGAGGACTCATCAAGTACCGTCAAATGATTGTTGAGAGATGATCTCCGACATGAGTAGGAGATGGCAATCCTTTCTCATTTAGGCTGATAACTGACCGACCTCTTGATGCAGGTCCTTTGCATGGGAATAGAGATTCGGAGGTGACAGATTAGTTAGGTCAAAGAGTTGACTTAACGAGATCGAGATAAACAAAGTCCTATGTCATATGTTGTCACGATATAGGCACACATCCTCTAACCAGAGACGGATATGTTACTATATGTCTGAGTATGTACATTTGTCAGACCAATAGGTTGATGACCTAATCAAGGTCTATACACCGATGCGTTGGTGTGCATACAAGAGCATATGAGTAATACGATCTCTTAAAGGGATCATAAAAGTTCAGTTACTGAACCAGAAGAGATGAGCTCACTCATGAGATATTGGGAAGAATCAAATTCCGTGCACGGTCGTCGCGCTTTGGAAGCTTGACTAAATTTATAGGTTTGATATATACTTTTGGAAAGTATATGATCAACACCTAGGTATGATATATGTTATTGGAAAGCATATGATCGATACCGACTCCTAATGATCGAATGAGAAACTTGATGATAAAACTCTGAAGTAGACAGTGTATAATTGATCTTATACTTCAGGTTTATTCTGAGTCTTCCAGTATGCAGGATGTACAGGTATTGGGAATACCTGAGGGTGATGTGATCATAAACGACTGTATAACCATGACGCTTCCATTCCTAGGGAGTGATGAAACAGGTTTGGATTTTAGTGACTCCTCTCAGTAGAGAAGTAATCTGATCTTAGTCCAAATGTTGGACATTGGTCTGAATGTGATTCATATACAATGAGAAGATTAGATTTACGGTCTTGATTTAATCAAGCATCTATGGGAGGCCCGAGATATGGATTTGAGATGTGATCTCAATATCCAAGTCACTATACGTAGAACAATACAATTGCCATGTCCTTATCTCCAAGTATTCACGGAGAAAGCATATTATCCTTGAAAGAGTTCAGGATAATTCTATTGTTGATATATGTATCTGAGCATTAAGAAAATGGATAATTAAATGTGATTTAATTGTCATGAATAATATGAATAAGATTCATATTATAAAGAAAGTTATCTAAGATAATTAAATGTGATTTGATTATCAAAGATGTAAATAATGTGAATGTGACTCACATTATTTGGGCACATGAGAATAGAGATGCAAGATGATTAAATGTGATTTAATTATCATGAATATGAATAATGTGGATAACACTATCCATATTAATCATATATATATTATAAATGTGATTTATAATATTTAATAGAGAGCAATTTGCAATTTACATTTGTTAATTAAATTTTGATGTGAAGTGGATTCACATTGGACAATTAATTGAAAATGTAAAACACATTTTATTTTGGGTTGTGAATGTGATTCACAATTTTCCAATGGTAAGATTGCAATATTCATAAAATAATTATGAATTATTTTTGTTGGATAATTTATAACAAGTGTTGTTGTAAATCTTGGAGATTTCCATGGAATAATGTAATCTCATGAGATCTCATGAGATTACATGAGATTGCCACCAAATCCCATATTATGGAAGGAGGCAATCTTCATTCCATAAATCTCCATGCTTGATTGATTTAATTTGGGGATAAATCATATTGATTTATCAATATATATTTAATGTAAATTAAATTAATTGTTGTTGGTTTTTCTACCAACAAAATCTTGAACATTAAAAGAAACACAAATCAATGTGAGCCATTGGATTTGTGTTGCCCATGGATTGAGATCCATGGATCCCAAAATATTATAAATAGAAGGGCACCCCTTGCTCTTCATATGCTAATGAGAACATAAGGCTCTCTCTCTCTCTCTCTACACGCCCTCTTTCCTTCTCTCATGTGGCCGTCCACCATGGATGCCCTAGAGAGTCTCCATTATCACAGCGTCGTCGTTATGTTGCCCGATCATTTGCTTATGGATCTCTGTCTCCTTCGGTGCGCCTCGCTCATGAAGAAGACGCCGGATCTCATGTGTCGAGATCAGGAGATCCTCCGCTTGGATCATCAACATGGATTGCGAGAAGCACGAGTTTCATCAACACACTCGCAAGCGTCTCCTCCGTCGGATCGGACATGAGACAGGAGGTCTCTTCGTTTAGAGACTCGATCGCAACCACGCTTCAAGAGGTAATCCTATTACTTGTTTGTGGTTTAGACGAAACGATCCGAGAAGTGTTCTTGGATCATGTGATTTCATTACATGAAAAAATTTTTAAATTCCACTGCATCGAGCAACTAGTGCGACTAGTCACTCCCGATCGCATATGATGTGATCCACATGCTTCCGTGATGCGCTTAAGGATCTAACCATATCCTTCAGGGAAACACATGCCTGAAGATCGAGGTGACTCGACTGGAGGGCTACACTGTTGTAGTGCTATAAGGAAGTATCGTGCGGCCTTCTGATGGTGAAGCGGAAGAGGAAGCCTCGGGTCGCGTTCACAGCGACTTGCAGAGCCAAGGCAAGGCTTCGATGATCGGTGATGGCTGGGCAGTGGTGTGGAGTCGGCCGAGGTGGAACAACGAGTTCGAAGGAAAAGCCGGTTGTGTCTGCTACGAGACTAGGAGGCGAGGTGATGGTGTAAATCTAGAGTCATTGTCGAGGCGGTGCTATAAGGTGCTCTAGTGGCGGAGGCATAATTGCTAGAGAGCTGATCCGGTTAAGGGAGGCGTGGCGAGGGTGGAAGCCTGGTGTGTGCAGGCGCAGGCACGCGAAATGCAAGATGCATATAGAAAGTTGCTCAATGAAGAGGAGCGCTGGTGGAAGAGTAATGGAGGTAGTGTGATTGGTGGTGGAGAAATGGGGACGTGGTGGAAGATACTCTTGTATGGCAAAGTGTTGGGAGCACAATGGTGGTTTGTTCGAGCGGGGGAATTGAGGGCGACAGAGAAATGTGTAGAAGATAGTTTGGAGGCACAAGAAAGAGGAACAAAAGAAGAAAGAAAACATGGGAAGAAGGAAAAAGGATGGAGGATGTTATACCTGGAAAGGGGGTCGTGGGGTTCTCCTGGAAGAGCTAGAACCTCAAAGGTCAAGCAGGTCTTTGCCTCGAGCGCACGGAGGGGTATGCGAAGCTTCACAACAGCAGTGAGCTACTGTAGCAAAGGAGTGCTCCTCCTTTATATCTCACCGAGGAAGGAAGACCTGTCATCGCTCAACCTCGCCCGGGTCGTGTTGTCACCAAGCTTAGAGCGGGACCTCGAGGGTTCTAACCCAAAAAAAAACAACCGATGATGTGATCGAGGGGGTCGACGGGTTTATATAGGGATGACGGTAGGTGATGGCGGTCGGTGGGAGTGGGAAGGATAGAGAGCAGGGGTTGCGGGGAGTTGGCGGTCGTTGCCCAACGAGCGACGAAGGTTGCACGGGAGTCGCGAGGAGGAAGAAGGTGGGTGTTAACTGGAGAAGAAGGGAAAGAATAGTACGTGTTGGGCATGTGCGGAGGGAGGCACATGACCAGCACGTGCCCTGATTTTTCCTTTTTTTTTTAGAAAATAAAGAAATAAAGAGGCAAAAAATGAGTGACATGTGGCGGCTCGATGAGATCTACAACTTTCATGAAGAGGCCAAGAGCAAGAATAATGGAAGATATTTGTACAAACTCATGAAAGTTACTCATCTTGATGAGATCTACTACTTTCATGAAGAAGCCAAGAGCAAAAGAGGTTGTCTGTGCAAAATGATATTTTTAGAGGTACTCTATGTGCATAGAATACCTATGTTTTAGGTTTTTGTAATTTTTTGTGATTTTTAATTAGGAGAAAAATATATAAAAAATACGATAAAATAAAGGACACATATTTACATATTACTTTAATTTTTTGGATTTTTAACACATAAGAACATAGGAGAATAAAATAAGTAGAAAGGGAAGATATTTGTACAGACTCACAAAGGACATTCAGACTCAGTCAGTTACTTTGATTTCAAGATAATTTTGGAATTGTATTTTTGTGAATTTTATTAAAACTTTCATCAAAGTATATAAATGAAAAAGGAATAAAAGAAAAATGGTTAATTATGTACATAAAATATCAAGTCAAAAATTGCTAAAACACAAAATGCGCAAAAGAGGCCCAAAACCCATCTTTCGCATATGAGCTCTGATTTTTTATGAAATTAGTCTTATTTTGAATGTCTTTGAATATATATTATTTTAAAAGTGAGTAGACCTAAATCAGGCATTATATGAGGAAGATATGTGTGTTTTAGTCTGTCTATTCTGAAATTGGGGTTTTATCTCACGGGCCAATTATTTGAGTTAGTATTTTTTGTATTTTTTTCTTTCATATTATTAGTAATATGTACACAATGGAGTTGGTATGAGGTTAATTAGAGTTAGAACGAATTAGTTAAAAATGCATGAAGTTAGGTGGAAATATGAAGATGATTATGAATGCAATTATCCATTCTAAAATGCAAATATTAATTCTAAGTGCATGAATGGTAAAAATGCATAATAAATGATGAATGAAGCTAATTACTCGGGAACGAATCTCTATTTTCATCTTTTAGTGTGGTGAATCATTGATTCATCATTGGACAAGTCACAGAGTGCAGATCATATACCTTCTACCAGTGTAGTTGCAAAGGTTGTTGTAGAGCAGATTCATACACCACATGAGTTCAAAGTTTTACCTATATCTCTGAAATATGTCTTCCTTGGAGGTGCCCCCCAAAGTTTTCGGTCATCATCATTTCATAGTTAACGAATGACCAAGAATCTCATTTGTTAGAGGCTCTTGAGAGAAACCGTAAGGCTATTGGCTGGAGTATTTCGGATCTCTACGGTATTAGTACAGCTTTGTGCTTGTATCATATTTACTTAGAGGATGACAACAGTCCAACCCATGAGTTTCAGTGTCGTCTGAATCCTAATCTCCGGGATGTTGTCATGAAAGAAATTAGGAAATTGTGTAATGCTGGCTACATTTATCCCATTTCAAATTTCAAGTGGGCCAGTCTGTTACATGTGGTCCTGAAGAAATCCAGGATTATAATTGTAACAAATGATCGTGGTGAGGAGATTCTGACTTGTGTACCCACTTCATGGTACGTCTGTGTAGATTCCCGGCACCTAAACACAACGACCAAGAAAGATCACTTTCTGCTGCCCTTTATTGATCAGATTATTGAGAGTTGCAAGGAATGAGTTCTTTTGTTTCTTGGATGGGTACTCGAGATATAATCAGGTTGTAATCTCTCCTTAGGATCAAAGGACACTACTTTTACTTATCTATTTGGCACCTATGCCTTTAGATGGATGCCCTTGGGATTGTGTAACGCCCCCACTACATTCCATATGTGTATGTTGGTTGTTTTTGTCGACATGGTAGGTAGTTTTCTAGAAGTCTTCGTTGATGATTTCTTGGTCTACAGGGATAGTTTTGACACATTTCTTACTTATTTAGACCGAGTACTTCAGAGATGATGTGAGGTAAACTTAGTGCTCTCATGGGAGAAGAGTCACTTTATGGTGACTAATGGTATTGTATTAGGCCACGTCAACTCAAAACATGGTATGGCGGTTAACCTGACTAAGATTGATGTGACCTCCAAGCTTGAGCCACCGTAAAATATGAAGCAATTGAGGTCATTCCTTGGTCTCGTTGGATTTTATAGGTGATTCATTAAGGACTTCAACAAGATCACCAGGCCTTTGACTGAGCTTCTGTACTAGAAGAGTAAGTTTATTATTGATGAGAAAGTCCTCCATGCATTTCATCAAATGAAAGAGATGGTTATTAGAACTCCTATCCTTCTGCCACATGATTGGTCTCTCCACTTTGAGATCATGACAAACGCATAAGATTTTGCAATTAGAGCTATTTTAGGGCAGAGAAGGGATGGGATACCATTTTTCATATACTATGCTAGTAAGACTCTAGATGAGGCACATCTTAATTACACAATTACAGAGAAGGAGATGTTAGTAGTAGTGTTCGCTTTAGAGAAGTACCGCTCATGCCTACTGGGTTGTAGAGTTATTTTTTACACGGATCATACTGCCATATAATACTTACGTGCAAAGAAGGATGTCAAACCATGCCTAATCAGATCGATCCTTCTTCTCCAGGAGTTTGATTTAGAGATTTGAGATAAGCCTGGAGTGAAAAATGTTGTGGCAGATCACCATTCTCGTATTTCAGATATAGAGTCCCTTGAGCAGCTACTACTTCCTATATCATAGACCTTTCCAGATGAGGATATCTTGTCCATTGCCTCCTCCCATGGTAGGATGATATTGTGAACTATCTTGTCTCCAAGAAAGTTCCACAAGATTGGCCCAAGCTGAAGGTAGACAGATTTCGGTCAGAGATTCATTTTTACCATTGGGAGGATCCGTACCTATTTCGTGAGGGTGCATATTGTATTTGGAGGAGGCATTCCTCAGGAGGAATGCACCAGTGTGCTTGAGCATTATCACAGGTTAGAGGATGGTGGGCATCATTCAGGGAAGAGCATGACAACGAAGGTTCTTCAATGCAACCTATGGTGGCTAACTTTGTTCAAGGATGCTACGGATTATGTGAGACACTATACTGATGGCTAGAGAATGGGAGGAACCGTTGGTTCCAAAGATACCATGTCACTGAGATTTATCCATATTTCATATTTTTTTATGCTTGGGGCATAGACTTCATGGGCCCATTCCCTGTCAGTCATCGATTTCAGTACATCCTGCTTGCCATGGATTATGTTAGTCATTGGATGGAGGCGATCCCCACTCAAGTTGTTGATAATTGTATCGTTTGTTCCTTTCTCAATGTTAATATTATTGTGTGGTTTGGGATACTCAAGATAACTATTTTAGATGGGGGAAGCAATTTCATCAATAGAGAGGTCAGAAATCTACTTGAGGAGTACGCCATTAAGCATCGTGTCGCATCTTCTTACCACCCACAGACTAACAGCTTGGCTGAGATTTCAAATAAGGAGATCAAGATGATACTTCAGAAACTAGTAAAGTCAGATAGGAAGAACTGGTCCCAGATGCTCGACGCATTTCTATGGGCATATCAGACGACGTACAAGTCTCCATTGGGTATGTCTCCCTATAGATTGGTTTATGGAAAGCCTTACCACTTGCCAGTTGAGCTTATTCACAAATCTTTATGAGCACTTCGTGTATGCAATTTGGATATGAGAGAGCATGCTAGAGTAGGAAGGTGGATATGAACATATTGCTGGAATTATAAGATTTCACTTGTGACAACTCACTCATGTATAAGGAGAAAGTCAAGCCTAGACTGATAGACATATTAGGAGAAAGACTTTCATCCCTGATCATAAAGTATGGTTGTTTAATGTGAAATTGAAGTTGTTCTCCAGCAAACTCAAAAGAAAATGGTCAAGACCATTCATTATGAGACTTGTGTGTGGCAGTAGTAGTATTTTCATATCTGGGTTGTCATCTGACGCATAGCTATTTGTTGTGAACGGACAGTTGCTGAAGCCATATATAGATCATGATACAATCATATCCGTGGTTGATTCCATCTAAATTTCGTATCAGACGATTATCCTTTGACATCTTCGGCATCTGATACATGAGATGATATTCTTTTGTGTGTGTGTGTGTATACTTTCTTTTTATTCTTTCTTCTTCCGTTTTTATCATTCACCTCTTTCCCTTGTGTGTGCGTTATACTGAGGATGTACTCTATCTTAAGTATTGGGGAGGTGAATGACTTGAGTTGTTTTCATTCTATCTCATCACACTTGTTTTTGCCTATACTCAGGGATCCTTTACCCTAAGTATAGAAGGAATGATGTCTTTCATTTCTTCTTCTTTATTTTTGTTTTCTTTTTCTTTCTTTTGTTCCCTCACTTGTCCTTCAACTTGTTGATATCCTTTTCTATACTTGGGAATCTTTTACCCTAAGTATAGGGGGGATAAGTCGAGTCATTGAGTTTGTACATTCTTTTCCTCGGTTTTCCATGCCATCTTAATTGATAATTGGTGAGTCTTGATATTATCATACATTCTCAAGTTCTTATTGTTGGGAAATCGAGGGATTCCCTTAACCTGTCATGTAAAGGATGACTAGTAGTGGAATGTTCCTCACACTAGAATCAAGAAAAATAATCGTAGTACAATAATCAAACAACCACAAAGAGATCTGAAATTTTATATGGGAAAACCCTTCTCAATGTGAGAGAGGAGAAAAATCCATGGGGCACAACCACCCGCAACAAATCCACTAGGTTAGAAAAATAAGAAGGCACAATATTTTCTCAATTTTGTTGCCCGACAAAACTGAGGTTCGATTACAAGAATAAAATCAGATAAATGTCACATTGTTCTTGGAGAACACGATACCGATGCTTCTCCTCGTCATGAGTTGTCCCTCCTTGTATGTGATTCTTCCTTGTGAGGATGCACATCATGCCTCCGCAGTCTGCTCTTCATGCCCATGTGGTCTGCTCTTTGTGCCTTGCGCGGACTATTCCTCACACCTTGCGTGGGTGGCTTCTTTCCTTGCTTGGAGAGAGAGAACTAAGAGACAAGAGAGAGATGCTTGTGTGTTAGGATAATCCCCAATGCCATGCATGGGGCCATATTTATAATACTCTCGCCTGCTCTCTCTCCTACTCCTATTTGGAATAGGAAACACAAGTCCTACTCCTATTGCAAATAGGACCCCAAGGGGATAATTGTTCAACAACCTCCCTCCCCTTTTTTCTTTGTTTTTGGGAACGGATAATAACCAACAACCTTCCCCTCTGGTCCCAATGGGGAGGTGTCACCAAGAAGATGATCGCTGAGAGATGACACTGCTCAGCTCTCTATAGAGTTGTGCCTTGTCACAATTCATGACCTTCGCCAGATGTGTGGACCTTCTTCAAAATGAGATGTTTCTTGTCAATATCATCTCTCGGCCAATGGTATCGCATGTCTATATGTTTTGTGTGAGCATGGTGTATCGTGCTCTTGCTCAGATCAATGGCACTCTGGCTATCACAGAAGACAATCATCCCATTGTCTTCGCATCCAAGTTCACCAAGTAATTGTTGTAACCACATCACTTCTTTTCTTGCTTCTGCTGCTGCAATGTACTCGGCTTCAGTTGTTGAGAGTGAAATACATTTCTGCACTTGGACTGCCACAAAATCGATCCCCTTGTAAAAGTGAAAATGTACTCGGAAGTTGATTTCCACTGATCCACATATCCTACCATATCAGCATGTGTGTATCCACAGAGTTTGGGATCTGACATCCCAAACATCAGACACATACTTGAGTTCCCTCTCAAGTATCTCAGAATCCACTTAATAGCTTTCCAATGACCCTTCCCTACATTCAACATGAATCTGCTCACTACGCCCACGGCATGAGCAATGTCAGATATGGTGCAAACCATGGTGTACATAAGGTTGCCAACTACATACTGGTAAGGAATCTTGGTCATCTCAGCTTTCTCCTCAGAAGTAGACGGATATGTCTCTTTCGTCAACTTGAAATGAGCAGCAAGGGGTGTGCTGACAGGCTTCACATTCTTCATGTTGAACCACTCCAGAATGTGTTCAACAAACTTCTCTTGTGACAACCACAACCTATGTTTATTCCTGTCGTGAGTGATCCGCATTCCAAGCATGTTGCTTGCTTTGCCCAAATCCTTCATCTCTAATTCCCTGGAGAGTTTCCTTTTGACCTTAAAATCAACCCAGGATCAAGACCAACTATCATCATGTCATCCACATAGATCAATAGGACAGTAAACCTGCCATTGGGAAGATGTCGAACGTACACACATGGATCCATTGTAGTCCTCTTGAAGTTCTGCTTCATCATGCATGCATAAAACTTCAAGTACCATTGTCTAGAGGCTTGCTTCAAGCCAGAGAGACTCTTCCTCAGCCTGAAGATCATATGCTCTTTCCCCTTCTCCTGGTATCCATATGGTTGCTCCATGT
The DNA here is from genome assembly GCA_037367405.1 of Ottelia alismoides. NCBI lineage: Eukaryota > Viridiplantae > Streptophyta > Magnoliopsida > Alismatales > Hydrocharitaceae > Ottelia > Ottelia alismoides. The sequence goes on along the minus strand of JAZKJV010008137.1, from coordinate 150,448 downwards.
AGATCTCTTCCTTGAGATCACCGTAAAGAAAAGTCATCTTCACGTCCATCTGCTCTAGCTCAAGGTCTAGGCTTGGATAAGGCCTAGCACTACTCTTAAAGAATTCATCTTCACAACTGGTGAGAAGATCTCATCATAGTCTACGCCCTCTTTCTGGTTAAATCCCTTCACAAACACTCTGGACTTGTACTTCATTTGCTTTCCACCATCATATGACTTCATCTTGTAGACCCACTTGTTCTTCATCGCTCTCTTCCCTGCAGGAAGCTCAACAAGATTATAGGTATGATTCTTCTTCAGAGACTGCATCTCTTCATTCATTGCATTCTGCCAATGATCTCTCTCCTTATGCTCTTGTGCCTCCTCAAAAGTGCATGGCTCATCATGATCAGTCAGCATCACATACTGAGCAGTAGGATAGCAAGATGATGGTTGATGTGTCCTCCCAGATCTACTGACTTGAGGCTCTACTGCATATACTTTTTAATGAGGTTGCTCCCCATGCCCAAGATCCCCTAAACCTATAGCATTGGGCTCTACATCTGGCTCATACTGTTATGGTTGTGCATCTTCTCCATCTGTACCTGATCTTGGAGAAGGATCTGAGTCCCCATCGATGTTATCATCAATAGCAATCCCATCTGAGTCACCATCACCACTATCGTCCTCAATCAAAGTATGTTTTTCATAGAAAATCACATTTCTTTTACTGGTGATGGTCTTCTTCCTTGGATCCTAAAGTTGGTATCCAAACTCCTTATCTCCATAACCAACAAAAATCCAAGGCACTGCCTTGTCATCAAGCTTCTTCCTCGGTTCCTTTGCTATAAATGCCTAAGCTTTGCAACTGAATACCCTCATATGAGCATATGAGGGATCCTTTTCAGATCAAATGCGCTCAAAACCTGAAAATTCAAGGGGAAAGATGGAGATCGGTTAATCGAGTAGCAGCCAGTCCGAACCGCCTCAACCTAAAAGGTTTTTGGAAGCTTCTATGTCTTTAGCATGCGGTGAACCCTTTCCATAATAGTCTTATTCATCCGTTCAGTGACACTATTGTGCTGGGGTATGCCGGGCTCTGTCCTTTCATGTCTGATCCATGCGCTGCACAGTAGCTTTAAAAGCTGTAAGTAGTGTACTCCCCTCCATTATCTATGCGTAGACACTTCAAGACTTTGCTTGTCTCGCACTCCACCATAGCATGAAATTTCCTGAAGCAATCAAATACTTGATCCTTCATCCTTAGTATATAAACCTACACCTTCCTTAATGCATCATCAATGAAGGTCAGAAAATACGTGTTTCCACCCAAAGACGCTATGACATAGGACTACACACATCGGAGTGAATCAATTGTAGAAGGCCTTCCTTCACCTGTGATCTGCTCTTCGAAAGGTGCACTCTTGTTCTTTTCAATCTCACATGAATCACAAGGTAATAGCGTTATGCTAGTGTGACATGGTATCAATTCCTTCCCACTCAAAAGTTGTAAACCCTTTTGGCTCATGTGTCTGAGCCGATGATGCCAGAGATCTGATGTGTCAGCCTACTAGCATGTAGGCTACCATCCAATACCTTCACCTGAGTCTTGTAGAGTGTGCATTGATGAGCGGCCCGAGCGACTAAGGTTAAGTGATATCAAAGGTCATTGCGACCTCAACCACTCAAACTGGGCTCAACGAGAAAAATCAGACCACCATAGAAAGAAATCAAACACGAAAACGAGGCAAGCGGTCTTGAACTTATTTTACCTGGTATAGCCACCAGAGTCGAACACAAGGAGCACGGAATGGAACATACAAAGTAGTCAGGCAATCCAAGAAAGTAAAGAATTTTTTGCGGTTTAAAATTTTTAAATTTTTTTATTATTATTAAGAAAAGAAGGAAAGAAAAAGCTAAAAATCAAACTTAAGCAATTATTTAAAGGTATAGAAATACTCAAAAATTCAAAACAAAAATCTTTTTATGTTTTAAAAGTATTCAGATGTTTTTGGGAATTTTATGATATTTTTTTGATTTTTACATAATTTTCTAAAAATGAAAGAAGACCAAAACAGTAAGCAATGTACAACCTAGATATAAAGGCAAATTATAATTATTTAAAATACTATAAAATCCTAGCAGTAATTTTATGTGAAAATATAAAATGAATGGTACCTACAGAAACTGAAAACGATTTTTTTTATTTTTAATGAATTTGTAATAATTTTTATAATGTATTTAGTCTTTTTTCAATTTTTAGGTGTTTTATAAAAGATAATGGCAAAATTGCTACTGGAATTAAAATAAGACAAAACTAACACACATAAATTTTTGTGGAATTTTTAAGGGGTTTTTTGTATTTTTTATGGATTTTCTAAATTAGATAAGGACACTTTTTAGGGTTTTTGATTTTTAGAAAATATCAAATAACATTAAATCAAGTCAAGAAAATTACTAAAAATACTACACAGTAGCATGAGCTATATGTAATTTTTGTAGAATTTTCGGAGTTAATTTAATAATTTTTTGATTAAAAACAAGGTTCATAGCAAACAAAGACCTATATGCAAATAGTTTAAGTCTCTGGGATAAATAATAACAAGAATAAAAAGTCAGGGCTTATCCGTAAAATTTTCAATCAATTCTTGCACATGCATTATACACAGTTCACAAGGGCATAAATGCAAATTTGGAAAACTTTTTAATCAAACATTGACAAGACATAAATCCAGAGCCAAATCTGCAAAAACACCACTACTCACGTGAGCACGCACGTGTCTCTAGACCAGGAGGACTCAAATGTAACTACTAGAAACTATAAGGACTAATATGCAAAAAGGTCCAACTACAATATTTATTTATAGACTAAACATAAAGCATCACAAATGCAGGGTAAAAAGAGTAATATACCCTTGAAGCACGTGAGAAGCGCGAGAAGACACGTGGCGGCCGCTGAAAAGGCGAGGGTTGTAGTTCTGATGGTGTCAGGGGTCAGATCTGACGCTCCAGAAATCGTCCGATCGTGGGGTGCAGATGGAGGCCCGGTCTGACATCTAACAGTCTGGAAAGGCTGTTGTGTCAGCGGTTTGGATGCTATATGGAAGAGTTGTGCTGATCCTATGGTGTAGAAGTAGCCTGGATGAACAGCTCGAGGGCAAACTTCATCGGAGCACAGGAAGTGATCCTTACTCCGATGGTCGATCGGGAAGCACTGGATGAGTCGTGGAAGGCTTCTGTGTCGACTGAGCAGACTAGATGGAGCAGCTATCGGTCGGATAGGCGTGACGACGAAGGGGACCTAGGACTACTCTAGCGAGTCTCAGATGGCTGGAATCGGGGGTCTTCAACACGCTCCTTCAACTGCAAAGGGTAGCTGGTACTCGGGGCGATGCTCCGATCTAGGCTATTCGGACTCCAATCAAAAGAAGCGGAAGGAGGCAGGTGTTGATCTCCGGCGAAGATGGTAGGGAAAATCTAGATCCTAATCTCGACGTGATGATCGAGGATCAGGGTGATCGGGTTGCGTGGGAAGATGGAGGGCGAGCGTGCGAAGATATTTGAACGGATGGGTGTGGGTGAAGGAGCTCCGATCAGCTAGCTGGAGCTGGCGAAGCGAAGGCGGCGCACAGATGAAAGATTGAATCAAATAAGGAGCTAGGAAAGATTAAAGGACTACCTGAAGGTCTAGATGTGTTCCTTAGCTCCATGCGAAGATGATCGGTGGGGTTATGGCCTCGACCAAGCGGCGGAAAGCGAGGGAGGCTTCTCGCGGCGAAGGTCCGGCCACAAATAGGGAGCGTCGGCTACACGACACCAAATCGACCACCGAAGGGCTCCTCCGATGGTTGTCACTACGCTGAAGGGTTCTACGGTATCGAGAAGGGATGCATCACGAGCTACCAACCTAGGGAGGAGGACGAAGGCATTTATAGAGCTCCCAGGTGGCTGGAGAAGTTGGGCCAGGGCACGCAATCCGAGAAAGATCCGCGCTTCCCTAGGGATCCGCGAGGATCTTGGATCCATGGGGAAGGCATGGGCGAAATTTCAGGGCAAACTGGCGCATGATCCGGACCTTGAGAAATGGGAGAAGGAGGTTCGGCGGAGCAGTCGTGTCAGGTCAAGCCCTGGAAGAGGGGATTTGACTCGACTCAACGATCTGTCATGGACCAATCAAAAAAATAGATTTACAAAAATATTTATAAATTCAATAAAAAATAATAAATGATTTTAAATTAAAAAGTGTATAAAATGAAACATGTTTGTTATTTTTCAAACAATTTTTCTGTGATTTTTTATTTATATGAAAAATAAATTATTGTATATACAATATAATGTAATATATATAGGTGTAGTATGCCTATGTGTTTTGTACAATTAATTTTTATTTTTTTATTTTTACAAAAATACCCTAATTTTATATTTTATTTATTCACAACATAATTTTTGGAGTATACAATAATTTTTGTTTTATTTTTATTATCTTTTTACAAGTATAAAATAAATAGATTAGAAAATAACTATACATGTATTATGTACAAGTGAGAGAGAGAATTTTATTCTATTTTTATTTTATTTTTCTGATTTTTATTTGATTTTTAGAAATATATAAGGAAGTAAAAACACATTTTTATTTTACTTTTGGCAAAAATAATTTATGTACACAACTGAGATATCATAAACAAGCTATAGTGGCCCTATCTCTCTCTACTTATATTATTTGGCGATCAGGCCAATGCTTGTCCCTCTTTTGGGGTTAGGGTCACTCAATATTTATTCTATATACTTCCTTCTTTTTCTCTTATTTCTTTATTCTTTTATTTTTGCACAAATACATGCTAATTATGAGATATTAATACATGCATGTCTATTGCTAAGTTATTGTATTTACACCTATTTACATGATGCTTTGCCAAGATAATTAGCTAAAATAAAGGAATAAAGAGTGATGAATGAGGATTCATCAACCCCTATACTTTACCTTTGCTAGTTCCTTAGCAAACACTTATTTGAAAAAGAAGTGAAAAGAGAAAGAAAAAGAAAAAGAAGGAGAATCAAGATTGATTATTAAACTTTCCTTCATTAAATTGAAGTATAAAGCTCAGTCAGACCTTTGGATTACTAGTTTGTCAGAACCTTATTTGGACTTAGGTTTTAAAGCTCAACAGCCTCTAAGTTCCACCAATCTATGGTCAAGACTCCTCAATAATCCAGATCAGAACAAGTCTACATACACAAACTCTAATGACCATGAATCTTTTCTTGTACTGTGCAAGTGATATGTAGCTCCCCACCTCAGAAATGGCAAAGTAACAGCCCCCCTCAACAAGGTAACTCTGATGCCCTATTATCGCAGCTCTTTCCTCGAGGAGCGGGGTATTCCCTTCTAAGTTCAAGTACAACTGGCTCAAGAAGAGGAGGAAGAAGAGAATGGACCATGACCAGTGTAGCCATGTATCCTTGGGAGACCAACCAGTGTATATAAGTCTCCCACTACAAGCTTCATGAGATGAGAATGGGTAACATAAGCTTTGCTTTATTTGGCTATATACACTCCGATGGGTGTTTCATTTTCTATCAGACCTGCCACTTTTTTGAAGTTTTTCTTTTTTTTGCATTTTTTCGATGTGCATATGTACAACATATCTACATGGTGTAGCATATATATAAGGAGTTTTTCCTCTTGAGCCAGTAGACTATCCCTCTTTTGAAGCATTATTGCAACCCACAATTCCTGTCTTTAGACCTCAATGCCGCCAGACCAAGTTGAGACGCACTTCCTTCACTAGAAGAAGACGAAAGGTTCTACCAAGAAGTACTACCCTCGTATGCTACCCCAAGCCAAAGAAGACTGCGTCCTCACCACCTCATCCGTAGAGAGCTATTTGTAAGGTGCTTGTGCAAGTAAAGCCATTGTATGTGAGAGTCATGTGTGCGTTGTTAAGTGTTCTATTTAGGCTCATCAAGATGACATGTGATCATAGCCTAGTGGATTTAAAGAATTAAGTCACTAATGGACTTGAAAAGTCTTAACCCTAAGCCCTATAAGGTTCCTCTGAGAATTAGGTGGATTAAGGTCTTAACCAAGCTCCATTTTCCAATTTAATTTTAGGCTAGTTTAAATGTCAACTATGATTCAGAAAAACTGTACAAGTATATACAAAAATATTTTTATGCAAATTTTTGAAAATGTGCAAAATTTTTGAAAAATGTTTGAATGAATGAAGGCATGAATGCAGAAGTTTTGCAAACTATTTACACACATTTACACATGGGTTTTTACAAACTTTTGTTTTTCAAACATTTTCCAAAAATTGTGTAATATATACATAATTTTGATACCAAAATATTTACAAACTTTTTACACACAAAATATTTTTACAACATTTGTAAAAAAAGAATTTTTATAAATAGCTATGTATGTGCAAGAAAGAATTTTATGTACAAGAAAATTTTTTAAATTTTCATGGTTTTTAGATAGAGAATTTTAGCCATTTTATCTATTCACAAACTCACACAAAGTGCAAGTTATGGCTAAAGTATATATGAAATATATACGACACCTCTTATACTTAGCTCGAACGATGTCCTCGGAGTGGATCGAGAGCGATAAAGAAGACATAACTCGTGCTAAGTGTAGGGAAGTGTAAAGAATAGCTACACTACAACGCCGAATCAAAGAATAGAATGAAAAGATCTTGGTGTTTCCTCCTATACTTAGGATCAAGTAATCCTAAGTATAGCAGACTGTACATAAAGGGAAATGTGAGTGTAGGAGTGTACAGGGTCTACCTCCCCTATACTTAGGGTAAAATATCCCTAAGTATAGGCAGCAAAACAGAGGTAAAAAGAATCAAAAGAGAAATCAAAAGTCTGACACCCCCTATACTTAGGGTAAAGTACACCCTAAGTATAGCATAATCATAAGATGCAAATGGGGTGTTGGACTGAAGAATAATATGATATGGACATCTGGATCTATACAAGGCGGAAGACTATGATAACCAGGCATGAGATGCACTAGATGTGAGTCAAAGACCACATCTCACGCAAAATGAATAGGGGTGACGTCAACAACCAGCGGCTCATGATCTAGATATGGTTTGAATCGTTGCCCATTAACACGAAAGGTAGACTCAGATGAAATTTCAGATATGTCAATACTCCCATTGTCATGTACCTTTCGGACCAGGTATCGTCCCTTCCACTTGCTCTGCAACTTCCCTGGAAATAATCTAAGCCTAGCATCAAATAACCATACTCTTTGATCTGGCTCAAACTGCTTGTGGCTGATATGAGAATCATACCACTCCTTCACTCTCTCCTCGTATTGTAGGCCGCTCGAAAAGGCTGAGTCTCTAAGCTCCTCCAGGGCTGCCAATTCTGCCTTTCTCTGATCTCCTACACTCACTGGATCCAAGAATATGTCTGTGACATCCCAAAGTGACTTATGCCTCATCTCAACAGGTAAATGGCAGGGCTTTCCATAAACGAGGTGAAAGGGAGTTGTACCCAAAGGGGTCTTGAATGAAGCCGATATTCCCACAAGACCGAGTCTAAAAGATGTGACCAATCCTTTCGGTCAGGGAGGACTACCTTCTGCAATATAGTCTTGATCTCCATGTTCGATACTTCAGCAAGAGCATTGGTCTGAGGATGATATGGAGTGGCTACTCGATGGTCAATGTTGAACTCGCTAGCAAGGGCCTTCACCTTATCGTTGACGAAATGAGACCCCCATCAGATATTAAAACTCTCGACACCCCAAACCGTGAAATGATATTCTTCCTCAAAATCTGCAAACAGTCTTAGCATCTGCGGTTCGGGTGAGGATGGCCTCAACCCAACGACTAACATAATCAACGACCAACAGAATGTACTCAAATCCCTGACTCTTAGGGAATGGACCCATGAAATCGATGCCCCATGTGTCAAAAACCTCACAGAAGTGAATGGGCTAAATCGGCATCATATCACGTTGTTCACAAGTGTCCATCCTCTGACAGTCAGTACACCTCTTCACGAATTCATCAGAATCCGTGAAGAGGGTAGGCCACTATAGGCCGGATTGGAGCACTTTCTGTGTCGTTCTCCTCCCAGAGGGATTCCTCCTGCCTCAAGATTGTGGTAGTATGTGAGGACGCTATGGTGCTCCTCTTGAGGAATGCACCGACGCTAGACGCTATCCCCTCCTTCATGATAAAGGATGGGATCCTCCCAATGGTAGAACTTAGCCTTCGCAAGGAAGGTCTCAAGTCGTTGTCTGGGCCAAACTTGTGGAACTTTCTTGGCAACAAGATAGTTCACAATGTCGGCGTAACAAGGGAGAGAGCGATAGCAAGGATCGCCTCATCTGAGAAGGTCTTAGAAATAGGATCAGTCTGCTCAGATTTCTCAAGATGCTCTAATCGAGAGAGATGATCCGCCACCACATTCTTGACTCCAGGCTTATCCTTAATCTCAATGTCAAACTCCTGGAGTAAAAGGATCCATCTAGTCAATCTCGCTTTAGCATCCTTCTTTTCCATGAGGTACCTAATGGCGGTATGATCTGTAAAGATAGTCATCTTTGATCCAATAATGTATGATCTGAACTTATCTAGGGCAAAAACTACGGATAGCATCTCCTTCTCAGTGACGGTATAGTTCCGTTGCGCGGCATCCAATATACGGCTAGCATAGTGAATGGCAAATGGCACTCCATCCCTCCTCTATCCTAGCACAACCCATGTGACAAAATCGGAGGCATCCGTCATGATCTCGAATGGGAGAGACCAATCAGGCGGCTGAAGGACAAGAGCCTCAAGAACTAGACTCTTGAGTGTCTCAAATGACGCAAGACACTTATCATCTACAATGAACTCAGTGTATTTGGTCAGCAAATCAGTCAACGGTCGGCCAATCCTGCTGAAATCATGAATGAATTATCGGTAGAAATGGGCGTGCCCCAAAAAAGACCGTAATTATCGCAAGTTGGACGGTGGATTGAGTTTCCTGATGATATCCACCTTGGCTGGATCAACCTCCATGCCCCTGGTGGAGATGATATGACCAAGCACCGTCCCTTGAGTCACCATGAAGTGACTCTTCTCCCAGGATAATACAAGATGGACCTTGATGCATCGCTGAAGGACGCGGTCTAGGCAATCAAGACAAGCATCAAACCCATCGCCATAGACCGAAAAGTCATCCATGAAGACCTCCAAGCACTCACCCACCATGTCCAAGAAGATGGACAACATGCACCTTCGGAATGTCACCGGGGCGTTACATAGACCAAAGGGCATCCGTCTGAAAGCATGTGTCCCAAAGGGATAGGTGAATGTAGTATTGTCCTGGTCATCGGGCGCAATGGCCACCTGATTATAGCCAGAGTACCCGTTAAGGAAACAGTAGTGACTCTTCCCATCTAGCCTCTCTATAAGATGATCAATAAAAGGCAACGGGAAATGATCTTTTTTGGTGGCCTGGTTCAATCATCTGTAGTCCATACAGACCCTCCAAGAAGTGGGTACCCTGGTAGCTTTCTCTTCTCCAGACTCACTCACAACTATAGTGATGCCCGTCTTCTTGGGTACCACATGTAATGGACTAACCCACTTGGAGTCGGAGATGGGGTAGATAAAATCAATGCTCCACCATTTTGAGATTTGCTTCATGACAACCTCTCGAAGATTCGGGTTTCAGTCGTCGCTGGAACTCACATGATGGCTTGGCGTCCTCTTCGAGATAGATATGGTGGGACCACAGGGTCGGACTTATCCCCTGGAGATCAGCTACACTCCATCCTATCTCCTTGCGGCTCTTTTCAAGAACCTCCATCAAACGAGATTCTTGCTCTCCAGTCAAATCTGCTGAGATAATGACTGGGTGCATCTCATGCTCGCCTGCAAGGAATCTATACTTCAGCGACTACGGCAAGGGCTTCAGCTCTGGGCAACTGGGAGCTGGCAAATCTGGCCTCTAAAAAGTCTGAGTGAAAGCAACCAAATCTGCATGGGAGAACTCTCACTGATCATGAAAATCCAGTGAAGACTGCTCTGCTGGTGCATCTGTACTCTGAATCTGATCAGTCTCCACCCTAGTTGCTGGCTCTATAGGAATCAGACATGGTATCAACTCATCAAACTCTGCCCAATCAATATCCAACTCCGAGGGATTTGAATCTGAATCAAAAGAAATATCAACTGCCTCGCTATCCTGAAAATGGTCTACAGCCTCGAATGTGTCCTTTGCCAAGAGTGTGTTGTCCAAGCTCTCCTCTACTGGAATCTAGAAATCGGTGGTATCTGAGTGTAAGAGGATGGCTCGTGAAACAGGATCTGACCAAGCGGCTTCATCATCTGTGATCACAAAATCACACTAATGGTGGACGTCTCCCCCTGCCTCTATCATCTGCTCTGAATCGTTGAGCCGCTCTGAGCAGGCTGAATCTCGTGCTCTAGTCCCATCGATCATTTCTATTAGTATACTCTAGCCCTGACGCGAAAGTATACCTTCCCACTATCATGATCGGATACTGCCTTGGTTGTGGCCAAAAACGGGCATCCTAGAATGATGGGGGTATCGATCACAGACTCGGAGATCTCCATGTCCAACACAACGAAGTCCACAGGGAATTTCAGGCCCCGAATTGTGATGACCTTGTCCTTCAACAACCCCTTCGGCCTCTCAACAGATCTATCAGCAAACTGAAGGATTGTCCTGCTCTGTCGAAGCGGGCCAAACTCGAATCGGTCAAGTAAGGCTGTCGGAAGTAGGTTGATGGAAGAACTGATGTCTAATAGAGTCCGATCAAACCTCTGCTCATGGATGTGACATCTGACATAGGGAGCTCCTGCATCTGGCCTCTAGGCTGGTAGATGGTTCTAAATGGCGAAGCAGGTGGCCCGAGTGAGCACGTGGATCTCTGCATGATGGTTCCTCTTCTTCTTGCGGATGGTGGTCTTCTCTCTCAGGTTCCTCTGGAAGAGAGGGATGTGCTCAAGAGCCTCTGGTAGAGTCATCTGAATCTGAAATCTATCTATCATCTGTTGGATGAACTCTAACTGCTGGGATATTTTTGGATTTACTTTTTTATTCCCCTTAGCCAAGCAAAGTGCTTGAGGGAAGAGGATGGCTGGGCCCTCCTCAGATGGAGGGCTAGGATCGGCTCCCTGTTGTTGTGGTGAAACATAATCCATACACGTATCTCCAGACATCGTAGATGGACTCGCAAGTAAAGAACCCTTTCCTTTATTAATTTTTGTAGATTTTCCAGAATAGTCCCAAGATTCAAAAACAGAAGGAAATGAAATAGGTATAGAAGGGGTGGCCTCAGTACCACCCACAGCATCTGCACTTGCGGCATCAGCATCAACATGTCTGGTGGCATCAGCACCACCTCCTGCATCTGGGGAACTGACGGCCTCAGTACCATCGGCTGGATCTACATCCTTGGTGGTGTCACCACCACCATCATCATCATCATGAGTGGCATCAGCACTGCTCTCCTCCTCGTCAGACGCTCCTGAGTCCTCATGGTGTTGTCTCTCATACGAAGCACCGTCGGCTGGCATCCTACCACTCCTAAGTGTAACAAAGTCAGCATCAAAAGTATATGCAGAAATATCACCCAATGAATCACTAGGAGTGGTAACCTCTGCAAACTCTACTTTCTCAGACTTCCTCTTTAGGTTGTTCGGATTCAGCTCGATCTGAGCGGGTATGGCAGGCTTGCCCTTCATGATCTCCCTCATCTCCTGACAGAACTTGTCCATCTCTTGCCTGAAAGTGGCCTGTTGCTCGGAGATAAGGCGGGCTAAATCATCAAGTATTGGGTTCTCATAGGCTGACCCATGAGAACCAGACGAGTTTCCTCTCTAGAAATGAGGCTGTTGCTGGGAAGGATGAGGGGGATACTAGTGAGAATATTGTTGAGGCTGCTGCTGCTGCCTCCACGGTTGTCCCTGCTGATAGGGACGAGGACCCTGCTGGTAGTGTGGATGTGGCTATGGGAACTGGGGCTGCTGCTGTTGTTGGCTGTATTGGCCACCCTAAACTGGAGGTTGCTGCTAGGATGAGGCACCTCTGGTCGACCATCTGAATCCGGGATGGTTTCGGTGGATCCCAAGATGAGGTCGGTCATACCAAATCCCGTTGACTTCCATCAACGGCTTATGCTCGTAAGAGGGTGGGGGAAGAACTGCCAGAGGCTGATCTGTCTGGTATACCACCATCTGAGTGTCCGAAGATGGTGGTAGCTGGACATACTACTGCTGCTACTGTTGGAACGGCTCCGCCTGAATGTGGTGCACCTGTCTGTAGTGGGCGGAGGGCTGGGTCGAGCTGCTGCTGTTGGGGTCAGTCCGTGACCTCAGACGGGGCTGAGAAACTATATGTGCCTCCTAGAGACACATGGTCTGGGTTTTCAGGTCACTCAGCGTCTGTGCCATCTGATATATCTGAGACATGTCCTAGCACTGCTTCTTCTCAATGATCTCGATGTGGTCCAGCTTCTCGCTGATGATACCCATATCAATGGCAGATGACTCTGCCTGTGATGCGACTACTGAAGATGTGGAAGGACCTGCATCGACCCGTGATATCCTCTGATAGGACATGGCATGTGGTGTGGGATTCCCTTGTGTGTAAAGGCGGGTCTGGGACATGACTCTATAATTTTCTACCATATCCTCGTAGATGGCACAGACCTGATCCTCATCCTTGGCGAAATAGGAACCCCCACAGGATGCGTTCACTAGCCCTTGCAACTCCGGTGTCAGCCTGCAGAAGAAACTCTGAACAAGGTTGGGCTTCGATGTGTCGTGATGAGGACACCGGTCGATGAGCTCTCTGAATCTGTCCCATGCCTCATGGAATTTCTCGTTAGGAAGCATGGAGAAGTTATTGATGAGGGCTCGTGTTGCATTCGTCCGGTCGAGTGGGTAGTACTTATTCAAGTACTTGTTCTGGAGATGTTCCCATGACGTGATGTATTTCCCTATGTGCTTCAGCCAATAGGCTACTTTGTTGACGAGGGAAAATGGAAAAGCCATCATCTTTATGGTATCCTCATCCACGAGTCGATCATGGACCATGCTGCAGATCATCTCAAACTCCTGGAGATGGAGGTGCGGCTCCTCGGTGGCAAGCTCGTGGAATCTGGGCAATAGCTGGATGGTCTGGGGAGGGAGCTTGAAATCTCCCAGAATGGCTAGCAGGTGAATCCATCGGTGTGTCAGACTCGCACCAGGGTTGTACAACTCTCTCATCGGACGTGCGGGTGCTGCTGGCTGCACTGGCTCATCTGGCTCTCCTCCCTCAGGAATATCTCCTCCTCCACTGACTCTGTTCTACTCCTCTCTATTCGCTCACATCTGCGCCATCTCCCTGCATATGTCGGCCATGAAAGCCCCCTGGTCTCTGATGTGACGCTACATGGTCTCCAGGGAGGCTAACAGGGTGTTATTGATGGAACCCTGATTAAGTACATAGGTGTGTGTCTGGTCGGGTCCATCAGTACGCTCCTCGCTGCTGTCCATGGTCTCTGTAAAGGGAAATGACCCGAACTCAGGTGCCGTCAAATGAACAAACATCTGTTCTGGTCTTTGATCAGGCACCTCAGGAATGGTAGAAGGGTGATCGAGGAGGAACAGGGTGGATTAAACTCAGGTTTGGAGAGCAGGTCTAGGCTCTCACGAACCAACCTAGATGAGTGGAGCGGAGTGCTCGAAAGCGGTGCAGCCAAATCCTACCTATGGGACCTCCGGCCCATCATCGTGATGTGGAGAGTGCAGGCGGATGAGATTTGGAAAACACACAAGATCGGGCAAACAAACCCCCAATTCACCTACTCACGCTGAGATGATGACCGTAAAGGTTTGGTCATTTATCTTGTTGATTTTATTAGGTGATAAATCAGTCTATCAGAGCGATTAAGCTAGCTGTTGGGAATCCAATGCTCTCAAGAGATTGTTCTGATCCCAAGGCTAGATCTTTCCCAGCTAGTGCAAGTTGCGGACCGTTTACTGGCTACCCGATCAACTCGCTCTATTAAGGATATTGTGTCCCGTTTTACCGCAAAATCGGAGCGATCCTCACTGGAGAATGAATAAGCTGAAATCAGCAGTCTGAAAAGAGGTCAAATATGGCTCTAGCCTAGTGTGTTGGTCACTCTCTCGCTCATCCAAACCAATCATTAAGGGAATTGCTCTCCTAAGACAAATTTTTCAATCAGGTGTCTTTTAGGGTCAAGTGTGTTTAGCAGTCCCAATTTTATGGTTTTTCTTTTTTAGATATTTTTCAAGAAAACAATGCCTAATGAATTTTCCGATTCTCCTGGTTATTTTAAGTCCAAAAATAAGGGGAGAAGTCGAAAAAGCCGATGCACGATCAAATACAATGATGCATGCAAAGTCTGAAATGCATACTTGACGCCAGCTCTCTACATGCAGGGTGATCCGCGCACAAAATAAAGACAAAATTAAAACTACCTATATGATGCAAGAAGAAATCGGCCTTAGACAGAGAATTTCTACTCGAGAAGAACAGTAGCTAACAAGTCAACAAGAGAGGTTGGGGTCCGGTCTCTAATGCCGATCAGTATCCACCACAACGGATCCTGCCAGCGTTGTATACGACCTCTAGAGGCACATGACTTCTCAGGTGACTAAATTAGCTTTTTCTTTGCGAGTTAATTAATTAGGTCCACTTAGCGATCTATAGGTGCATGCAAATAGTTAGGGCTGGGGCCTTAATTAATTACGTCACAGTCAAAATAAAATCCAAAGTCTATGGGCCAAAATCTTCGAGAATCAAAATAAAAGAAAATTCGAAGAAAACAAAACCGACGTAAAAACCGCGGTGAGGTCCCCCGAGCACACCGGTGCTCAGTGCAACAGACCCCGATAATAGGCCAAGTCCAAATGTCTGAGTCCTGTATTATTACAATAATAAGGGAATAAAAAATAAAATAAAAAAAGAAAGACTGCAATCCCTCAAAGGGTCCTGCTCCTCCTCTCCTACGCTCTCTTGCAGCTCGATGCAGAAACGAGCCACCTCCGCTTCGCTCGGGTGCCTCGGCGCTCCTAAGAAAGCCACCCTCGCTCATCGGGCCCTCGCAAGAAAGAAAGAATAGAAACTGATCAGATCACAGTTATAGAAAAAAAATAAAAATAAAAATAAAATAAATGAGAACAAAAATAAAGAAAAATAAATAAAACAAAAATAAAAACAAAAATAAAAAGCAAATCAGGAAAAAGAGAAAATCAAATAAAGAAGAAAAATAAAATCAAAATAAAAAATGAAAAACCGACTACTAAGCCGTGCTCCCCAGCAACGACGCCATTCTGATGAGCAGCCCGAGCGACTAAGGCTAAGTGATATCAAAGGTCGTTGCGACCTCAACCACTCGAATCGGGCTCAACGAGAAAAATCAGACCACCATAGAAAGAAATCAAACACGAAAACGAGGCAAGCGGTCTTGCTACTTATTTAACCTGGTATAGCCACCAGGGTCGAACACAAGGAGCACGGAAAGGAACCTACGAAGTAGTCAGGCAATCTAAGAAAGAAAAGAATTTTTGGTGGTTTTAAATTTTTAATTTTTTTATTAAGAAAAGAAGTAAAAAAGCTAAAAAATCAAACTTAAGCAATTATTTAAAGGCCTAGAAGTACTCAAAAATTCAAAACAAAAATTTTTTATGTTTTTAAAGTATTCAGATGTTTTTGGGAATTTTATGGTGTTTTCTGATTTTTACATAATTTTCTAAAAATGAAAGAAGGCCAAAAACAACAAGCAATGTACAGCCTGGATATAAGGGCAAATTAAAATTATTTAAAATGCCTATAAAATCCTAACATCAATTTTATGTGAAAGTATAAAATGAAAGCTACCTACAGAAACTAAAACTAATTTTTTTTATTTTTTATGAATTTTTAATAATTTTTATGAAGTTTTTAGTCTTTTTCAATTTTTAGGTGTTTTATAAAAGATAATGGAACAAAATTGCTTCTGGAATTAAAATAACAAACAGAAATTTTTGTGGAATTTTTAAGGGGGTTTTTGTATTTTTTTTATGTATATCCTAAATTAGACAGGGACACTTTTTAGGGTTTTGATTTTTATAAAATATCAAATAACATTAAATCAAGTCACGGAAATTACTAAAAATACTAAACAATATTAGGAGGTATATGTAATTTTTGTAGAATTTTCGGAGTTATTTTAATATTTATTTGATTAAAAACAAGGGACACAGCAAATAGGGACCTATATGCAAATAGTTTGTCTCTAGGCACAGGGGCATAAATGCAAATTTGGAAAACTTTTCAATCAAACATTAACAAGACATAAATCCAGAGCCAAATATGCAAAAACACCACTACTCACGTGAGCACGCACGTATCTCCAGACCAGGAGGACTCAAACGTAATTACGAGAAATTATAAGGACTAATATGCAAAAAGGTCCAAACTACAATATTTATTTACAGAGTATAACATAAAGCATCACAAATGTAGGGTAAAAAGAGTAATATATCCTTGAAGCATGTGATAAGCGCGTGAAGACACGTGGCGACCGCTGAAAAGGCGAGGGCGTGCGGCTCTGATGGTGTCAGGGGTCAGATCTGATGCTCCAGAAATCGTCCGATCGTGAGGTACAGATCGAGGCCCGATCTGACATCTAACGGTCTGGAAAGGCTGTTGTGTCAGCGGTCTGGATGCTATCAGGAAGAGCTGGGCAGATCCAACGGTGTAGAAGTAGCCTGGATGAACAGCTTGAGGGTGAACTTCACCGGAGCACATGAAGTGATCTTTAGCTCCGATGGCCGATCAGGAAGCACAGGATGAGTCGTGGAAGGCTTCCGCGTCGACTGAGCGGCCCCGATGGAGCAGCTATCTGTCGGATAGAAGTGACAACGAAGGGGATCTGGGACTACTCCAGCGAGTCTCAGATGGCTGGAATCGGGAGTCTTCAGCGTGCTCCTTCACCTGCAAAGGGTAGCTGGGACTCGGGGTGATGCTCCGGTCCAAGTTATTTGGACTCCAATCAAAAGAAGCAGAATGAGGCGGGTGTTGATCTCCGGCGAAGATGGTATGGGAGACCTAGATCTTAATCTCGACGTGATGATCGAGGCTCAGGGTGATCGGGTTGCGTGGGAAGATGTAGGGCGAGCGTGCAAATATATCTGAATAGATGGGTGTGGGTGAAGGAGCTCTGACCGGTTGGTCGGAGCTAGCGGAGCGAAGGCAGCGCACAGATGAAAGATTGAATCAAATAAGGAGCTAGAAAAGATTAAAGGGCTACCTAAAGGTCCAGATGTGTTCCTTAGATCCAGGCAAAGATGTTCGACAGGGTTATGGCCTCGACCAAGCGGCAGCAAGCGAGGGAGGCTTCTCGCGGCGGAGGTCCGACCACGAATAGGGAGCGTCGACTACACGGCACCAAATCGACCACCGAAGGGCTCCTCTGATGGCTATCACTACGCTGAAGGGTTCTAGGGTATCGAGAAGGGGTGCGGCGCGAGCTACTGACCTAGGGAGGCGGATGAAGGCATTTATAGAGCTCCTAGGTGGCTGGAGAAGTCGGGCCAGGGCACGTAATCCAAGAAGGATCCGCGCTTCCTTAGGGATCCATGAGGATCTTGGATCCATGGGGAAGGCACGAGCGAAATTTCAGGGCAAACGGGCGCATGATCCGACCCCTTTGAGAAATGGGAGAAGGAGGTATGGCGGAGCAGTCAGGTCAGGTCAAGCCCTGGAAGAGGGGGTTGACCCGAGTCAACGATCCGTCGTAGACCAATCAGAAAATTCGATTTACAAAAATATTTATAAATTCAATAAAAAAACAAATTATTTTAAATTAAAAAGTATATAAAATGAAAAATGTTTGGTATTTTTCAAACTATTTTTTTTGATTTTTATTTATTTTTATGAAAAATAAATTATTATATATGCAATATAATGTATTATATACAGGTATAGTATGCCTATGTGTTTTGTATAATTAATTTTAAATTTGTTATTTTACAAAAATACCCTAATTTTATATTTTATTTATTTACAACATAATTTTTGGAGTATAAAATAATTTTTATTTTATTTTTATTATCTTTTTACAAGTATAAAATAAATAGAGAAGAAAATAACTATGCATGTATTATGTACAAGTGAGAGAGAGAATTTTATTCTATTTTTATTTTATTTTCCTGATTTTTATTTGTTTTTTAGAAATATATACAAGGAAGTAAAAACACATTTTTATTTTAATTTTGGCAAAAATAATTTATGTACACAAATGAGATATCAATACAAGCTATAGTGGCCCTATCTCTCTCTATTTATTTTATTTAGCGACCATGCCAATGCTTGGCCCTCTCTTGGGGTTCGGGTCACTCAGTATTTATTCTAAATACTTCCTTCTTTTTCTCTTAATTCCTTACTCTTTTATTTTTGCACAAATACATTCTAATTATGAGATATTAACACATCTATTCCCATTGCTAAGTTATTGTATTTACACCTATTTACATGATGCTTTGCCAAGATAATTAGCTAAAATAAAAGAATAAAGAGTGAAGAATGAGGATTCATCATGCATCACAACCTGTCTCTGGCTATGATAAGAAAGCCCTTGCTGATCTTGCATCTACTACTGCCAAACTTCAGACGATAGCCCTCCCTATCGAGTTGAGAATTGGATATGAGGCTAAGCCGTAGGTCGGGAACGTGCCTAACATCCTATAGAGTCATTGCTCGTCCAATATCAATCTGAACTGAGATGGTGCTCGTGCCAACGATCTTGGAGTAACTGCTATTACCCATCTTGATTCTCCCAAAATATCCCTCTGTATAGGAAGTGAAACTCCCTTTGCAAAGTCACGTGGTAGAAGGCGGTTATATCGATGGCCCACTCGGAGTCATCCCCTACATGTAGACACTGCTCCTGAATAGTGAGAACCAACTGATCCTCGTCATCATCAGCCACTGTTGCAGCAACATTCTCATCTTCATCTTTCTTATGCTTCTTTTTGGCTTCTGCTTGCTCTCTTTTCTAGACTCTACAGTCTCTCTTCTAGTTACTATGCTTGTTGAATAGATGGCACTTTCCTCTGTCCTTGGACTTCTCCCTGGATTTCTGTCTCTCTTGTGATTTTTCCATGTTATTGGACATGCCTCTTCTCTCAACTGCATACACATGTGAAGAAGAGGACTCTCTATATGATTGTCATCTGATTTCTTCATTTAGAAGACTTCTCTTGACCATAGGTATGGTCAGCTTGCCATCCGTAATAGAGTTTCTCACTGTAATCACCAGAGTTTTCAAATTGTCTAGCAGGAAACCCATGTCACGACCCCATTTCCCGGGCCGTTGGATCCTCCCATATCCGGATCTGATTACTCAGCAATAATTTATTCAGCAATCACAACTAACATTCAGAAATAGACTGCAAATAAAAAATACTCAGAAGAAAGTATTTCAACACTTTTCCATTCACAAAATAAAGTTTAGATGATACACTGTCCCACTATAACCATTTACATGTACATCAACTTGAAAGGAAAATATACAAAAGATTACTAACTACCTTAAAGAGTAAAGCTACTGTGGTTGGCTGGATGTCTAGTATGTAAGCTGGATGTATTTTTTTAAAGTCCTTGCGATGGCTCACCGATAACTGTTGGGATTTCCATAAATCATAGGATAAAAATTAGCAAATGCTAAGTAACGAAGAAGAGAAAATCAAACGAATTGTGTAATTTTTCAAAACTTGATATCACAAAAATTTTATTCCTTCTCATTAATTTAAGTCCTATTCCTTTCTATTCCAAATCAGCGATTAGTCCAGGGGAACCCCACCATTCTTGGACTCCGAAGCTGTGGACACTTTGGGATTGGAGATTGTGTTGATCTTGGTAAGCTTATGCCGCCGCACGTCGCCTCAACGAATCCTCCAATACTACCCTGACAATTTCCTTTTCTTTTATTAAACAGGGTCTCAACCCTCAGCCTAGAAAATCAAAAGAGCACATCGTCCTAGAGGACTCGGTTGCTTAAAACCTCAGGCTAACATTTAATCATATAACCTAGCGGCTCTAAATACATGTTATCGTGACCCAGCCGCTATTGAACTACCCGTGCCTCCACATGGCACGACCACATCTTCCGTCGTTCAACCCGACGATATTGGCTCCCGGTACCACGTGTTGCAAAACATTCATTTCGTGCGCACTTATCGTAACAGGGCAACCGTGTACCACCTAGGTAGGGAAACGTCAATACGGGCTCCTTTCGTCAAACCTACAGGTTGCATGCCCGACCTGTAGTTCTACTCCCAGTCATTATTAACGAGACACACGATCCTTTTCAGGATCTAACTCAAACCACATCAATTCCCATGATGTAATTCTTTCGTTTAAGTCTTCGATTTGCATAATCAACAACACTTAGTATATACTCACATATATATTATTCATAACCATATATATACTCGTATTTATGCCTATTTTAACTCCTAAACCCTAACTGTCAGAGCCAACACATCAATTTGATGCGTAAACCTTATTTTAGTGAGAATCACAAAGCAATTCTTCAGACTTTTTCAAAATAGCCAAAATCAGTATTTTTCGTAGCAAAGAACACAAAATCAAGAATTTCAATAATTTCTTATGAAAACCCAACAGCAAAAGAAAGGATTTCGTTACCTAATCGAGCTCTCTCTTGTGTATGCAAGGCTTTATCGTGTTTTATTTTTAGAAAGGCTATTTTAGGGCTCCTGAAAAGATCGAATTTCATTTTCGTATCAAAACACTAAGAACATGTCAAGAGCACGAAGAACGAATGAAGAATGTGAAGAACGCGAAGAACACGAAGAACGTCAAGAACATATTTTCTCTTAAAATTTTGGCAGAGTTTCCCCTTATATTGGGACATATTTCTCGGAAAATTTCGACAGAGTTTCCCCTTATATCGGGACATATTTCTCGGAAAATTTCGGCAGAGTTTCCCCTTATATCGGGACATATTTCAAAATAAAAACGAAAAGAGTTTCTTCTATAAAATCAATCGAGAGGAAAATAACAACGAAACTGAAAGAATATACTCAAGAACAAGAGATGAAGAACCGGTAGACGCCACACATCTTAGGTGAGTGAACGTGTGACGAATCACAGGGTCACTGACGTGCATAGCCGCCCGCACCTAAGTAGGGTATTACACAGATTTCTCCATCAAAATAACTATAAAAGCATAATACAAAGAATAGAAACATAAATGATGGAGAATTGATAGACACCACGCGTCTTAGATGAGTGAACGTGTGATGAATCATAGGGTCACTGGCGTGCATAGCCGCCCGCACCTAAGTAGGGTGTTACACAGATTTCTCCTCGAACCACAACAGGAAAACGAATCGGAAAGAAATATGAATCAAGAACAAAACTTGGAAGAACAAGAGTATGAATTGAAAGCCTAGCTTACGAAGCAAACTAAGAGAGGATCGTACCTTTCTCCTCCTCGTTCTCTCGGCAGCGCTTCGCTAGCGCTTCTTCCTTGCCTCCTACTCCTCCTCCCGCCCTCTTGACCCTAGCCCTTGGGGTGGTGGTGGTATTGGAAATCATAGAGAATGAGTGGGTAGGGGTGGTCTATTTATAGGCTCCCAAAAACCACTAACCATGGTTAGAAAACCATGGTTTAGACCTTAACCATGGTTTAGCGGCCCATGGTTTTGGCCCATGGTTTTAGCCAAAACTTATCCCAAACTTGGGGCTTAAGTTAGAATATTCTAGAGAATTATAGATTCCCTAATGACGCTTAGTTAACACTAAGCATGATTAACTTTCACTAATCACGATTTAACTTTCGCGGTTTACATTTATCTTTTGCTAACTATTGATTAGTATTTACTAATGATCATTAGCAGTTTTTAATACATAATTAGTTTCTTTAATCATGTTTAGTTAGTCTTAATGAAAGTCATTATGGGTTAATGACATCTTAGTCTTCCTTGCTTCTCTTTCTTCCGAAATTCATAACAAATCGAAACGAAGTCCGATTCACACAAAACAAATTCCGCTGGTTTCCTATTGACGAGCCAGATCTTATTATATAGGATCCGAGATATGTCAAGTTCAAGGCTTTACAATTATAACAACCATAAAGGAAGTCTCATCCTCAAGATTAGAAATGCAGGCATAACAACCTTAAAGAGGATTTAACCCATAACAACCTTAAAGAGAATGAACGTCCTTTCATTTATAAAGAAGATATACAATACACAGTGTTATTACTCAAATAAGTAGGGGTATTTCTCTCTCATTTCTGCCTCAGGTTCCCATGTGGCTTTTTCAAACTCTTGGT
Source organism: Ottelia alismoides (assembly GCA_037367405.1). Taxonomy (NCBI): domain Eukaryota; kingdom Viridiplantae; phylum Streptophyta; class Magnoliopsida; order Alismatales; family Hydrocharitaceae; genus Ottelia; species Ottelia alismoides. Next base: position 128,127 of record JAZKJV010008137.1, on the reverse strand, counting down.
TCTGCCATAATATTTTAACTAGAGGCACCTCTTTGTTTCTCAACTTCTTGATATCCCTTTCAAGTATTTGCACAGGTATCTCTTGGTATGTCAAGTCTGGCTCAACATGTAAATCATCATAACTTATCTTATGCTCTGGATTCCTAATGTACTTTCTCAGATTTGATACATGAAATACATCATGTATTGCCGAAAGATGTGGAGGAAGTGCAAGTCTATATGCCACTTTTTCAATGTGCTGAATAATTTCAAAGGGACCCACGAACCTGGGTGCTAACTTCCCACGCAAGCCAAACCTCTGGACACCCTTCATAGGTGATACTTTGAGAAATACAAAGTCACCTACTTCAAATTCAAGGTCTCTTCGCCTAGTATCACTATAACTTTTCAGGCGACTCTAGGCAGTTAATAGTCTTTTTCTAGCAAGTTCTACAGCTTCCCGTGTCTCTTGTAATCTATCTGAATCATATAGGTTCTTTATTCCGACCTCTTCCCAACACAAAGGAGTAGTACACCTTCGTCCGTATAGTGCTTCAAATGGTGCCATGCCAATACTTGTATGGTAACTATTATTGTAGGTGAATTCTGCAAGAGGCAAATGTTTAATCCACGACCCCTTCCATTCTAAGGTACATGCTCGTAGCATATCCTCTAGTGTCTGAATCGTACATTCTGACTGACCATCTGTTTGTGGATGATATGCTGTACTCAAGCATAGTTGTGTACCTAAGGCTTTCATGAAGTTCTCCCAATAGTGTGAGGTGAATCATGAATCTCGATCAGAAACTACTTCCTTCGGGATACCATGGAGGCGAATCACATGTGTAATATATAACTCAGCAAGTTGGTCTGTAGTGAAAGATAAGCTTATCAGAATAAAGTGGGCTACCTTTGTCAGACGATCTATTATAACCCAGATACTATCTTTACTACCAGTCGTCTGAGGTAAGCCAGTAACGAAATCCATGGAAATGCTTTTCCATTTCCATTCAGGTATAGGGAGGGGTTGCAATAATCCTGGTGGCTTTTAGTGTGAAGCCTTTACGTGCTGGCAAGTGAAACATGAATTCACAAACTCAGCAACATCTTTCTTCATTCCCGGTGATGAATCTGTGATTCATCACATCAAAAGTCAAAAATAGAGCCTTGTTCCCGAGAAAATAGAGGCATATTTCCTTTTATCTTGCATAAATAACACTCATGCAAGCGTCCATAATTCATGCATTTTAGCAGCTCATCTGCATTTAAATAAGAAGCCAAAAATCACCTGTAAAAGACCCCTTCATCAAAATAACTCCTTCTCTATAATATATGTATATATTCCTTAATAATATAGGGAAGAATGCCAAAAATCACCCTTGTAAAATAGCCCAAATATCCTGAGAATCCTTGTACATTAAAACACACATAAAGCCCGCATACAAACCCCTACTTAGGTCTACTCACTCTTAGAATACTACATATTAAAAGACCTTCAAAATGAGACTAATTTCATTGCAATTGGAGCTTGTATGAGAAACTTGGGTTTTTGGGTCATTTTGTATACTACATATGTATATTTATGTATCTTTGTATTTATGTATCATATTTGACCTCATCCCCGTCTTTGGTCAACATGAAACTTGTAGATCTCATCAAGATCTACAACTTTCATGTTTTGAGTTTTTCCAAATTCGGCTTCCTCTTCTCTCTACACGTGTTTTCTTCCTCCAGCCATTCGCAGCAGGCCACGTGGCGCCCTCTGATTGCGCCACGCAGCCCGCTGCCCTTCGCCTCGTCCGCCCGCGCCCTCCACCGTTGGATCTCGCTTCAGATCCAACGGTCCAGGCCCTTCCACGTACATAACCATCTTACAGCCATCAGATCCGCCCCACACTTCATCTTTACCGTTCCTTAGCGCCGCGCTCTCAGCCTTCCACGTGGAAGCATCTGCGCCGCCTGATCAGGTCCCCGATCTTCTCATCGCAGCCGTTCTGTTCCAAGCAAGTCTCGACCCTCAGATCCACTCCATCCTCTCATCTGAACCATCCGCTCGCACCTCGCTACAACGCGCCACGTGGCGCTCTCATAACCCTTCGTCTTGGCACCCTAGATCTAATCACACCCGCTCGCCACGCGCTGATCTCCACCGTTGGATCACAAGATCCAACGGTGGAGACCTCGTCTCCTACCTCCAGGCGCCCCTCTCCCCCACGTCCCTTGCCTTGCGGGAGGGGCGCCCCCTTTCCTTTTCTGGACACACGTCAGCCACCTTCGCCGGCCGCTAACCTCCCCACGACATACCCCACTCGTCCCTCTCCCTCGCCAGCTCCCTCAAACACCACCATCTCCACCACACTCGCCCCACGACGGCCTCCAACTTCGCCACTCACCCAGCCAGACCACCTCCTTCTCCCTATAAATACCCAGCCACCGGCATCGTTCACCCCCATCCGCCACTCCAGGGAGGTCCCTCGAGCTCCAAGCTTCCTATTGGTGACAGCAATTGGCTGATTTGTCGAGCGACGACAGAGATCCACTCCGGCGAGATCCACGGCTACATCCGCCGTGCCGCAGCCTCCCTCGAGCAGCTGCTAGAGCTCGGGACCTTACCGACCCCTTGAGCGACGACCTGGAGCTCAAAGCTGAGCCCCAATCCCCAGGTAACTCCCTCCATCATCCCCCAATCTTCTTCTTCTTTTTCTTGGATTTTCGCCGCTTTTATTCGCCGTCATCAGCCATCCTCGCGCCTCCTAACCACTCCGACGAGCTTCGCGATGAAGCTCTGATCCTCGCTGACCTCGCTACACCTTCAGACCCTCTACTTCACCAGCCATCGACCTTCAGCTCCGCCACCTGGCTGGAGCTCCGTCACCCGACCACCTCCCTTCGCCTCAGGCCTCGCCGATCACTCCATTCGCCTCCACGAACACCTGCACGCCTCGGCTATACGTCTAACCCTTTGCAGGTACTCAATTCGTCATTGGCCGGAGCCTCGCCGGAGCTCTCTTCGAGCTTCATCGACACCGAGCTCCAGCCCCCCTCCAGGGATCCAGAGACCACAGGAGGCCTCGCCGTGCACTTCCGCTTCTTCCGAGCTAGGTGGGAGCTGACGAAGCTCGTCACTGGTGCTTGGCAACCGAGGCGGAGCTAGGCGACCTTCACCGGAGCACAGCCCTCTCCTCCGCAGGTGGCGGAGGACCGTTAGAGAAGAAGAAGCAGCAACCGTTCGATCATCTGATCGAACGGTCCTCGCCTCGCCACGCGTCCCCTCGCCGCCCTCCTCCTCGACCGTTGATCACACCTCAGATCGGACGACTCTCCAGCCGCCACGCGTCTTCATCGACATCCCTTGGATCCATCTTGATCCAAGGGCCTTCAGGCCGCCACGTAGCCTTATCCGAGCCTCGGCCTCCAAGCCTAGGCTCGGGTGACCCGAAGCTGCACCGAACCTAGTCCGAACCTCCAGAGGACCCGAGCCTCACTCCGAGCCTCCGACGCCCTCCGAACCTAGGTCGCCCCACGTGAGGAGCACGTGCGGCCTGGGTTATTTGCACAGACGTCCCTGAAGCTTTCAGAAATTGCGAAAAGGTCCCTGTGAAGCAGACATCGCGTGAGGAGCACGTGTCTCGTGGAAAAATTGCATAGAAGTCCTGCATATTATCGGTAATTGCATTTTAGTCCCCGTCAGCATATTTAATTGTTGAATTTTAATTTCCAGTATTGCATTTACACCCTTGTGTTTGCACGTGTCCCTAGAGTGCATTTTTCATCATTTTGAGATTCTAGAAATTGCATGTTGTTGGAAATTTTGTCCTCTATCTGTTAGTACACGTGTCTGATTTTTGTTGGTTTACTTGAATTATTAATGAATTAATTGGTTCATTTGAGACATATTTTGCCCAGTGATGCCTTTTGATTTTTAATTAATTATCTGTGCCTTCAAAAATCACCAAAAATTCACAGTAGCTTAAGGACATTATTTTTAACACACCATAAAAATTTCATATCATTTGCACGCATAACGAGGCCTAAATAAATAGTTTGGTGATTTTCTTGAATTAATTTTAATTAATTCATTTCACAGTAAATTTAAGTTCTGTTAATTTTCCTAGGTCCCTGATCATTAGACCCTCCTAGGATAATTTTAGTTCTTGGAAAAATTGTGATTTGATATTTATTAAAAATTAAACACTGAAAATCACTCTGTCTGTTTATTTAATTCACAGAAAAATTATTTTGAGTCGAAAAATTCCAAAAAAATTAGTGTAGGTCATTTTCATCATACATAATCATCTGGCCAATTTTCATTATTTTTGGACTTCGTTTGATACATCAATTAAATTCAACATTAAATTGGCTAAGATTTGTCTGCATATGTCTGCATAAGAAATAAAAAGACCAAAAAAATTGACCCTCGAACATCAACACTTGAAAATTGCTGTAATCCACCTAAGGAGACAGTTGCCTCCCTGAGATCGACCTTGGACTCCACCAAGTAAAAAAAAATATCACCGCTTAAAATTGACCAAAATCTGACTTAAGTGGTTTTTGATTAATCTCTCGTATCCGACTGCAACGAACACTTAAAAGTAATTTGGAACATTAATTTGCCCGAATTAACATAGGGTGCGCCACCAAAAGTATGAATGAAGATCCTTATACATCTTTGTAATTCCTGGATGAATAGATAATCTTGAGCAGTGCGCTTCTCGTAAGATGTCTTTCCTTAGTTCAGGTGTGTTTGGTACACAAACTCTGTGATGGTTATACAGTATCCCATCTTGTATCTGGAATCCCTCTATCTCATTCTTCTTAAGTTGTTGTTTCAAGTCTTTAAGGACTGGATCATCCTCCTGACCTTTCTTTATTTTATCCCAGATCTCTGGTTTGTGTCGATGAGGAATAGTTATAGTATCAACACTACTATCAAATGGTTTCCGTTCACTCAACGTTTATAGTAAACCCCAGAAGTGGATAGCACTCACTAACCCAGGTGAATAAGTTCTTCTGCTAGGGCATCTGCTACGACGTTCCCCTTACCTGGGTGGTAGGAGATAGTGCAATCATAATCTTTCAACAACTCTAGCCACCGTCTCTGTCTCATATTGAGCTCCTTTTGATCAAACAGATATTTCAAGCTTTTATGATCGGTGAAGATTTCAAAAGTAATACCATACAGGTAGTGTCTCCATATCTTTAAAGCGAAAACTACGGCAGCTAATTCAAGGTCATGTGTTGGGTAGTTCTTCTCATGTGTCCTGAGCTGTCGTGATGCATATGCAACTACCTTACCATGTTGCATAAGAACCGCCCCAAGTCCTTCTTTAGATGCGTCAGTGTACACTGTAAACCCTTCACTCCCGGAGGGTAGAGTAAGGATTGGTGCAGATGTTAGGCATTCTTTCAGTGTTTTAATACTAGCTTCACATGTATCAGACCATAAGAATGGGACCTCCTTCTGAGTTAGTCTAGTCATAGGCAATGCTATTTGTGAAAAGTCCTTCATGAATCTTCTATAATATCCAGCTAATCCTAGAAAAGATCGTATTTATGTGACAGTCTTCGGGCGTTCCCAACTCATCACTGCACTAACCTTTGTAGGATCAACTGATATACCTTCCCCAGAAATAACATGGCCTAAGAAAGATACTTCAGATAGCCAGAAGTCACATTTGCTATATTTAGCATACAGTTTGTTCTTCCTTAGAGTTTCAAGTGCCTTCCTGAGATGATGTTCATGCAGATACTTATCCTTGGAGTAAATAAGCACATCATCAATAAAGACTACTACAAAGTGATCTAAGAACTCCTTGAATACTCTATTCATGAGATCCATGAAGGTTGTTGGGGCATTTGTTAGTCCAAAAGGCATAAATAAGAATTCATAATGCCCGTATCTAGTTCGAAAAGCTATCTTGGGAATATCTGTATCTTTAATTCTCAACTGATGGTATCCAGATCTTAAATCAATCTTAGAATACACAGTTGAACCCTGTAACTGATCAAAGAGATCATCTATTCTTGGTAGAGGATACTTGTTCTTTATTGTCCTCTTGTTTAGTTGTCTATAGTCAATGCACAACCGCATCGACCCATCCTTTTTCCTGACAAATAAGACAGGTGCACCCCATGGTGAAGTATTAAGACGAATGAATCCTTTATCTAACAGTTCTTGCAATTGTACCTTTAACTCTCGTAACTCAGTTGGTGCCATCCTATACGGAGGGATAGAGATAGGCTGAGTATCATGTATGAGAGAGATTTCAAATTCAATCTCTCGCTCAGGTGGTAATCCAGGTAGTTCCTATGGAAATACATCAGGAAACTCGCACACTATAGGCACATCTTCTATCATTCTTTCTGACCCTGATGTAGTGGATACATAAGCTAAATAACCTTGGCACCCTTGCTCTAACAACTGTTGTGCCTTCAATGTAGAGATCTATTTGATATTCTCATTGGATGTCTTTCCAATGAACTGGAACTCTATCGAGTTAGAAAGGTGAAACGTTACTGTCTTTTGGAAACAGTCAAGACATGCATGATGTCTTTCTAACCAATTCATTCCTAGTATAAGATCAAAGTCCTCAATTTCGATTAGTAGTAGTGAAATAGGTAACTGATGTCCCGCTATCACTACTATGCAATTATCCAGGATTTCTCGGATTATAAACACTTGTCCTCCTGGTCCCTTGATCAGATAGGACTGTTGTACTTCTACTAGTTTCTTACCCAAAGTGGGTACTAACCTTCGAGCAATAAATGAATGTGAAGCACCAGAATCAAATAAGGCATGTACTGAAAAGCCATGGATAGTAACGGTACCTCATACGACTGTGCCTGAATTGTAGGCTTGTTCTTCAGTAATTGCATTGAGCTGGCCATTAGGAATAGGCAAGCTAGAACCCGCAACACTTTGTGGTGGTTGTTGTGTAGGAGACGCTCCTTGTGAGCCCCGAACTCTACCATGTCTTCCTCCGTCTGTTGCTCCATTGCTCGAGGTGGATGTTATACTGTTAATTGGGGTTGATTTAAACCCTGATCCTCTCAACTTCGGACAATCTTTCTTGCTGTGGCCTTCCTGATAATAGTAAAAACACACACGTGCTCCTATTTGAGCTGAAGATTCGGCCACAGAGGTGCTAGCCCCTGCTGCTGAGTCGCGAGGATATAGTGGAGGTCTAGAGAAACCCCTTCTTCCTGATAATTCCTGACCCAAGGTCTGTGGTGAGCTTATATTGGAACCGGCTGGATGATAGCGACGATCTCTACGATTATAATGTGCCTTGCTTTTGGATGGTCCATCATTAAAGTGGAAACTTCTTCTTTGGTGGTTTTCATTCCTCTCCATCTCTATACGAGAGGCGATGTCCATTGCTTTGCCTACGGTTGTGGCTCTAAAACCAGCAAGCTTTTCTCGTAGATCTCCCTGAAGACCGCTAACAAATTCGGTAAGACACTCTTGTGGTGTAGCTTCTAGAGCTGGTGAGTACCGTAGTAGCTCAATAAAGTGGATATGATAATCTCGTACGGTCTTAGAACCTTCATTCTAGAAGCCAACTTTCTCCTCTTTAATTCTTCCCAATGAGAGGGACATAAGTGAGCTCGGAACCTCTCTTCGAAGATATCCCATGGAATAGGATCTGCTAACTTCTTGGAAATTGCTCTCCACCATCGTCGTGCATAATCTGCTAAGGAGTAATCAGCAAAGTGCATCCAAGTGTCAACTGGTGCATGGATTATCCTCAACATCCTAGTAACGTCATCGAGCCATAACTCAGCCTCGGCAGGTGTCTCTACACCTTTGAATCGAGGAATTTTTCCCTTTCGGTAGTTATCTAGTAATGTTTGGTGTCTAAGAAGGGCCTTCTCCATTGCTCCTTCAGTTAGGATAGGAGCAAACTCAGTTGAAGGATGGTAACTAGATTCTTCATCAGAAAGATGGACAGAACCTTCAATTCTGGCATCTGCAGGCTTAGATGCCTCGGGTCTCTCAACCTGTGCATTGAGCCTCTCCTCCAATGCTTGTTTCCTTTGCCTCATGTCTTGGAGCATTGTCATCATAACCGCTAATTATCTAGACACGTCTTGGTCTGCCATGATCCTGGGATGAGTCAAGATCAAAGGTCAGATCCTATATGTCTTAGCATGATGTACATAAGGGACAATGACTTGTGAATGGTACTGCAGTCATTTATTAAGATCAAAGGATCTTAATACAACCTTAGTTTCTGAATACCGCTCATAGTTATTAATTACTAAATAAATTAGTGGAGTAACCAGGCTCTGATACCAATCTGTCGCGACCCCGTTTCCCGGGCCGTCGGATCCTCCCATATCCGGATCTGGTTACTCAGCAATAATTTATTCAACAATCACAACTAACATTCAGAAATAGACTGCAAATAAAAAATACTCAGAAGAAAGTATTTCAACACTTTTCCATTTACAAAATAAAGTTTAGATGATACACTGTCCCACTATAACCATTTACATGTACATCAGCTTGAATGGAAAATATACAAAAGATTACTAACTACCTTAAAGAGTAAAGCTACTGTGGTTGGCTGGATGTCTAGTATGTAAGCTGGATGTATTTTTTTAAAGTCCTTGCGATGGCTCACCGATACCTGTTGGGATTTCCATAAATCATTGGATAAAAATTAGCAAATGCTAAGTAACGAAGAACAGAAAAGCAAACAAATTGTGTAATTTTTCAAAACTTGATATCACAAAAATTTTATTCCTTCTCATTAATTTAAGTCCTACTCCTTTCTATTCCACATCAGGGATTAGTCCAGGGCAACCCCACCATTCTTGGACTCCGAAGCTGTGGACACTTTGGGATCGGAGATTGTGTTGATCTTGTTAAGCTTATGTCGCCGCACGTCGCCTCAACCAATCCTCCAATACTACCCTGACAATTTCCTTTTCTTTTATTAAACAAGGTCTCAACCCTCAGCCTGGAAAATCAAAAGAGCACACCATCCTCGAGGACTCGGTTACTTAAAACCTCAGGCTAACATTTAATCATATAACCTAGCGTCTCTAAATACATGTTATTGTGACCCAGTCGCTATTGAACCACCCGTGCCTCCACATGGCACGACCACATCTTCCATCGTTCAACCCGACGATATTGGCTCCCGGTACCACGCGTTGAAAAACATTCATTTCGTGCTCACTTATCATAACAGGGCAACCGTGTACCACCTAGGTAGGGAAACGCCAATACGGGTTCCTTCCGACAAACCTACAGGTTGCATGCCCGACCTGTAGTTCTACTCCCAGTCATTATTAACGTGACACATGATCCTTTTCAGGATCTAGCTCAAACCACATCAATTCCCATGATGTAATTCTTTCGTTTAAGTCTTCGATTTGCATAATCAACAACACTTAGTATATACTCACATATATATTATTCATAACCATATACATACTCGTATTTATGCCTATTTTAACTCCTAAACCCTAACTATCAGAGCCAACACATCAATTTGATGCGTAAACCTTATTTTAGTGGGAATCACAAAGCAATTCTTCAGACTTTTTCAAAATAGCCAAAATTAGGGTTCTCCGTAGTAAAGAACACAAAATCAAGAATTTCAATAATTTCTTATGAAAACCCAACAGCAAAAGGAAGGATTTCGTTACCTAATCGAGCTCTCTCTCGTGTATGCAAGGCTTTATCGTGTTTTGTTTTTAGAAAGGCTATTTTAAGGCTCCTGTAAAGATCGAATTTCATTTTCATATCAAAACACTAAGAACATGTCAAGAGCGCGAAGAACGAATGAAGAACGTGAAGAATGCGAAGAACACGAAGAACGTCAAGAACATATTTTCTCTTAAAATTTCGGCAGAGTTTCCCCTTATATCGGGACATATTTCTCAGAAAATTTCAGTAGAGTTTCCCCTTATATCGGGACATATTTCTCGGAAAATTTCGGCAGAGTTTCCCTTTATATCGGGACATATTTCAAAATAAAAATGAAAAGAGTTTCTTCTATAAAATCAATCGAGAGGAAAATAACAACGAAACTGAAAGAATATACTCAACAACAAGAGATGAAGAACCGGTAGACACCACACATCTTAGGTGAGTGAACGTGTGACGAATCACAGGGTTACTGACATGCATAGCCGCCCGCACCTAAGTAGGGTATTACACAGATTTCTCCATCAAAATAACTATAAAAGCACAATACAAAGAATAGAAACATAAATGATGGAGAATCGGTAGACACCACGCGTCTTAGATGAGTGAACGTGTGACGAATCACAGGGTCACTGACGTGCATAGCTGCCCGCACCTAAGTAAGGTGTTACACAGATTTCTCCTCGAACCACAACAGGAAAACAAATCGGAAAGAAAGATGAACCAAGAAAAAAACTTGGAAGAACAAGAGTATGAATTGAAAGCCTAGCTTACGAAGCAAACTAAGAGAGGAACATACCTTTCTCCTCCTCGTTCTCTCGGCAGCGCTTCGCTAGCGCTTCTTCCTTGCCTCCCACTCCTCCTCCCGACCTCTTGACCCTAGCCCTTGGGGTGGTGGCGGTAGTGGAAATCATAGAGAATGAATGGGTAGTGGGGTCTATTTATAGGCTCCCAAAAACCACTAACCATGGTTAGAAAACCATGATTTAGACCTTAACCATGGTTTAACGGCCCATGGTTTTGGCCCATGGTTTTAACCAAAACTTCTCCCAAACTTGGGGCTTAAGTTAGAATATTTTAGAGAATTATAGATTCGCTAATGACGCTTAATTAACACTAATCGTGATTAACTTTCACTAATCACGATTTAACTTTCATGGCTTACACTTATCTTTTGCTAACTATTGATTAATATTTACTAATGATCATTAGTGGTTTTTAATACATCATTAGTTTCTTTAATCATGTTTAATTAGTCTTAATGAAAGTCATTATGGGTTAATGACATCTTAGCCTTCTTTGCTTCTCTTTCTTCCGAAATTCATAACAAATCGAAACGAAGTCCGATTCACACGAAACAAATTCCGATGGTTTCCTCTTGACGATCCGGATCTTATTATATAGGATCCGAGATATGCCAAGTTCAAGGCTTTACAACCCAGTAGAAGAAGTGCATGCAATTCATAATCTAACGCCATGTTCATGCTACTCAGTTGATTGATGAGACTCTGGAACTCATTCAAGTGATCATCAACTTTCATCTCATCCTTATACTTTAGATTCACCAACTTTCGAATCAAGAATGCCTTGGTGGCGGCAATCTTCTGCTCATAGAGCTCTATCAGTTTCTCCCATAGTTTCTTTGCATCTATCTCTTCTGTGACATGGCGGAATACCGATAAGTCCAACCATTTCTGAATGGTGCAGACTGCTTTCCTGTTCAGCTTCGTCAAGTCATCTGTAGACATGCCCTCGAGCTTGGTTGTTTCTCCTTCCACCGGATCATAGAGGTCCCTGCAATACAGGATGTCATCCAACTTAACCTTCCGTATTTGTCAATCCGTGCTCGTCAGCTTGATCATTGTGCCTTCGTCATTCTTTCCCATCTCGACAACGCGAGCTCTGACACGACTTGTTGGGAAATCGAGGGATTCCCTTAACCTGTCTTGTAAAGGATGACTAGTAGTGGAACGTTCCCCACATGGGAATCAAGGAAAATAATCGTAGCACAATAATCAAACAACTACATAGGGACGAGAAATTTTACATGGGAAAATCCTCCTCGACGTGAGAGAGGGGAAAATCCATGGGGCATGATGACCCGCAACAAATCCGCTAGGTCAAAAAATAAGAAGGCACAATATCTTCTCAGTTTTGTTGCTCAACAAAACCGAGCTCAGTTACAAGAATAAAATCAAATAAATGTCATCTTGTACTTGGAGACCAATGCTTCTCCTCGTCACGAGATGTCCCTCCTCGTACGTGATTCTCCCTCGCGCGGATGCACTTCACGCCTCTACGGGCTGCTATTAACGTCCCTGCGAGCTTCTCTTCATGCCTTGCCCGGACTACTCCTCACGCCTTGCGTGGGTGGCTTCTCTCTTTCTTGGAGATAGTCCTATTTGGAATAGGAAACACATTGCAAATAGGTTCCCAAGGGGATAATTGTTCAACAATCTCCCTCCCCTTTTTTCTTTGATTTTGGGAACGAATAATAACCAACACTTATGTATTTCTCCCACCAAAATGGTGTCTTTTATAATGTTGGTAATGGAGAGATGCTTGTTTTCGAAGATTATTTTGCATTTTTCTTTCCAAATTGACTAGAGTAAAGTAGCTCTCAATGCAAGAGAACTCCAGTAAGACAACATTTTGAAATGTCCATTTGGATTTGAGATTTGGTTAAAGAATGCTATCAAATTTTCGAAACAGACTTCTGGTTATCTTACAATTATTAAACAAATGTGCAATGTTCTCTTCTTGGTTTTGAGACATGTAGCATCAATTCACACTAGATATTTTAAAAGATGTAAAATTTCCTGAGTGATAATCTTATTGTGTGTCAGTAGCCATAAGAAATAAAAGACTCCAGGATCAAAAATATTTCGATCAGAAATTGAGCTGGAATGATGAAGAAGTTCAACCATCGATCATCATAGTATAGAGATTTTGGAATTAAATAAATTTGACGTTGAGAATGGGGAAATGGTGGCATCACCGAGATTATTATTCATGGACCCCACAATTTTATCGAAGCATAATTTTAATGATCGAACTTGATTTAGAAGTTCGATATGGAGTCTATTCTCAAGTTCCTTAACCCAGTCGAAATTTAAACATCATGTGGATCAACCCAAAGGGATGTTAACTTACTAGAGTTTACTTGTTTAAATAATATCGGAGGCAAGTTAATTGATACTCTTACATGAACCTTCCAAGTCTCAGATTTAGAATTCAATCCCTTTCCTCAAGTGGAGGTACTAATCAGGTTTGAACACCAATGATTTTTTGTGATTCAGAATGTTGAGGATCAATTTTGTTAGCAAGGAGTTGTTAAACATCCTAAGATTTAGGATTCCCTCAACCATCGTTGGCTTTTGTGCGTGAGATCTTGTTCCAAGATATCTTGGATTTCATTTTTGAGTTGGTGTTTCCACACCAAAGAAATTTTCTGCATAATTTGTCAATTTTATCTAAGATACCCACATGAATCTTTAGACAAGACACAATGTGTGTTTCTAGGGGTGTAAAGGAAGAGCTCAGCAATGCCATTCTCTTCAGAAAGGAAAGGATCTTTGCTTTCCAACTTTGAAGTTTGTTGGTAAATTTGGAGTAAGAAGTTCCCAATCTACCCTTTTTAAGCCTGCTTGTGAAAGCAAAAAAATCCAGGTAATGCATAGGGAAAGATCCATTGGTCCAGTTTAGAATCCTTTAGGCCTGGATAATCTGAAAATGGTCCAGATTTATGAAAAAAACTGGATTTTGTGTCACTCGCTTTCAGATCCGATAGTTTACTGAAGACTTGAATGGTCACAAGTATCTTTACGAGTTCAAATTTATCCAATTCAAGGAATATCAAGAGATCATCAGGAAATTGTATGTTACTGATCATGGCGTCACATGCCTTTTTTTAGATAGACTCTTAATTTTCCAGATTTTGCGAGCTTGGAGAACATCGCATCTAACACCGAAAGTGAATGAATGACCAGAAGCAGCGATTGTGGGTCACATTGACACATTCCTCTTTCCAGTTGCAACAAACCCATGGAAGTGCCATTCACTTTGAATGAGATCCTGGTTGTTTTTAGTAGGGCCTCAACCCACGAGATGAAGAGGTAAGGGTAGTTGGCTTATCTGAGTACACTTATGATGAATGACCATCTAAGCGTATCGAATGCTTTCTGAAAATCAATTTCAGTATCAAAGCTTTGGTCTTGGATTGGGTCCATTCATTTAGAATAGTGGAAGTCACTATGAAAGCATCAGAAGCCGGTCTATTTTTCAAGAATGTGCATTGGGAAGGAGGGATAACCTACCCTATGATCGGGGCCCAAAGTTGGCTATGTTCTTGGAGACAATTCTGATGGGGATATTAATCAGACTAATGGGTCTATAGTTTTCAAGGTCCATATGTTCCTCCATTTTGAAGATTAAGGTTGTTAATGCATTGTTGAGATGCCAGAAATTGCGCTTATTAAAGGGCTCTAAGGATGATTTATTAGGTTCATAAAATTACCTTTGAGAAGTGGCGAATTTTTGGATGAATTCGATGATTATCCCATCCGGGCTCGGAGCTTTGTTTTTTTTTTGAACTATGAGAGAGTGGTCTCAATTTCTTGTAAGAAAAGGGTCTTGTGAAGATTTCAACATCCCCAGATTTATGATCAGATGTCTAGATAACCTAATTTCCTCCTTATTTTCAATGGGGTCTTTGAACAAAACTCTATAAAAATCAATGATCACCTTTCCTATTTCATGAAGGTTGGTGTGAATAGTTTCCTCCTTACTTTTAAGTACACGGATAAAATTTCGAGATGCTCTGGCAAAGGCCATCATTTCAAAAAATGGGAATCCGAATTCCCCTCCGAAATGTATCAAATTTTAGCTCTTTGGTGCCATAAGTCGAATTCACCTTTCCTCAAAGATTGCTAGACACTCATATAATATGGATCTTTCCTCAAAGATTGCTACAATCATATAATATGGATAAGGGATTGGAGTCTGCATTGACTAGACTATCCAAACGCTTTTCAATGGAAGAGATCTTGAGTTCTAAAGCATTGATCTCGAGATTGATGTTCGAAAGTGACCCCCTTCTCCATTTTTCAATAAGAGGACTAAGTTTTTTTTTATTTTAGCCACCCATCTATGATATGGGTTGTTCGAAAGGATTGTTTGGTTCCACAAGTTGTGTAATGCCTCAAAAAATTCCTTCAATAGCCAAAAAAATTCATTTTAGAAATGTAACCCGAAATTGCAAATTTGACCCATTTTAGGGAAAAGGGGGTTATGATCAGAAAATATTTTTAACAGTATCTGAACTTTGGTAAAAGGGAAATTTTCACATAATGCTTGTTATAAAACACAACCATCAAGAATTGCCCAAGATTCTGGTTACGTAGAGCCCGACCATGTAGAGTACTTTCTCTGACAGTACATCTCCATCACTCAAATATCCTGTCAGAACATCTGACTTTAATATTTCTCTGTCATGATATTGGTCTACGAATGGTTCGTCGATCTGCAAATCGTTCTCCGATCAATGTTATCCTGGAACACTTTTGAATTTTATATTATTAGAAATAATATATATAAATATTTGAATATGTGAATCAACAAATCATTTGCCAGTTCTCGATTGTAAATAATTTTAAATATTATTTTTAATAATATAAAATTCAAAAATATCCGAAATAATATTATATATTATTTTTATGTATTGATCGGCAAACGATTCATCGATTGGTGAACCGTTCGTTGATCGATACCCTGACATGTAATTATAAAATTCAGATGTCCTGACAAGGTATTTGGATGATGGGGATACCATGTCACTAAAATTACTCACCATGTAAGCTTCATGTCCTTATCTTGGAGGTCAAGCAAACCCTCATGATTAATCCATTTGTTAAACCTTTTGTCATTCTTTTTATGGAACCATATGACAGACTGTCCATACAACATCTTATAAGATTGAAATCTCTAGCAAGTAGGGTGGGATATGTGGTGAGGTCTAAGGCTCGGATTTCAACTAGAAAGGTTTCCTTTGTGCTTTCTAGGGCAAGTCCATAAATGATGATACATCAAATGGCAAGCTTAGAATGGATGATTTCTAAATCAATGACAGATGCATATTCAAAATCCTTGCAGGCAACCATAGTATAAATTGATTTGTCACATGCCTAGAGTTGACCCCAATATTGATATTTGGGATTCGAGTGCCACAAGAAGAAAGTAGGTGGTGCTCTCATTCTTCTCTCTTGAAGGAAAACAACATTTAGCTTTAGTGTTTTCTTAAGGTTCATTAATCGATCCCACTTGATTTGATTTCCCGTGCCTCTTATATTCCAAGACAAATATTGGAATCCATGAAAAATAGAAGTACATTTGGAGTTCTATTCACAAGCAAATCACTGATAAAGGCATTTTTATGAACTGAATTATCAAATCCAAACTCAAAGAAATCAATCAAGTTTCTGGTTCTTAAAAAGGAATTCATAGAAAGAAATGGTCGGTCGAATTTAAAAGGGGCGTTCAATTCCATACCTTTTCCTTTGGGGTCTGCGGAGCTTGGCGTTGTATGAGAATCCAGACGGTTTGCCTTTCGCAAGTCAACCACCAGATTTAGCTTTTACCTCTGTGGTTCCTTACAACCATACACTCCTTGTGGCGTTGCCCCTTGGGATCCAGACGGTCGTGTTTGCGGGTTTGGGATCACCACATAAGGTGGCAATCAATCCCCTTTGCTTTAAATCTCTTATCCTTGATTTTATGAAGGGAAAAATGGGGTTGCACCTGCCCCATTTTCCGATGATATTTTTTATTTTTTTCAAAAATGCTATCATGTATATTCATCACTATATCCTTTTAATATGGCATTCCAATTTTGTCAAAACAGAGTCATACGCCCTCCATCTTGAACAAGGCGATTACATCAATTTTAAAACCGTTAAAATTACATGTTCTAGATGAAGGGTGTATAGATCTCTGTTTCTGACGAAATTGGAATTACATATTAGAAGGATATAGTGATGAATATACATGAGTGTATTTTCAAAAAAAAAATTATCGGAAAAAAAGGCGGGAGCAACCCTATTTTTCCATGCTTTTCATCCCTTCCTGCCCCTATGCGGGTGCTTATCCTTTTAGACATGCAATCATTACTAGCTATAGCTTTACCTGTTACTTTATGTCTTATAACGATCGATGAATGAAGTTGATCTTAGAAAAAAAAAACAACAAGCATCTTGACAAGAGCTATAATAGCCATTGCTCTTGTAAGATACCTCAACATAGCTATGAAATAATTAATTATAGCTCTATTCTTTAATCATACGCCTACAAAAGGTCTGTTCTTGCTATTCCACTTTTTCCTTGATTCAGACCATAAGCTTTCTAAATAATATTATAACTAATGACGGCCGATAGCCAATCTGATCCAGCAAGGCAATTGACGAGTTGTATTCTTTGCGATCTGATAAAATTGCGGCCTTCCTTTATGGGATGATTTGGTGCAATCTTCTCCTTTTCCTCTTTAATCGAGTGATTGCAATTTAAACGTGAATAGTATATCTGGAAGACGAAAGAGAGATCAAAAAGAGATTGCTGCTTTATGGTAGATTTTGATGTGTAGGTTACCATGCATGTGAGCCTTGTTGTTACAACAAGGATCATGCATGCATTATTGACAAAGAAACCAAAGCTTCATCGTTTGGTATCTTTATTCCCCATAGATATTCTCAGTATTCGACAGTGAATGTGCAACTCAAAAGTAGCTAGGGTATTCCATTATCTTATTTAGTAATTAGTTTTGTTGAAATTTTGGATAGTATACCCAATTTAATTGGGTAAAGTATTAATTTTCCAAGTGGAAAATATAGGAAGTGATTCTCCAAATTTATGTCATGTCTTGTGCACTAAAACCAGATGTGGACATGGAGGTTATAAACATGCACTCACTCAAGTTGGGTTGAGATCATCATAGATCAAGAGAGGAGTGTTGACTCTTTTAACTTGAAAACCTCTGAGTCATAACTTATCATGTTTTATATTGGGATTTGGATCCTGGTTGTATTTGGATCTACTTCCAGCTTGTATTGGGATTTCATGGATCTATCTATATAAGAGTACTACATAAACCTCTATAAGTTAGAGTTTTCTGGTATCCTCTATAATATAATTTTTCCACCATGTTGAGAGAAATCCGCCATCATCGTTTAGGTAGCCCGATTACTGACGAATATTGTAAATTTTAGGGATTTTATCACTTGTGCCCCTCCAAGATATCGCAATATCAGTTATACTCCTATCTTTTTGGTAATATCAGTTGTGCCCCTAACTTCTTGCTCTGTCACCAGTTGTGCCCTTCCGTCAGATTGACCGTCAAAAAATTAAAATAACCATGGTTTATTCAAACCATGGTGTGGTTAAGAAGGGTATTATGGTCCATACCCTTCTTCATCTTCTTCCTCCTCCATTTGCAAGCGGTCGTCGACAGAAGCTGGAGGGGGGGGGGGGGGAGGGGGCGGGGGGGTCGTCGACAGAAGCTGGAGCTTGCGGGGAAGGGGGGGATTGCAGGTGGGTTTCAACGGGGGGTTGCAAGCGGGAGGTGGGTGGGGGTCGTCGACAGGAGCACGCAGGGGGCCTTGCAGATCGGGGGCTGCGGGCGGGAGGGGTCATCGACAGGAGTTGTAGCTTGCGCGCAGGGGTTGGGGGAGGGGGTCCGGTAACACCTTCATGCAGGCTGGGGGGTACGGTTCTCCTCCAGCGCACGCCGCTGATGGTCGCCGCCACGTACGGCAGCGTCCGCGTCCTCGAGTTCCTACTCTCGCACCCCACCGTTAATGTCGGATGTGCCGCCGCGCAGGACGGTGCTACTGCCCTGCACTGCGCTGCCTCCGGCGGCGCCCCCAACGCCGCCGCCGCCGTCCGCGCCCTTCTCGCGGCCGGTGCGGACTCGGATGTCCTTGACTCCGACGGGAATCGACCTGTGGACGTCATCGCCTCCCTGCCGAACGCCTCGGACCGTAGGATCGAGCTCCTGGAGCTTCTCGGCGGGCTTCGGGTGTCGACGAGCTCATCGAGCTCCTCCCCGCCGCTATCCACTTCCCCTGACGGGGATGCGGGTGGATCGTCGTCTTCCAACTCGACATCGTCTCCGATCGCCGGGAAATTCCCCGAGAAAAGGGAGTATCCGCTCGATCCCTCGCTGCCGGACATAAAAAACAGCATATATTCCACCGACGAGTTCAGGATGTTCTCGTTCAAGGTCAGGCCGTGCTCGAGGGCGTACTCGCACGACTGGACGGAGTGCCCGTTCGTGCATCCGGGAGAGAACGCACGGTGCAGAGATCCGAGGAAGTTCCACTACAGCTGCGTGCCGTGCCCGGACTTCCGCAAGGGCGCATGCCACCGCGGCGACCTCTGTGAGTACGCGCATGGTGTGTTCGAGTGCTGGCTTCACCCGGCGCAGTACCGGACCCGTCTCTGCAAGGATAGGGGACCTCTTACTAACACCTTCATGCAGGCTGGGGGAGGGGGGCTTCGATAGGGGCGGGGGGAAGGTCTCGATGGAGCTTGGTTCTGGAGGAGGAATGAGAGGAGTAGGTGGTCGGTGGGGGGAGGAGGCG
This sequence comes from Ottelia alismoides, assembly GCA_037367405.1. Taxonomy (NCBI): domain Eukaryota; kingdom Viridiplantae; phylum Streptophyta; class Magnoliopsida; order Alismatales; family Hydrocharitaceae; genus Ottelia; species Ottelia alismoides. The sequence continues at coordinate 108,858 of JAZKJV010008137.1, read as the reverse complement.
GAGGTAGTTGCCGGAGGATGAAGTGGAGGAGGAGGTCAAAGGAAGGGGACGACGAGGTGCTGCTGGCAGATTGGAGGAGGGAGGAGAGGCGGCGCGGGGCAGGGGCGAGGGCAGAGAGGGAGGAGGAGGAGGAGCCGGAGGAGGAGGAAGAGGATGGGCAAGAGGAGGAAGAAGAAGAGGATGAGGAAGATGATGTAAAATGACCTCCTAACCTTTTTTTAAAGTAATTCCGCCTATGTCCTCAAAGTTAACGGCCGTTTGCACTGTGGATGGACGGTCACTAACCCGAGGGGCACAACTGATAAATTAGCAAGTTTTGAGGGGCACAACTGATATTACCAAAAAGATAGGGGCATAACTGAAATTGCGATATCTCGGAGGGGCACAAGTGATAAAATCCCTAAATTTTATGTGGTTGTTTCTTGTTTTCTTATCCTTGTATTGATTGGTGCATTCTGTTTCTGTTACGGCAACAAATGGGTATGTGAGCTCGCAGGTATGTCTAAGGTAAAGAGGGGATTATATCACCCAATATAAAGATCGAAAGTATGTCGAGGTTTTCGTCTCTAGCAGGGTAAAGATGTGCATGCACTCTTCGCAGAATGCGGCATCTGGACACTATTGGATAAAGACATGGAAAACACTCAAGCCCATAGAGTTGTTAGTGCAAAAAGAATGAGAACACTTGATGGTCTTATCATGTCTAGCATACAAGATTATCTCAAAGGCCATCAATGAGAAGACCGCCACTAGTTTGTTGTTTTTGTTGTGTAGACTATACATGTTGTTCTCCCTTTTGTCTAAAAGAAGGTATCCCTTTTAAATAGCATCTAGATTGTTTAAACATGTTGCTTCTAGATTGGAGAATGATAATACTTTTAAATTATTGATTTCATTATGACTATCGTTTGAAAATATTGTTCAATAATTCATAGTTGGTAGAGAAGAGATTACTCTAGAAGAAGTTCAATCCATTTTCCCTATCCTTAAACTTCATATAACTTTTACATATTATGGGGACACACATGCCAAAGGGTTAGTAACATCCCATGAGAAGAGGCATGATGCCATGAAGTATCAAAATAAAGGAAAATCGAAAGGAAAACCTAAGAAAATCATTTTGAAAGATGTTCACAACAACTGCAAGGAAGTAGAATATTGGCATCTGAAGTAATTGTCATAGTGGTGCAAGGAGGACATAAGTCTGATAATATTTACACAATCATCGCCATGAAACGAATGTGTCATGAACATACATGGATCCCTCATTATGATTAAACTTGACACCTTATGATTGGTTCTCTACTTATGAGAACGTCAATGCATTGCAAGAAAAAACAATTTATATGACTGCATTTATGGTAGAAAAGTATTGACAGATTAGTCATTCTTTTGATGCAAGCCAGTGGACTAGGTCATCGACTCACCCAGATCAATCCAGATAAGACGTTGCGTAGACAAAGACATGTAGATATTCTGATCATGACACACCCACCTCATATCCAGATGGGTGGGTGGTTCTATCTCTGGAGAGGAAGAAAATATATCAGTACATTCACCTCGTAGGTCAACTTGACCCTGACCTACCCGGAGTAGACGATCATCCCTAGAAGTTAGAAGGAATGGAACTACTGGAGAATTGTCTGCATGTGGAGGCAAGGAAGTAGTAGACAAAGGGTGAAAGAGGAGTTGGAAGGTTTCTATACTATATTTCTGAAGAGGAGCCTCTTGGACTATCTAAGGTGTTTATGCTTAATCATGCAATCACCTCTTCCCTCAACTCAAAAGGAGAAGAAAAAGAACTCCGTGGTGGTGGTGGTGGGGGAGGGAGGTTAGCCTTGCATACCAAGCCATCTTGGTCCTCCAGTTTGCTCGATTATTCAATGGTGCAAACTGTTCGCTACTCATAGTTGCAATCACATGTGATCGTGAACCCTAGTCATATATAAGGCTTGCTAAATATATGTAACCACGACATGGTCGCAGATGTAGTCGAATGTGGTGGCATAGGTGTTGACAAGTGAACAATGTAAGAAATACCTTCGCAACCACATATGCACATTTTTGCGAACATACATAAATCAATCGATCACCACTGAGGCGCCATTCTACGACTACATAAGGATCATTTCATGGTCACATAACCACTCTATGACACTGATCCTACAAACCGGTCTAAAAAAGTATAAAGATGAAATATGCAACGTGTAGCAAGCTCTAGATATTGTGCAAATGTAGATCGCAATATGAGAATTTCCAAACAATTTAAAGAAAAATCAGAACAACATGCATTTTACATGTAGATCAAAACATGAAAAGTTACAATGGATGCTCCAAAAGATTTTCCATATTACCCTACCATTTGATTTGAAGAGGAGAAACACGTCTCTCTTATCCACCTCTCTCCCTAATTACTACGAAGAGCTCAACTACTTCGCCATCAAGGGGGAAACGAGAGGAGGGTGTCCAATGATCGTTTCCTCGTAGATACTCTCAAGCATCCTTCCATCAATGTATCAAATTTATAAACTTCCAAAGAGGCCTCCAAAAATACACAAGCCTAACGACATATGAATGCTTCAAATTTACTAGTCATCATGTAGATGCATTTATAGAACATTATCATTCCAACATAGAACCCAAGAGGACTAAAATAATAATAAAAATGCATGTTAATGAGATATAATATTTGGTAGTTTAAAGCAAACTAATATCAAGTATATAACATTTTAATATTGCAATGTTCATAATAAGAACTATGTTGATATCCCTTGAATCCTATTTGATTAGAATTCTATCTAGATCCTACTAATTTGAGGATTCATCCGGATTCTTATTGCTTAAAGGATCCATTCACCATAGATGTAGCCCAATTACAGATGGACCTTATAAATCTTGTGTTGCGGTTTTTTTCTTGTTTGCTTATCTATGTGTTTATTTCTGTATTTCATTTTTACTACATGCAACAAACTGGTATCATAGCCGTGAGGTTCATCTAAAGAAATGAGGAGATGACATCATGCAATATGAAGATTGAGAAGTTCACCGGTAAAAATAGTTTCATCCTCTAGTTTGTAGTTAAATAGATATTTCAAAATGTGAAAGGAGCATTGATATTAGCCTCATCTATAAAAGTGCTTTTCAGAATATTTGGTTTATTCGATATTCAAATCCAAACTATGTTGCAAATGTTGATTAGGATAATATCTATGATGTACTGCATCTTTAGTTGGATGTTTTGTCATTAGTTGGAAGGTTATATAACTTCTAACTACTTTATTTAACACAGAGGAAGGCAGTTAGTTGAAAGGCTTGATTTGGAGCTCTTGATCTATAAAATGATCAAGCTATCTAATACTATGATATTCTTAGTGTAATATAACTAGTCAAGGATCGTGTACACCATGAGAAGACCAATACTATTGATGTCAGGTTTCGTTCTATTTATTACGAGAAGAGTTGAGATTCATCAGTTCTGCATGATAGATAATCCAATTAATATGTCCACCAAGGCAGTTTCTAGGAGCAACTTCAAACATTGTCTAGAGATGCTCAACATTAATTGTTGGATATATCTCATGGGGGAAATGGAATCTATCATTTTTTACTCTACTGTTTGAGAATTTAGTTTTACATTGGAGTTTAGTAGTCATATTTCTTCTATATGAGAGTTCTAATTAGGATGTAGTATAGATGTTGTTGTTCTTTTATTTGAGAATTCAATTCACATGGAGTCTAGTGATTATTATTCGCTGATCATCTACCTGAGCATTTACTTCAAGGTGTATACTGTTAATATGCCTTGAATCCTAATTAATTAAGGATTCATATAGATCCTAATTGATTTGAGGATACATCCAGATTCTGTTAGATCAGAGTATCCGTTCAAATTTCGATTGGTTTTTAATTAGAGAATTCATCCATATCCTAATTGATTAGAGGATACATATGGATTTCGATTTCTCTTAATTTGTCTATTTTTCTCATTATAGGAGGTTCAAAGATCTCTCGTTTAGGGAGATTTGAGAATATGCCCCATTTAGGAAGATTCAATGAGAGGTAATATATATCCCTATAGGGTTAAGTTTTTTAATATTCTCCATACTTCAGTTCTTACAACATATTTAAAGAGATCCGTCATCATTGCCAAGACGTATCCCAGTTGCTGACGAACCTTGTAAATATTGCCTTGATGTTGCTTTTGAGCTTTCCTATCTATAAGTTTATTTATGCACCAAATTTCTTTATGCGCAACAAACTACTATTACAAGAGAATAGAATGTTTGCATTATAATTTCTTTCTCCTCCATCTCGTGAAAAAATTATCTTTGTTGCCCTCACTCTTGTCATCTCCCTCATGTTATTCTTGGTTGTTATATCGTTTTGAGATCGCAACCCCTTTGATTTGGGTATTCTGTATGCCTTAGCATCCTCATTTTCTTCCTTGTCGTTGTCTTCCTCTTCGCTTTCCTCATTGAAAATATTTTCAGTTTAACCACTCTAAATTTGTTTCATTTCTTTTTGTTCATTTATGTCGTTAATCATCAACCCACAACCCCAACTTCTTTCTCGTATTTAAAATAATAGATCTTAAATATATAGTTCCCAATATCCATCTGTGATTTTTTATGATTTTTCTTCTTCTATTCTTTGTATTCTTTCCCTCAACCGCCTTATTTTCATTTTGTTATATTGAGGATGACCAAATCCTCGATATAAGGGGTGGTTGTCTTCACTTATTAATTCGACCTTTTGCACCCATTTGTAGTTATTACAAATTATGTCTTCCTTTTTATTATGCACGATGAGAACATAGTACAAACTAAGTATATGGGGGTATCATATATATTGCATATGTACTTTACTAATAACTCCTGTTGTACCGTATTTTCTTGTATAAAATTCATTAAAGTTTTGGGCAAGTTATGTAAAATTCTTTAAGATTTGTGCATAAATTTCTTCTTTTATTAAAATGTAGGCATACAATTGAAAATTTTGAATAAATAAAAAACTTAATAAAACACACAAAAAACCATAATATTTTTAAAAATCCATAAAATGTGCATAATAAATATATAAGGCATAAGAGATATACTAGATACTAGTTAACTTGTATTAGAGTTAACTCAAATTTTAAGTTTTGTCACTCTTTATTAAGATGTCATATCACATAAAATGTTTAGAATCCATGTAGCCTAACTACAAATGTTCAACACACAGAAGCATAATTTTGGTAATTAGTAACAAGAGTTTCACCTAAGGACTAGAGATACGAGAGTTAAACCTAAGATCTATATTAGAATTCACGAGGATGGGAAGAAGTTTGAATCATCTTATGAATCCTGAGTGTTAGCATGTAGCCAGTATGGAGGCATGCTTCCCTATACTATCTTGAAAAAATCATACATACTGCTTTTAAGGTATTAAACCTATAGAATTATATAGATTACCATGCACTAACTTGGTAAGAGTTGAGGAGCTGATCGGTGAAGAAAACAAAATTTCTACAAAAAAGTATGTACCTCCAAAAAATTCTAAAAGTTTTTTTATCAGAAAAAGGTATAATAAAGGTTGATAGTACAAAACATTCTCAAATATTTGAATTTCTATATGGGTTGTCGAAGACAAGCCTTAATAATGCTCATTTATTTTCCATCATAAGGAGCATGGTATCATGAAAGAAGGACCCTGCATTTGGAGAAGCATAATGGGTGTGGGGTTATAGAGTAATTCATAAAGGGCACACTGTGGTGTACTCTGAGAAAAACATGTGCTAGATGATCCAAATGCCTCGATGATCATAGGGTTATAATCTGTTGTAAACAGGATCAATCATGCATATAATAAACAATAATTACAGGGATCTAAATGGATTGACAGAAAAGCATTACAGATTATCAAAATTAATATCATGCAGTTACAATCCATTATCCGATTACAGAATGCAAACAGGAACAGATTAAACAAACGGAAACATAAAAATGGGCGAGATCCAGAAAAGGGTAAGCAATAATCGAATTGAGGCAAACAAAATATAAGAAAGATTAGTTTAGAAGTCACCGAAACGTTCATGAAATGGACTTTCCTTAGAGAGGATATCGCCCCCACAATACTGGTGCGTAAGGTACTGACGACCCGCTTCCAAGATATGACAGCACACGATCTTCATCTACACACACCGACGAGATCATCCTAGAATGTACCTCAGAGAACTGCAGCCGAGAGAAGAAGAGACAGGTTCGTCCGTGAGAGGAAGAACAAAAGCAGAGCCAAGACGGCGTGAGAGAATTTCTTGCGAGTGTAGAAACCAACGTGGGGGAAGGGCTATATAAAGATGGTCACGTGCCTAGCGCGGTATCCTTCGATTTCCGAAAACGTCCCTCAACGAACGCGTCATTTCAGATCCCGAAATCGCGTCCATAATGGCGAGTTGAATTCTCATTTTAGTCGACTTATCAAATTAATTGTGTGATTAATTTAATCGACTTATCAAATCCGCAGCAAAAGTATCGAGATCCGAATTGTCTCTCGAGCCCGAGCCCGAGCCCGACCCGAGCCTGAGCGGAGCGCGCGCGTGTGGTCCTCCATTCCTCCTTTCTACTATTGCTACAAGAGCTTGGGGTGTGAGCTCATATATAAACCCACCAACAATTTAGAGTTCCAAGGTATGGTACTAATCTTCCACCCAAATTTTTCTATGTTTCAAATTTGGGAATTCCCAACTTTCCCTCCAAGTCATTTGGTTTCCCAATTGAAATCAAATTAACTCCAATTGTAATTTCATAGATTTTCCAATTAAAATCTATTTACAATAATTAAATACAACAATCTTCCACGAATTCACCAATTTGAAAAAGATATTCAAAGAGAGTTAACACATAACTTTCGGCTGCCACACTTTGCTTTCAGTAAAGATACCTTCCGATTTGAACCTCTACCTGAGTTTACTACTTTTGCTTTAATAGGAACGAAGTGAACTATGTCTTGAACTTCAGTCCTTGGCGTTAAAGTATATGGTACAAACAACAAAGCGTTGTTCTTGGTACAATCTTCAGGGTTGGTGCTCTTAAAGGCCATGCACCCTTATCATGTTTCATGAGTGTATTCAGGAAAGACCCTCTTCCTTTAACTGCAGCCCACAGTAACACTCACATAGGTGGTGTTCTCCAAGGATGCACTGCTAACATCCTGCCCAAAGGCTTGAACCCATTCAGATCCTACGCTCTTCCTAAACCTATAGCTTAAATGGCACTCAGGCTTCCAGGGATAAGACACTCAGCATACGCATTAAGATTAGAGTGCCTACCAGTTCTTCAAACAGCTTGTTATTACCACATTGAACCTACTTTATGGGATCTCCACTCAGATAGGTCGGGTTGCTACTGTAGAGGAACTCTCAATAGGTCTCGGTCTCATCCCAAGCCTAGACTTTAGGACTAAAGATCTATCAAGTCCCTTAGTCAATGGATCTGCCGTGTTATCTTTGGATCCAACAAAATCCACAGCTAACACCCCTCGAGACACCAAATCCTTTAATGTCTTAAGTCTGATTTGTATGTGTCTCCTCATTTTCTGATTGAACTTTGAACTCTTGATCTTGACAATTGTGGTCATATTATCACAATGTACCGAGATCGTAGGAACATGCTGATCTACCATGGGAATTTCAGATAGAAGTTCCCTTAGCCATTCAGCCACAATTCCAGTGGTGTCCAAAGCAAACAGCTCGACCTCAAAAGTGGATCGAGCTAGAATGGTCTGCTTCACAGATCTCCAGGAGACTGCACCGCCTCCAAGGGTAAATACATACCTAGTAACACCATTACTCCCAGACTCCTCTATTTTCTCTATCCAGCCTGCATCACTATATCCTTCTAGTATAGATAGATGTCTACCATAATGCAAACTAAGGGAAATAGTTCCCTTCAAGTACTTCAGTACTCGATCTAGAGCCTCTCAGTGAATACGGTCAGGACAGCTAGTGTGTCACTACAAAAAAAGCGCGATTGACGTGCACACGATGGGGTGCACTTGACGAGCACGCATACTCGCTCACAGCCTAGCGAGCACTTAGGTTGCACATGTGCTCGCTAGCCTGATCGTTCTTTTGAATCTGGATGCGCGGTTATATTTTCGTAAATGGGCGAGCACTTGAATAGCACAAGTGCTTGCCCCGTTGTGCTCATCCAGTTGAAATTCAAGGTGCGGCTGAATCGGTACGTGTCAAATTCTGGGCGAGCACCTAAAGAGCACTGAGAGAGCACATAAGTGTGCTCGCCCGAGCCCGTAAACAGAACGTCGGACGTCCCCTTTCCTCATTCCTGCATGAGTCCCTTGTTCCTTCATCCCCTCCGACGATCTGTGCTCAGCCATTACCGCGTGAGCGACCTCCGTTTGACTATTCAACCACACACACGCACCCCTCTTTAAGTATATCCTATCATTCTTTCTCTCTTTTTTGCGTATTTCATTCGATTTCATACTTATTTTAGAGGTTTAGGGTTTTGTTGTTATTGATTGTTTTGTTCTTAAATTTAATATCACCAGTTGTTAATCATGTTGCTTATGCTCATATAATTGTTTAATATGTAGCTGTTGTTAGATTTGAGTATATATTTGTCTAATATAGATGAAATATTATAGGTATGTCAAGTGTTTGATTAAATGACACAACGAGAAAAGTGCTTAAATAGAGAAGTCGGTGAATATTGATATAGATGTGATGAGAGATACATTAGTTTCATAACACTAGGTTCATAACATTAGGTTCATTGAGAAGTGCCATAACACTAGGGAATGTTAGTATAGAGAAGTGCCATAACACTAGTTTCATAACACTAGGTTCATTGAAAGAGGGGATGGGAGATACAAAGTCTTTGAGAATAAGAACTATATAATGGATGTCAAATTAGTCATTTATTTAAGTTAAAATCGTTGGTGCGTGATAATAACTATAAACAGAAATATTTCTTCTGTGATATTTTATTGTTACATTAAATTCTAATTAATATGATCAAGTATATCACATTAACTTATAGTTAGGCTAAATAATAAGTCTAAAATACTAACCATTAATTATTATAAAATCGCACAAAATCATTCACACACAGTGCGTCCCTCCACACCGGGTGGTGTGTGGCTCTGCATACTGGGAGGTGTGTTCAATACATTGGAGGATTTGATCACCTCTAACTGTGTTATATTTTTTTGTTTCACAGTGGTATTGGACTCACTTTGGGATGTTTATCCCAAACCAATGGTCATTGATTTTGATATTTGCAGGTTTAAAATTCGTTTTTTTGCAAGTACCCATCAAATATTAGTGAGCCAAGCACTGTATTAGGCACTAAATTATGATCACACTTATCCTTATCCCCATCGTTAACCAATCAAATTTACGTAATTGTCCGGCTAACATAAATGAATAAATATTTCAAGATTATTTTATAGTCCCATTTGTAGCACGTACAAATGTATGACGTAAAATGATATTAAAGTATTACATTTATGTTAGCTTTCCTTAGTTCGGAGATCCCGGACTAAGGGAGTTCGTAAGAATTCAAACTTACTAAAAGGTGATCGTCGTCACAAGCTCTTTATTTCTGATGGAAATTCGGTTCATAACCCCTTCCTCTTCGGTATACCAAATCAATCATAGTTTACTATCGAAATAATCACTAATATGATTATTTTGAAAGTTGATTGCAATTGATTTATGAGGTATATGGGAGAGGTGCAGGGTTATGCTGTCGAATTTACGTCAGAAATAAACAAGCTTGTGACAACGACCATCTTTTAGTAAGTTTGAATCCTTATGGGCGGGCTCAAGTGATAACATAATTAAGACACTTCTCTTCTCATCTTTTATCTCAATAATGGGTTAGGTTTAGGTATTCCTCACATATTTTCCTGGATTTGACATTATAAATTATTTCATTCAGGTTGATCAATATGACTAATAGAGAGTGGATGTACAATCGTGTAGTAGATGGACGTGTAGCAGATAACTTTGAAAGAGGTGTTCAGGAATTTATACAATTCGCTTAAGCACAAGGTTCCCTTGTCGTGGATTCAGATGGAACTATCTTGTGTCCGTGTCAAAAATGTCGTTTAATGAAGAAGAGATACAAGGATGGAACTCAGTTACATCTTTATAAGATTGGTTTCCTGGAAGGATATCAGATTTGGTGGAGGCATTGTGAGGATTACGAGGACAGGATGAATGATGCGGAAGAAGCAGACAATAGTAATCCTTTTGTATATATGGTTATGGACGTTGCGGGTCCAAATTTTAATGTTACTTTTTTAGATGATGAGGAACCATATATAGAGTCTGCAGAATTCTACGAGCTGTTGAAAAAAGCAGAGGAGCCATTGTGATTGGTTTATAAGACATTCAAAACTCTCTGCAGTTTCGGATCTTCTATCGATGAAGATGGAGTAATATGATCGATCGTAATTTTGATGCTATGCTTAATATTATCAAGAAAATGTTACCAGAAGATGTAGAATTACATAATTATTACAAAATGAAAAAGATGATGCGGAAGATGGGTTTAGCGGAAGTTAAAATAGACTTTTGCATAAATCACCATATTTTATATTACGGGGAACACCAGCATTTACAACGATGTCCTGAATGTGACGAGCCAAGATATCAGGAAGCTAGTAAGAGTGAGACAAAAATCTCGAGAAAGATTTTACGTTATTTCCTGTTGACTCCGAGATTGAAACGGCTATATTATTGCAAAGAAACGGCGAAGCATATGACATGGTACGTGGAACATAAAGTCAATGAATATATAAAGCATCCATCTGAGTCTGATTGTTGGAAAGTATTGATGTCAGCTTTTCCTACATTTTACGAAGAAAAGAGGAATTGTGTTATAGGTTTATGTATAAACGGGTTTAATCCTCATGAAAGAAGTAAAGATTATTCTTGCTGGTCAGTAATGACAACACTATACAATCTACCCCCATGGTTATGTAATAAGTGACAGTTTATGTTTCTTTCGTTGTTGGCTCCAGGACCTATATATCCAAGAAAATACATCAACGTTTATTTACGTCCTCTTATAGATGAGTTGAAAATGTTATGGGTCGATTGAGTTGATACATGTGATGCAAATAAAAGTCAAACATTTAACATGAAAGTAGATCTACTTTGGATGATAAATGACTTCCCGGCATATGGAATGTTATCTGAATGGAGTACGCATGGATGTAAAAGTTGTCCATATTGTATGGAGAGTACTAAATCATTCCAGCTTCAACACGATCAGAAACCATATTTTTTTATTGTCACAGACATTTTCTTCCAAACAATCATCCATATCGAAGACAGAAGCAATCATTTAAAAAGAATACAATTGATCTTTCAGATCTCCCACCATTCAAGACAGACGATACAATATTATCAAGCTTGGAAAAATTGGAGAAATCGGCCTTAGAGAATGGAGATAAAACAAAAAATCTTCCTTATTTTGGTGACAGTCATATTTGGATTAAGAAGAGTATATTTTGAGAATTACCATATTGGAGTAACTTACTGATACGACACAATTTAGATGTTATGCATATAGAGAAAAATATATTTGATAGCATCTTCTATACTGTTATGAATGTAACCGGTCGATCAAAAGATACAGTAAAGTCTCATCATGATTTACAAATCATATGCAATCGGCCAGAGTTGCATATAAAGGAACATGATAACGGAAGGGTTGAACTTCCTAAAGCGAAGTATACCTTAGACAGAAATCAAGTTAAGCTTGTCTATGAATGGACAAGCAAATTGAAGTTTCCATACAGATATGCATCAAAATTTTCCAATTTGGTCGATTTAAAGAAGTTTTCATTTAAGGGAATGAAAAGTCATGACTGTCATGTTTTCATGGAAAGATTGCTACCGATAGTGTTCAGAGGATTGTTATCAAAAAATATTGTCGATGTTCTTTCAGATGTCAGCAGATTTTTCTATGTTTTATGCTCGTCACGCATACATCGCATGGAGATGGATTATCTTCATAAAAATATTTCTGTGATTACGTGTAACTTGGAGAAGATATTTCTGCCATCATTTTTTGATTCAATGGAGCATCTGATGATTCATATTCCATATGAAGCAAAAGTAGGAGGTCTGGTAAAATATCGTTGGATGTATCCATTTGAAAGGTATTTACAAATTCCATAATCTTCTTGCATTCTTTACTATTTGAATAAAATGTTAATCTATTTCCATATAGGTTTACGTTCTTTCTTAAAAGAAATGTCTGAAACAAAAGTAAAATTGAAGGATCAATAAGTTCGCAATATATATATGAGGAAGTCTCAACATTATGCGCTAGGTATCTTCCGGAAGATGTGGAGACAATCCACAACAAATTTAGAAGGAATGAGACAATTTATTCAGAGGAAGAACCTTGTATCAGTATCTTTCGTCAATCCACTCAGCTCATAGGAAAGGGAACTGAACGTTTCTTATCGAAATATGAGAAGGATGCTGCAGAGTTATACGTATTAGATAATTGCAAGAAATAACACCATATGTTCAGTAAGTATTTGTATTACTTTATGTATATATGCAAATTCAATTTCAAGTAATTCTGATGTTTCTCTTACTAATTTTAGGGAATTTAGGAATAAAATTATTGAGGAATATCTTATGTATTCAGATGACGAAGTTCTTAGCATCTATAGGAATCAATTTCCAGCTTGGTTTAAAGACCGTACAAAACAGTTGGATGATGGTGATTTTTATTTTTCATATTTTAAAATATTTTGGACAAGGACACGTTTATAAGGTTCGATCTTACAACTCTTGCTGTAGTAGTGATTATCGTTTTCATACCTTCAATTCCCGTAGATATTTAACAATTCAGAATCATGGAGTGATAGTTCGTGGATCTTGTTGTGAGGAAGAACATATGAATTATTATGGAATTTTAAAGGAGATACTTGAAGTGGAATATAGTATTCCAGGCTTGAATAAAATAGTTCTTTTCTTGTGTGATTGATATGAATCCAATGGAGGTGTAATACTCGATAAGAGAAATAACATTGTTGACGTGGTACCAAGAAAATTTATACGCAGATTTGAACCCTTCATTTTAGCTTCTCAAGCGGATCAAGTATGTTATCTCCCACAAGTGTCAAAGAAGAGAAAGTGCGTTGAAACTTTAACTGTTGTGAAGATAAATTCTCGAGACTATATTTCTAATGACTACAGTCGTCATGAAGATGACATAGATGAAGTATTCACACCGACACATGAACGAATAAACGTAACAAAAGAAGTCCCAATCATCGAATCGATTCGATTGGTTGATAATGAGGTGTTATGTGTTGACCTACAAGATGACACCGACTCCACAAATGATGATTCGGAAAACTCAAAAAACAAAGAAACGAAGAAATATCCTTTAATCCCACCGAAATAAATGATGAAGATTAGTTGTAAGTTTTATTACATAATTATAATCGAATTAGGTAAAATCTTTAGTAATAACTATGTAATTAACTATTACATCATCATTACAGTCATGGAAGGTTTTGGACGTGGCAGGGCTCATGGATCACATCGATCCAATCGTCCATCTTCCTCAGACACACCTTCGTCCAGTAGGCAGCCCACCTCGGATGTTGTTTTAGATTCGCATTCTGACGAGGTCCAAATGCATGGATTTTTTGAAAGCAACGGGGTAGCAAAGGAGATAATCAACATAATCAAGACACACTTGACTTACATGCAATTTAGATGGTGTCGCATCTCTGCTACAGAACAGGACAGAGTATTTGAAATGTTTCTGGTAAAAAAATTTTCTAAGAAGTGATATAGAAATTTTTTGTCAAGTTTTCTTCTAATATTTTGTTGTAATTTTCAGAGTAGGTATCACCTTGTTTCGGGTCTGGGGAAGGAGGCTTATCGTCGAGCCTTTATTCGTTTAGCAGAGAAGAGAATAAGCCATACATTTTTTCAAGGCAAGAAGAGACTCGCATACGAAGACGGGATGCAAGAAGATGAATTTTGAGGAGATGAAGAGGTTCCCGCCAGCATGGTGTACGGAGGATAGGTATAGTATTTCTTAAACAATTTATAATATACTTTGTAAAGTAATCAATATTCATAACATATTCCTTGCAGATGGACGGGTTTCTGTGATGTATTCATTGCGGATGCGGAGTTTGGAAGGAGATCCACGGCGGGAAGGACAAACCGTCAAAAACAAAGGATTAAATCGACAAGTACCTATAAAAGCCACAATCAGATTAGAGCGGAGATGGTATTACAATATAAAATTTAATTTTTCAAATCTACTTTAATATAATATAATGTTGTTATCACATCTTAAAATTATTTTTCAGGCAATTAGGTTGGAAAGAGAACCATCTTTTCAGGAGTGGTGGTCGAGGTCCCACATGAGTGGGAAAGAAGGAGAATCGCAATGGTTCACTCCTGAAGCAGGAGAATTGTTGATAAGTCTATCAATTTATTTGTAATTGAAATATATTTTTAAATTCATTTTTTTATATTTCATTTTGTATTTCAGGATTGTTATTTGGCACTATCTGCAGAAAAATGGGGTGGTGATCCAACTGGAGAGAAACCACCATTTGATAAAACAATCTAAAAGTAGGTAAAGATAAATACTATCTTACTATATTCATTTTTTATATATAATTTTATATTAAACAATGAAAATCTTATAAAGTATTGGAGGAGAGGGACGTTGTGGCAAACAGGAAGCAGGCGCTTGGTGGTCTTCCTCCATACTATGTGGAGGAACATCGTCATTCCTATTCTGCATACTCGCAGCTGTCGTACACACAACCTCATTCATCCCAATCATCATTGCCAATGGAGTCGTAGATGGCAATGATGGTGGAGCAGGTGACGAAGCTCCGAGAAGATTTCACGATGTACATGTAAGTATTCTACTTAGAATGAGTAACAATTTTATATTTCTATATCTACAAAATGCAAGTAACGGGTATATATCTTCCATATATAATATAGGTCACAAGGACGTGCATCTCAACCTGAGGAGATTGAATCAGATGACGAAGAGGAGGAAGAGAACGACCCTGAAGAAGAGGCACGCTTATATGCTAGGTTTAAAGAGAAGGAGAAGGAAAAAAAGAAATCAAAGCAGGGTTTAATATCTAAAATTTTTAGATCAAAGAAGAAGTGATTTGTTGCTGCTATTGGCTTGTATTGTTATTAAACTTTTACCACGTCTTTTAATTTATATGAACTTTGATAATATAATTTGATGTAATTTAACTTTTCGTTGTTGCCTCGAATATATATTTGTAGTATTTAAATGTTAAATTTGAATGTTTAGTTTCTAAGTTCATGTATATTGTGTGAGTTCGACTTGTCAATGCTAGTTAATTTAGTTGACGAACTAGTATACTACATATGCACTTAGCGAGCTCCGATAAGCACCTGCAGTGGTTTATCCGCTGGCTATACAGGTTCGACAGGGCGTCGAAACCGCACTGAACCTATATAATTTTTTTTTCTGCATATCAGTTTGGACGAGCACATGTGCTTGCAGGGGCTCAGTAAGTGATCGCCCTTTTTTATAGGGGAGATCATTTCAGCGATCACATATGTGCACGCCAACAAGCGAGCGAGCACATAGCGTCCCAATGTGCTCGACCACCTGCCGGAGCGATTCTCGTATAGGCGAGCACGCCCTGAACGAGCACATGTGCTCGCCCAGCAGTCGAGCGTGCACTTGGTGTGTACATTATGAGTCGTCATGTGCACGCCAATCCCGTCTTTTTTTGTACTGTATCTACTCAGCTTTGCAATCGAAAATGAAATATCAGGTCTCATGCAATTTATAAGATACATTAGACTTCCTATCACTTGTGAATACCTTAGTTGAGCTACAGATGCTCCACTTTTATTCTTAAACAATGTTTTGGATGAATCAAAAGGAGTGCTTAGAGCTTTGTAATCTTGATATCCAAATTTCTCAAGTACCTTCTCAACATAGTGAGATTGAGAAACTACAATCCCATCAACTGACCTTGTCAGTTTGAGACCCAAGATTACATCAGCAACACCCAGGTCCTTCATCTCAAACTTGCTACTTAAGAATGTCTTAGTCTTATTAATAATTATCATATGTGATCCGAACAACAATATGTCATCAACATACATGCACAAGATAATACACTCATCACCTTTCACCTTGTAATAGACATACTTATCGGATTCATGAACCTTAAAGCCATATGAGAAAATAGTTTTGTCAAATTTTTTATGTCACTACTTTGGTGCTTGTTTCAATCCGTAAAGGGATTTGACAAGTTTGCAAACCTTTCCCTCATTCCCGGGAGTCATAAGTTCATCAGGTTGATCCATATAGATCTCTTCCTCAAGATTGCCTTGCAAGAAGGCAGCCTTCACATGCATCTGGTGGATAGAGAGATCATATACATATGCCAATGCTATGAGCATCCGGATTGTGGTCATCCTAGTCACAGGGGAATAGGTATCAAAATAATTGATACTTTCCTTTTACCTAAAGCCCTTGGCAACTAATCTGGATTTATACTTTTCAATGATCCGTCAGGCCTAAGCTTTCTCTTAAACTCCTGCTTGCACCCAATGGTAGAGCATCCTTTAAGTAAATCAACCAATTCCCAAGTTCCATTCGCCATAATTGAATCCATCTCAGATTTGATGGCTTCTTTCTATTGTTTTGCTTCAAATGAGCCATGGCTTCCTTGTAACTTGGTGGATCACTCTCGATCTGGTAGACAACAAAGTCGCTACCTAGATCCTTGGTTATCCGAGGTCTTTTACTCCTCTTTGGCTCAATATCTTCAGAAAGATCATTGGATTCAGGTTGAGTCTCAACCCCCACATTTGTTATCATTTTCACTTGATCTGGAATAGATCCTAATGTGGATGCACCCTCAATGGTCAGATACTGAGGAATCCCAGTCTTCAACGGGAAGACATCCTCAAAAAAGGTAGCATCACTGAGTTCAACAATGGTGTTGACATCTATGCCCATTATCTCGAACCGAATTATCAAGAACCTATATGGATAGCTATTTTCTAAATAACCTAAGAAGACCACATCAATATTTTTAGGACCAAGCTTCTTTCTCTTGTGTTCTGGGACTAAAACTTTAGCGAGACAACCCCACACTTTGAGATATCTTAAGCTTGATTTCCTATTTCTCCAAAGTTCAAAAAGACACTTTTACATATGCCTTGGAGGAATCCTATTCAGAATATGGCAAGCCGTATTTAAGGCTTCTTCCCACATATAGGTGGGAAGTCCATAACTCTGTAGGAGAGCATTGATCATGTCAGTTAAGGTTCTATTTTTCCATTCTGTTATCCCATTTGATTGCGGTGAATATGGGGTCGTAACTTCATGAACTATGCCAAATGATTTGCATTGTTCATCAAATAAGTTAGAGGTATATTCACCTCCTCTATCTGACCCAAGGCGTTTAAGTACTTTTCTTGTTTATGTCTCAGCATCATTCTTAAATATAAAAAATTTCTCTAAGGCTTCATCCTTGGTTTTCATTAGATATACATAGCAGTATTGAAAAGCGAGAAAACGAGAGCCGCTAAATAGTGGTCTGACTAGTCAGACTCACTGTCGCCGGTGCGACTGCTCAACTTCCTCGGTCTTCAACAATTAACCCACACAATCAATCAGAAAATGTACAGTAAGGATTAAAATTTATTATACCCTACTAAAGATGTACAATGGCAAGCAAGTAGGGGTCGAACTCAAGAAGCAAAGGTGTAGAGCATAGATAAGAATCCAAACCTAGGTCTAATAAGCAACTCAGCCAATCTAGAATTTTTGTGGGTTTTTAATTTTATATTTTTTTGTTTAATTTTTAATTTTATATTTTTGTATTTTCTTTTTCTTGGAAAATAAAGATAATGTAATAAAATGGAGAAAGAGCTATTTATAAAAATAGCTAAAAAATGTTCAAAAATTAGCAAATAAACTATTTTTGGTCTTTTTATGATTTTTTACTGTTTTTGAGATTTTTGGGTAATTTTTAGAATGTTTTTGGTATTTTTAATTGGCTAAATAAAGAAAACAGTGAATAAAAGTTCAAGGCTGAAACTAAAATGGAGAAATAAAATAGCAAACAGTAACAAAAATTCTCCAAATTAATTTTCACCTAAAGATGATAAAACAAAGAAAATTCAGGAAAAGAAAACACTATTTTATAAATTTTTATGAAGGTTTTTAGAGTTTTGCAATTTTTAGGAGTTTAGTTTCGTATTTTTTTAATGATTTTTGGCTGGGAGTTAAAACAAACTAAAAGGCACAAAATATATTTTTTTGGGATTTTTCTGAGGAGTGTTTATATTTTTTTTGGTATTTTATAAGCTAGACAGTGCTAAAAAGGCATTTTTTTGATTTTTATTAAATAAAAAATAAAATGAAATCAAAAACTAAAATGATAGCGTTAAAGTACACATGTCCAGAAGCTCAATCCTATTTTTGTGGAATTTTTGGACTTAAAATGATAGGTTAAATAAACACAACAAGCATCCAATCAATACCCAGACCTGGCAGGGGTATGCATGCAATTATAAAAACATCCAAGGGCCCAGGTGCAATTTCCACCAAAAAGACACGCGCAGCTCACGTGAAACACCATTCACATGGGCATAATTGTAATTAAAGAAAACCGGCTGGGCGTACATGCAAAACTTCCAGAAACATATTATATATTCTACGCACAGGGACGAAATTGCAAATACACAAAAGTTCTGGGCCTAACTTGCAAATTACCCAAAAGTCACACGCCGCCGTCACGTGAGGTGACGTGGCTTGGACTGAAGTGCAAATATGGAAAACGTGAGGGTCTGCGTGCAAATATTACAAAACTTTTTAAACTACAACTAAAAGTTACTGGACTAAAAAGTAAATACAAAAAGCGTGGGTTAAAAATGCAAAATACCCACGGGGCGCGATCCAACGGTCGATGGCGACCCACTTGTCCACGTGGCGCGCATCTGACGGTGCGCACCCCTTCGTCGCGGACGGCTGAGATTCGATCTTCAAGGCTTGATCGGACGGCGGGGAGGCGCAGGTGATCGGACGGCTGATGACGCGTCTGGAGCAGGCCTTCGATCCAACGGCAGGGAGGGGTTCACGAAGAACTCCTCCCCGGCGAACTTCGGGCGGAGATTGCGGCCGACACACGGCCGCCCCGGCCCTAGGATCAGAGGCAAAATGATCCTGGGGCCCTTCCGCGTCAGCTGGTGGCCTCCGGCAAGACGGAGGCGGCCGGAGGTGCTCGAACGGCGGAGGTGGCCTGGGCGGCTGGTCCTGGGGTCGTCGAAGGTCGATCGAGCCTTCTCTTGGGCTCAGACCTACAAGGTTAAGCGCACAAAATCCAGGCGAACAAAACGGTGGGGTCCGATGGTTCAGATGAGGCGAAAAGTGGTTCGGGTGAAGAGCTCCGGCGAGCGGCGGAGAGGGGAGCTCAATGGCTCGATCTGAGCGAGATCGAGGGATCTGGAAGGGTGCGACGTGATGACGGAGCGGAGGAGAAGGAGATGGAGGTGATCTTGGCGGCGGTCGATAACGGGGGTGGCCGGAAAATGGAGGCGGAGCTCAGCTCCGCCGTGGGTTTCGATCGAGATTTCACGGCGATAGAGTAAACGAAACGCAAAGCTGCTATAGATCTGAGCTATTCCATGCTAAGGCTACAAGGAAATGGAAATAAAAGGGGAAGAAACTCACCAGAGACGACGGGCGTGGAAGCACGGCGGAGCTCCGGCGAGGGTCGAATCACTTCGATTCTACACCAAATGCCTTGAACCCGGGCTCTATTCGATCCCCGCTGTCACCAGGAGCACGAAGAACACGGGGATTGAGGATGAAAATGGCGGAAGAAGGATTAACTTTGAATCGAAGATGGGGGAGCTCTTTTGAGGGGTTGACGGGCGGCGTGAAGAACGAGGTCCAACCGCCTCGGTCAATGATCCACAGCCCAAGGAATCACTTGGGCGTGAATCACCATTGACCGAGGAAGAGATTCCATGAAGAGGCCATCACCAAATGGTGATCGGGGCCTCCTCGAAAAAAGGATGAAAGCAGGGTCAAACCTGCTTCTGACAAGGGACAAACCTCGGTCAGGGAGTTGACCGAGGTCAACCAATGGAGTGCTCTGGTTGGTCCACGTGGACCAACCAGAAAATTCCTTGGCGAAAAACCCTTATAAAATGAATTAAAAATAGCAGATGAATTAATTAAATTTTGATTATAAAATGAAAAATACTTGTAATTTTATGAAGTATTTTATGGTGATTTTTGTTTATTTTTATGAGCTGTATTTTTACAAATTACCTTTATACCCCTATATAGGTATATTATCTATATACTTTATTACTTTTATTTTTATTTTGTGATTTTAATTTTATTATTTTTATTTCATATTTTATAAAATTATAAAATACTTTTACCTACATAAATATATTTTTATTTTATTTTTCTGATATGTTTTGTATATTTGGTAAAATACAAGTATGTTTTGTATAGGTATATGTACAGGTAATGTATCTATGTATTTTCTTTTTAAGTATTTTATTTTTGTTTTTATTAAGGTTTTTATTCTTATTTTAATGTACATTATTATTATAAGTATTATTTACAGCATTATAAAAATATAAAAATGAATGAATAAATAATTAATAAATCGAATATTTTAATATGTACAAGTATACCATGAGGGTCCAAAACTCAACTTTCAAACCGTAGCTCCGCCAAATGCGAAACCACCGCCATTAATTAGCTTATTTTCTTCTATATACAATTAAAGGTGAGTACGCTGCATTTGGAGTTTTAATTTGTGAGATACAGGTCTGGGAAGTTGGGGTTCTGGATTTTTATTCAGACCATAACTTTTTATCTGTACATTATTTTTCTGTGAAATCAATTTTGTATTTTTCTTTATTATATTATCTACAACTTTCATGTACAAAGTTTCTTTAATTGATGTACAAAAAGTGGAACCAAAAATAGGTCCCAAAATGAATAAAGAACGAATAAAATGTATAGGTATTTTATCTGTGTTTCTGACCTTATCTCCCCCTACTTTATTCCTTGTCGACCTATTCATCAAGATGCCTAGGTCTCGGGGTTTTGGGTCATAAAATATTTACAATATTTTATTCTTTTTCTTTTCTTTTTTTTATTCTATACTTTTGGCTTTAAAAACCTCATTTTATACAATATTTACACACATATACATGAATGCTAAAATGCCTATATTAAGCCTATTTACACGCATTTACTAGGGTTTTTAAGGCCAAAATGATAGAATAAAGATGATGAAACGTGGATTCATCATCCCCCTATACTTGCCTTTGCTAGTCCCTAACAAACACTTATACAATAAGTGCAGAATAGAAAAATAAAGAAAAGAAAAAGAAGAAGGTGGACTAAGTGTAATTATCAAACTTGTCCTCACAAAATCAAAGTTTGGAGCTTAAGTCGGACCTTTGGAATTTTAGTGCGGGCAGAACCTTATTGAGAACCGAATTTGCAATCCAACAGTCCCTGAGAATCCCGAAAACTCTGCCCAAGTCTCCTCAATAGCCAGGTCAGAAATATCTCAATTCATACGCAAACCCTTACGACTATGAATCTGACTCGTACAGTGTAAGTGATGGTGGCTCTTCCCAACTAGAATGACAAAGAAACTGACTTCTCCAGTACGACGACCCAATGATTCCCCAATCCAGCAACTCCATCCTCGAGGAGCGGGGTATTCCCTTCTAAGTTCAAGTGGCAACCAGCTCAAGAGGAGGGGGGTGAAGAGAAGAATGGACGGTAGCCAGTGTAGCTACCTATCCGAGGATGCAAGACCAGTGTAGTCAAGTAATCCTGCTGCAGGCTCACATGATATGACTTTGGAACTCAAGCTTGCTTATTGACTTCACTACATATGTACATACTTTGCAGGCTTTTTATTTTTGTACATGCCTGAACCTTTTTTTTTTTTGAAAAACTATTCACAGCAGCATTTACATAAGGAATTTTTCCTCTTGAGCCAGTTGACTATCCCTCTTTTGAAGCTTTATCGCAACCCACAGCCTCCTGTCTTTAGACTTCCTAATCATTGGACGGGTTGGGGTGCACTTCCCTCCCTAGAGGAGGACAAGTGTTTCCACTTGTGTGCGTCTCATACCGGCAAATCCAATCCCCTCACCACTCCTACTGAGTTGAGCCATGTGAAAGGTGCAGGTATCTAAGTTAGGTCATTATCAACAAGAGTCGTGCGTGTGCTCCGAAATACTCTACTTAGGCAGTCAAGAATCCATTGAACCAAGTCCCGTGATCCTCAAAGAATTAAGTCGACTAGACCTGAAGTACCTCAAACCCAGTTCCTATAAGGTTCATGTTATTAGGTAGATTTTAAGGTCCAATCAAGCTCCAATCTCCGGATTTTACTTAGACTTGTTCAACTATCAAACTCAATCCGAAAAATGCTCATGCTATGCAATGCAATGCAGAAAATATTTTTGTGATGCAATTTTCAAGATTTTGATCTTTTTATGGATTTTTGAAAACATGATGCATGTATGCATTTTTTGTCTTTTTCAAAAGGATTTTTCAAATGTTTTTGGATTTTAATTTTGCAAGTGTTTTTGGGAATTTTTGAAAACAAAAAGATTTTGGCTAAAAACAAGGTGAAACTATGTACACGGGAATGCTTCTTATATATAAAAGAAGTGGATTTTAAGAATTTACAAGGGTAAGTGGTCAATTTTATACAAATATATATAGTGGATTTTGGTGTGATGTGTATATTCCTCAAACTTATTTGAAAACAGTTTTACACACAATTTTTGAAAACTATAGTCCAAAATAATTTTTACAAACATTTTACACACATTTGAAAATCATTTTGCAAAGATTTTCAAAACAGTATATATAGATTTTTCAAAACATTTTTGCTACCATTTTTCAAACCATTTGCA
The DNA here is from genome assembly GCA_037367405.1 of Ottelia alismoides. Lineage (NCBI taxonomy): Eukaryota > Viridiplantae > Streptophyta > Magnoliopsida > Alismatales > Hydrocharitaceae > Ottelia > Ottelia alismoides. Next base: position 85,859 of record JAZKJV010008137.1, on the reverse strand, counting down.
AATCATTTTTCAAACATTTTATTTCACACAAAGAAAAGAAATTTTACAAAACACACATTCTTACAAAGGTTGAAAACGTGTAACAAAATATTTTCAAAATAGTTTTCAATAGATGTTCATAAAGTTTTTCAAACTATTTTTCAAACATTTTGCAAAAAACATTTTCACCTGATTTATTAATCAGTAAATACAAAAAGAATTTGAGGAATAATCACATCTTTTTTAAGGAATTTTAATGAATTTTAAAGAATTCTTAGCCATATTTATTAGGAAAAATATGAAAGTACGAGTTATGCCTAAAGTATATACGTAGTATATACGACCCCCCTATACTTAGCTTGAGCTATGTCCTCATAGATCAGAGAGAAAAGAGAAGACATAACTCGTACTGAGTATAGGAAAATCTAAAGAATACAGGAATGAATCAATGAATCAATGAATGAGAAGATGACCGTCCCCCCCTATACTTAGGATCAAATAATCCTAAGTATAGCAGACTGTACACAAAGCAGGGAGGGTCAAGGGTGGGAATGAACAGATCGTACTCAGATTGTCTCCCCCTATACTTAGGGTAAGATATCCCTAAGTATAGACAAGAAGAGGAGACAATGGAGAGGATCGAAAAGAATAGAAGAAACTCGGGGTGCACACCCCCCCTATACTTAGGACAAAGTACGTCCTAAGTATAGAGGACTGTCTACAAGGGGTAGCACCTTTCTGATAGATGAAGAAGATAGAAGAGGAAAAGAAGAAAAGAAGAAAAGAAGAAAAGAGATGAGATTGGGTATGAACAACTCGGGATGCACATCCCCCCTATACTTAGGATAGAGTACATCCTAAGTGTAGCAGTGATGAAAGGGATGGCATCAATTCGGTAGAATAAGATAAAATAAATTGAAAAGAAGAAAAGAAGAAAAGACGAAAAGGAAAATCATTCAAAAATGTTTTGATGTGCTTTGCCTTCCTCTGCATGTCTCGAGCTGTTCAGCTCATTATCATATATTACTTGAATGGAGTCAACGACCGCCATGAATGTGTCATGTTCAAGGTATGGCTTCAGAAGCTGTCCATTGACTACAAAAGGCTGTGCGTCAGATGACAGATTAGATATCAAGACGCTTCCGTTGTCACGCACCTGCCTAACCAAAAACGGCCTAGTCCATTTGCTCTTCAATTTGCCTGGAAAGATCTTTAATTTCGCATCGAACAACCATACCTTCTGACCTGGATCGAAGGACTTGTGGCGGATGTGCTTGTCATGCCATGTTTTGACCTTTTCCTTGTACATCAGGCTGTTGTCATATGCATAATCTCTGAATTCCAGTAATCTGTTCAGATCCAGTTTCCTGTGCTGTCCTGCTTGCTTGGAGTCCAAATTACAGATATTAATAGCCCATAAAGATTTGTGAATAAGTTCCATGGGCAAGTGACATGGCTTGCCATACACCAGGAGGTAGGGAGACATTCCCAAGGGTGACTTGTACGCTGTTCTGTAAGCCCAAAGAACAGAATCAAGCAGCTGAGACCAGTTCTTGCGATCCGGACGCACAAGTTTCTGTAGAATCGTCTTGATCTCCCTGTTTGAACATTCAGCTAAGCCATTGGACTGCGGGTGATAGGGTGAAGCAACACGATGCTCGATGTAGAATTCTTGGGTCAGCTTCTTCACCTCTCTGTTTATGAAATGACTGCCCCCGTCAGATATGAGAATCTTGGGAATCCTGAACCGTGCTATGATGTGATCTCGTAAGGAATCGACAGACAGTCCGACTGTCGGCGGCTCGGGCAGGGATAGCCTCCACCCATCGACTGACATAATCGACAGAAAGCAGAATATACTCATAACCCTGACTGTTAGGGAACGGGCCCATAAAGTCGATGCCCCATGCGTCAAAGACATCTGAGATCTGAATGTACTTCAGAGGCATCGTATCTCTCATTCCTATGGTTCCACCCATCTTCTGACAGTCAGTGCAACCTTTGACGTATTCATCTGCATCTTTGAACAATGAAGGCCACCAGAGGCCACTTTGAAAAACTTTTGCTGCCGTTCGTTTTCCTGAATGATGTCCTCCAGAATCTTGATCATGACATAAAGCGAGGACACTTGGAACTTCCTCCTGAGGAATACATCTTCTCCAGATGCAATCTGCTCCCTCACGAAACAGATAAGGGTCTTCCCACTGGTAGAAATGGATTTTAGACAAAAATCTGTCTATTTTCAACTTAGGCCAGTCCTGTGGGATTTTCTTGGCAACTAGATAATTCACAATGTCCGCATACCAAGGAAGTGAGGCGACAGACAGAATCGATTCATCTGGAAAGGTCTCTGTGATAGGCTGCAAGTTCAACTCAGGAGACTCCGGTTCAGGAAGTCTTGACAGATGATCGGCCACTACATTCTTTACCCCAGGTTTATCTCTGATCTCCATGTCAAACTCCTGGAGGAGAAGGATCCACCGGATGAGACGTGGTTTGGCATCCTTCTTCTGCTGTAAATACCTAATGGCCGAATGGTCAGTATAGATGATAACTTTGGACCCAAGAAGGTAAGATCTGAATTTTTCCAAAGCAAAGACTACCGCTAGCAACTCCTTTTCAGTGACAGTGTAATTTCTCTGGGCTTCGTCGAGCGTTCGACTAGCGTAGTGAATCGCAAATGGTACATTGTCTCTTCTCTGCCCCAGTACAACTCCGATGGCATAATCTGACGCGTCGGTCATGATCTCGAAGGGCTGAGTCCAAATCGGCGGTTGTAGAACCGGGGCCTGTGTGATGAGCTCTTTCAACTGATTAAAGGCAAGGAGCACACGGTCGTCTACAATGAACTCATTGTCCTTGCCGAGCAACTCAGTCAGCGGTCTGGCCAGTTTGCTGAAATCTTTAATGAATCGTCGGTAAAAACTGACATGGCCCAAGAATGACCGGACTTGCTTGATATTTGTAGGTGGCTCCAGCTTAGAAATTACATCCACCTTGGCTGGGTCAACCTCCATGCCACGTTTAGAAACAACGTGACCCAGCACGATTCCTTCGGTCACCATGAAATTGCTCTTCTCCCAGGAGAGCACAAGATTCACTTCGCAGCACCTCCGTAAGACTCGGTCTAGATAATCCAGACATTGATCAAATGAATCCCCATAGACCGAAAAATCGTCCATAAAGACCTCGAGAAAGCTACCCACCATATCGGCAAAAACTGCAAGCATACACCTCTGAAATGTGGCTGGGGCGTTGCAAAGCCCGAACGGCATCCGTCTGAAGGCATATGTGCCAAAAGGACAGGTGAACGTGGTCTTCTCTTGGTCTTCAGGAGCAATAGCAACTTGATTATACCCAGAGTAACTGTCCAAGAAACAGAAATATTCCTTCGCGGCCAATCTCTCCAAGATCTGGTCGATGAAGGGCAGTGGAAAATGATCCTTCTTGGTGGCAAGGTTAAGTCTTCTGTAGTCTACGCACACTCGCCAAGAAGTCGGTACTCTGGTTGCGATCTCCTCTCCTTTGTCATTTTTCATAATGGTGATCCCTGATTTCTTGGGCACAACATGCAGAGGGCTCACCCATTTGCTGTCGGAGATGGGATAAATGAATCCCGCATCACACCATTTCTGGATCTCTTTCATAACCACCTCTCGCAGATTCGAGTTTAATCTTCTTTGCAGTTCTCGAGAGGGTCTGCAATCGTCTTCCAGAAAGATGCGGTGCGAACAGAGTGACGGATTGATCTCGTGGAGATCGGAGTTTCGCCAGCCTATCGCCTTGCGGTTACGTTCAAGAACCTCCATCAGACGAGATTCTTGATCTTCGGTCAGATGTGCGTTGATGATGACCGGGTACATGTTCGGTTCTCCTGCAAGGAAGGCATACTTCATATTGGAGGGCAAGGGTTTCAGCTCTGGCGGTGTCTGAGCTGCTTCAGTGGTGACCTCAGCTATTAATACAGGTGGTGATTCTTTCAACTGTGCAATGTCCACCATAATCTGCTCTGTCTCTTCTCTCAGATCCTGACAAAATTCTTCAATGATTACATCTTCATCCGAAAATGCTTCTGGATTCGGCTCCTGGTTTTGAAGGCATAACGACCCCACGGTAGTATCTTGTAGTGCATCAGCAAGGTCCTCATCTTGGTCGATACACGGAAATTCGACTGCGGTCTCCACTTCCTCCTCTGGACAGAGGAGTCCGTGGATCTCATTATCATCCAGGAAGAGGTTGGTGTCTTGAATCTCGGCTAGAAAATCGCAGTCTTCATCATTCTCAATCACCCTTGCACATGATACAGATGTCGGTTCAACGGGAGTTCCCTCGGACAGGGTCTCTACTCTGATAATTTCATTCCCAGCTCCAAAGGTGATTTCTCCTGTCCCATAATTCACTACTGTGTTTGACGTCCGCAGAAATGGCCTTCCGAGTATGATCGGGGTAAGGAGCAACGGGGCGGGGACGTCCATATCTAAGACCACAAAATCGGCTGGGAAAGACTTTCCGTGAACCGTGACGATCACGTCCTCCAACAGGCCCCTAGGCCGCTTGACTGACTTGTCTGCAAACTGCAGAATCATCTTTGTAGGTTTGAGCGATCCCAGCTTGAACTCCGTGAGTAGTGACGCTGGCATCAAATTGACAGAAGACCCGCTGTCGAGGAGTGTTCATTCGAACTCTTGATCGAACATCTGACAATGTACAAGAGGTGCTCCCATATCTGGCTTTTTGTCCGGGAGGTTGCTGATGGCATTGACGGTGGCCATAGTGAGGATGTGCTTTTCAGATTTACCACCTTTGCTCCTGGAGTTATGGGGGGTTGGCCTGCGCTTGGTTGTACATGCCTCTTTAAGTCCTTTCTTCACGGCTGGCATGTACTCAATAGCTTTCATTAATGGCATATTTAATACCAAATTCTGAATGATTTCTATGATAGCAGGATCAGACAAAGCACTTTTCAAATTTTTCATTTTTTTGTGTTTTTTCATAGCTTCAGGAAAAGGAATATTTACAAACTCTTCTCCAATTTCATTCAAAATAGTGTCCGTGTTGTTGTTTACAGGTAGATGACAAAAAGGAATGGATTCATCTACAATTTGTGGACCAAAAATGACAGGCTCGGCTTCAAGTGCTGGCGTTGGACTCGCTGCAGGTGCTGTGCTCCTCCTGTCAGGAACTGGCTGTGATGCAGGTGCAGGCGTCTCCAATGCGGGCCGGTCTCCACCGAGGTTGCTGCTATCTTTTTGTATTTTTCTGTTTTCTTCATTTTTTTGTGATTTTCTGGATGCTGGTGCTGCTCCCAAAATGCTTGCCGGCCCTGGTGTTGGCTGGACTGACGATTCCCCGTCAGATGCAATGTGCTTTCCTTTCGCCGTCGCCGATGGCTGGAGTGTCCTACCGCTCCTGAGAGTAACAACGTTAGATAAAAAACAATTAAGTTCACCTGATTCGGGTTGGACACTGCCAGCTACCTGCTCCTTGCGTCGGAAATTGTTAGGATTGGCTTCGACCTGGGCTGGTATGACGGTTTTAGCTGCCGTCAGGTCGTCGATCTTCTGGTTCATCTCAGCCATGTTCTTCATCAACTGCTCCAAACAGGCCAGGGCCGGATTGACCGGCACGATCTCAGAAGATTCCCCTTGCTGGGGTCTAGACTGCTGATATGGCGGTTGAGATTGTGACTGGTATCCTTGTGCAAATTGTTGAGGAGGAGGATTGGAGGAGTACTGCGAATTGTGCTGATTGAATTGGGCAGCCGGCTGTTGGTGGTAGCCTTGTCCACGATATCCGGACTGCTGAGGCCCATGTTGGTAATTCTGCCTCCACGTGTTTCCATGTGAGGGAGGCTGGTACTGGTATGGCTGCTGGAAGGGTCTCCCACCCTACTGTTGCTGATGGAAGGGCATGTTGCCCATGTTCTGACCCTGAGAGTGTCCCTGAGGACGGGTCAGCTGCGCTTCATTGTTCCAAACACCATTGATCTCCTGGATCAGCGGCGGGGGCGGAGAGAACTGCTCGGAGTATGCGGGCTGATGCTCTGGTTGGTATACAACCATCTGCGTCTGAGGCTGCGGTGGCTGCTCCGGAACCTGCACGTAGTATACGTGCTGGACAAGCTGGGGCTGCGGTGGAGCCGGCTGAGGGTTTTGCTGCACTGTAGGCTCCTTCTTCTCAGCGTTCGGCTCGGTAGAGGTAGACACAGCGTTGCACATGTTTGCATTCAATGCTCGGACGAGCTGCTCCAGCTGTTGGGAGATCTGGTCGAGCTTCTCCAGACCTTGGGTCCTCTTCTCTATGACTGCCAGCTTTTCGAGGTCCTGTGACCTCTTCTCGATGATATCCACTTTGGACAAGTGGCTCCCAATGATGCTCAAGTTGGAGCTCTCATCTTTGTCCTCGGTATGAGAAGCCATGTTAACAGGCTTGCTGATGGCGGTTGGTGCCTTCATGTAAACTCTAGACGAGGATTGGCCTGCTTCTCCCTCGGCCATTTCTTCGAAGACGTTCCATACTACATCCTCGTCCTTGTTAAAATGGGAACCGCCGCAAGCTGCATCTACGAGCTTTTGGCTCTCAAATGATAGCCCCCCGAAGAAGTGCTGTACGAGACTGTTTTTTGGTATTTCATGGTGGGGGCACTTTTCTGAGAGATCTTTGAATCGTTCCCACGCTTCATGGATAGTCTCGTGGGGTTGCTGGCAGAAACTAGAGATCCGGGCACGCATCTGATTTAATCTCCCCAGAGGATAAAATTTATGGAGAAAGGCAGATTTCAACTCCTCCCAGGTGGTGACGACCTTCCCGAGATGGTCGACCCAGTAAAGGGCCTTGTCTTGAAGGCTGAAAGAGAACGCTGTCATCTTGATCACATTCAGGGGGACTCCGGGGTAGTGAGCAGTGGAGCAGATGCGGTTAAACTTCTTGAGAAAAATATATGGCTCTTCAGTGGTGTTCCCATGAAAGGTGGGAAGCAGCGACAGAAACTGCGGCTTCAGCTCGAAGTGGGCGTGCATACGTGGAATTTGGATCCACTCAGTGATGCGCCCTGCTCCTGGGTTGTATGTCTGCTTGAGTGTGGGCTTGGGCTGCGGTGGATCTTCTTCTGCTGCTTCAAAGTCAGGTCCCACTGAAAACTCATCATTGATTTCAAAGTTCGGCTCCTCCTCTCGTCGGCCATCCCTCGCATCGGCCCTCCTCCTTAGATCATTCAGCATGTCCTGGAAGGTTGTTTGAGCCAGGGCCTGATTAGTCAACTGCTGCTGAATGGCTTGAATGGAAGCCAGCAGTTGACTGTTAACCTCGCCCTGTGTGGTATATTGTCCTTCCGCTGCGTTATCTTCAGGCTCCTGCTGGGGTTGTGGTCCTTTTCCCCTTCCTCCTGCCATTTCTGTCTCTGCTTGGTTGACTGGCTCGAGCTCTAAGTCTGCACATGGTAGAATGCCCCGATCAGTCTGAATTGCAGCACCAGATAGAGAGATGCGATCTGTGTCAAGGTCGATACAGAACTTCGTTAAGGATGGCGATGTGTAAGGAGTAAAATCAATGGCCATCCAAAACGGACAGAGTTCGGGACGAGAGTGGTCCCGGTTTATTGAAGAAGGCAGGGAGTCTGGAGGTCGGTTCATAGGGTTTGAACCGGTGTCTCGGGAATCGCCCTGAATTATTAGAGAGGGTGAGCGAATGGAGCCGATGTGGGTACCGACAGAGCCTCGACTAAACTGTCCATTCGTCGCCATCTCGAAGATCAAGAGGAAGATCGATGTGGATGAAAGATACGGGGGTCAACAAGGAACAAAAGGAATGTAAAACAGTAGAAGGCCCACAATGAGCGAGGGTCAACTGGAGGGGAAACAAAATTGCGCAACGGCGCGATATTTTTGATCTTGACCTAAATGTGATTAGCAATCAAACACAAGACAAGGGAGTTCACCAACTCAACGCGTGAAGCCGTGAAGGTTCGGCTTTTATCTTTGTAATTTTTATCTTGATTTCAGGAATTTATCTTTCAACGAGTCCTTAGAGCGCTACGCCTATAGGAGCGAGAGTACTGCCGGAAAAGTATTCCCGTACTTGTCCTCCTCCTGTGTAACCTGTAACTTGTGCTTTTTAAGGTCCTTGTAACCCTTCCTGGATCCCTACTCAGCCAAAGAAATAGAGGGAGGAAGCCGATAGGCGAAACCGATACTTCGGATCTCGCTCGCAACGGAATCGCCCGTGAGCGTGCAAGATCCTACTCGGACGCAGCCGGTGAGACAGACACCCCCGTGAAGGCGTGGCCTATGCTCGGTACTTCGGACAAGGTCGTTGCTCACACAATAGTGAGTCACCACTGGCGACCAAGCCCTACTCGACTACGTACGATAGTAGCGCCAATACTTCGGAAATCCAGGCGATACACAAGGCAGCCACAAGTTGGGTTTTAGGCTCTAATCCTTACGAACGCTCACCTCACTTGGAAGGAGACCTTCCCATGCAACCTGAAAACAAGTGAGGGTGTTACTCTCCCCAATCAATGAGTCCAATTACCAATTTTTATTTAGGTCAAAGTTTTCTTAGCAGTCCCTTTTTTAAATTTTTTTGTGTTATCGCTTCTTTTGAGTCGATTCAAACAAGCGCCTAACGATTTTGTATTTTCTTTATCCTAATGTATCCAAAATCAGAGGGAGAAAAGAGTCGGGAAAAGCCAATGCAAGTCGGCACCAAGATGGAAATCTCACCTTTGTGCCTATATGATGAATGCAAAGTGAGAAGACTTACAGTGAATCCCAGCTCTCTCCATGCGGGATGCAAGGCAGAAATTTATAAACCTAATCTACATGCCGGTTATGCAATGCAGAAATCGTCCTAGAACAGGCAACTGCTAGCGTAAAGAACCACGAGTTAACCGCTAACTCCCAATCCTAGTGTCCGGTCTAGGCTCACTCCTCCTCTGCTCAACACATTTGAGTTAGGAGAAAGCGCTTGTGTGGAGTGAGCTCGCGGTGCGTGGATCGAGAGCCAATGATTAACTACTTAATTAATCTAAGTCCAAATACGAACTATAGGAGCATGCAAGAGTTATTAGGGTGTTTGGACCTAGGTTACTCGAATCAAGCAGGACCTAATTCTAAGAGCTCAATCCACAAAAGAAATGAAAAAGAAAACAAAACCGGAAAATGACGGTCGAGAAAACACGAAAAAGCCGCGGTGAGCCCCCGGGTGAACAAACACCCGGAAATTAGGCCCTAAGTGTTCAAGTGTCCAAGTCCTGTATTATTACAAATTAATCAAATACTCTCTCTCACAAAAATAAAAGCAACTCTCTTTCTCTCTCTAGTTTTCCTGCTCTCTCCTGACGGCTAGGGTAGAATAGCCGGCTCCTCCTCCCAAGGCTGCTCAGGACCCCCTAGGCGATCCTCCTCGGTCGGCGGTCCCTCGCAATAAAACAAAAGAGATGTCAGACAGTTTCAAAATAAATAATACACAAGAGACAAGTAAGCAAAAAAATGGCTAAGTAACTGAAAAGACCCAAAGGTACTCTACAAGCCGATGCTCCCCGGCAACGGCGCCATTTGAAAAGCGAGAAAACGAGAGCCGCTAAATAGCGGTCTGACTAGTCAGACTCACTGTCGCTGGTGCGACTACTCAACTTCCTCGGTCTTCAACAATTAACCCACACAATCAATCAGAGAATGGACAGCAAGGATTAAAATTTATTATACCCTACTAAAGATGTACAATGGCAAGCAAGTAGGGGTCGAACTCAAGAAGCAAAGGTGTAGAGCATAGATAAGAATCCAAACCTAGGTCTAATAAGCAACTCAGCCAATCTAGAATTTTTGTGGGTTTTTAATTTTATATTTTTTTTGTTTAATTTTTAATTTTATATTTTTGTATTTTCTTTTTCAATGTTGGAAAATAAAGATAATGTAATAAAATGGAGAAAGAGCTATTTATAAAAATAACTAAAAAATGTTCAAAAATTAGCAAATAAACTATTTTTGGTCTTTTTATGATTTTTTTACTGTTTTTGAGATTTTTGGGTAATTTTTAGAATGTTTTTGGTATTTTTAATTGGCTAAATAAAGAAAACAGTGAATAAAAGTGCAAGGCTGAAACTAAAATGGAGAAATAAAATAGCAAACAGTAACAAAAATTCTCCAAATTAATTTTCACCTAAAGATGATAAAACAAAGAAAATTCAGGAAAAGAAAACACTATTTTTGGATTTTTTATGAATTTTATAAATTTTTATGAAGGTTTTTAGAGTTTTACAATTTTTAGGAGTTTAGTTTTGTATTTTTTTAATGATTTTTGGTTGGGAGTTAAAACAAACTAAAAGGCACAAAATATATTTTTTTGGGATTTTTCTGAGGAGTGTTTATATTTTTTTGGTATTTTATAAGCTAGACAGTGCTAAAAAGGCATGTTTTTGATTTTTAATAAATATAAAAATAAAATGAAATCAAAAAACTAAAATGATAGCGTTAAAGTACACATGTCCAGAAGCTCAACCCTATTTTTGTGGAATTTTTGGACTTAAAATGATAGGTTAAATAAACACAATAAGCATCCAATCAATACCCAGACCTGGCAGGGGTATGCATGCAATTATAAAAACATCCAAGGGCCCAGGTGCAATTTCCACCAAAAAGACACGCGCAGCTCACGTGAAACACCATTCACAGGGGCATAATTGTAATTAAAGAAAACCGGCTGGGCGTACATGCAAAACTTCCAGAAACATATTATATATTCTACGCACAGGGACGAAATTGCAAATACACAAAAGTTCTGGGCCTAACTTGCAAATTACCCAAAAGTCACACGCCACCGTCACGTGAGGTGACGTGGCTTGGACTGAAGTGCAAATATGGAAAACGTGAGGGTCTGCGTGCAAATATTACAAAACTTTTTAAACTACAACTAAAAGTTACTGGACTAAAAAAGTAAATACAAAAAGCGTGGGTTAAAAATGCAAAATACCCACGGGGCGCGATCTAGCGGTCGATGGCGACCCACTTGTCCACGTGGCGCGCATCTGACGGTGCGCACCCCTTCGTCGCGGACGGCTGAGATTCGATCTTCAAGGCTTGATCGGACGGCGGGGAGGCGCAGGTGATCGGACGGCTGATGACGCGTCTGGAGCAGGCCTTCGATCCAACGGCAGGGAGGGGTTCACGTAGAACTCCTCCCCGGCGAACTTCGGGCGGAGATTGCGGCCGACACACGGCCGCCCCGGCCCTAGGATCAGAGGCAAAATGATCCTGGGGCCCTTCCGCGTCAGCTGGTGGCCTCCGGCAAGACGGAGGCGGTCGGAGGTGCTCGAACGGCGGAGGTGGCCTGGGCGGCTGGTCCTGGGGTCGTCGAAGGTTGATCGAGCCTTCTCTTGGGCTCAGACCTGCAAGGTTAAGCGCACAAAATCCAGGCGAACAAAACGGTGGGGTCCGATGGTTCAGATGAGGCGAAAAGTGGTTCGGGTGAAGAGCTCCGGCGAGCGACGGAGAGGGGAGCTCAATGGCTCGATCTGAGCGAGATCGAGGGATCTGGAAGGGTGCGACGTGATGACGGAGCGGAGGAGAAGGAGATGGAGGTGATCTTGGCGGCGGTCGATAATGGGGGTGGCCGGAAAATGGAGGCGGAGCTCAGCTCCGCCGTGGGTTTCGATCGAGATTTCACGGCGATAGAGTAAACGAAACGCAAAGCTGCTATAGATCTGAGCTATTCCATGCTAAGGCTACAAGGAAATGGAAAGAAAAGGGGAAGAAACTCACCAGAGACGACGGGCGTGGAAGCACGGCGGAGCTCCGGCGAGGGTCGAATCACTTCGATTCTACACCAAATGCCTTGAACCCGGGCTCTATTCGATCCCTGCTGTCACCAGGAGCACGAAGAACACGGGGTTTGAGGATGAAAATGGCGAAAGAAGGATTAACTTTGAATCGAAGATGGGGGAGCTCTTTTGAGGGGTTGACGGGCGGCGTGAAGAACGAGGTCCAACCGCCTCGGTCAGTGATCCACAGCCCAAGGAATCACTTGGGCGTGCATCACCATTGACCGAGGAAGAGATTCCATGAAGAGGCCATCACCAAATGGTGATCGAGGCCTCCTCTAAAAAAGGATGAAAGCAGGGTCAAACCCGCTTCTGACAAGGGACAGACCTCGGTCAGGGAGTTGACCGAGGTCAACCAATGGAGTGCTCTGGTTGGTCCACGTGGACCAACCAGAAAATTCCTTGGCGAAAAACCCTTAGAAAATGAATTAAAATAGCAGATGAATTAATTAAATTTTGATTATAAAATGAAAAATACTTGTAATTTTATGAAGTATTTTATGGTGATTTTTGTTTATTTTTATGAGCTGTATTTTTACAAATTACCTTTATACCCCTATATAGGTATATTATCTATATACTTTATTACTTTTATTTTTATTTTGTGATTTTAATTTTATTATTTTTATTTCATATTTTATAAAATTATAAAATACTTTTACCTACATAAATATATTTTTATTTTATTTTTCTGATATGTTTTGTATATTTGGTAAAATACAAGTATGTTTTGTATAGGTATATGTACAGGTAATGTATCTATGTATTTTCTTTTTAAGTATTTTATTTTTGTTTTTATTAAGGTTTTTATTCTTATTTTAATGTACATTATTATTATAAGTATTATTTACAACATTATAAAAATATAAAAATGAATGAATAAATAATTAATAAATCGAATATTTTAATATGTACAAGTATACCATGAGGGTCCAAAACTCAACTTTCAAACCGTAGCTCCGCCAAATGCGAAACCACCGCCATTAATTAGCTTATTTTCTTCTATATACAATTAAAGGTGAGTACGCTGAATTTGGAGTTTCATTTGTGAGATATAGGTCTGGGAAGTTGGGGTTCTGGATTTTTATTCAGACCATAACTTTTTATCTGTACATTATTTTTCTGTGAAATCAATTTTGTATTTTTCTTTATTATATTATCTACAACTTTCATGTACAAAGTTTCTTTAATTGATGTACAAAAAGTGAAACCAAAAATAGGTCCCAAAATGAATAAAGAATGAATAAAATGTATAGGTATTTTATCTGTGTTTCTGACCTTATCTCCCCCTACTTTATTCCTTGTCGACCTATTCATCAAGATGCATAGGTCTCGGGGTTTCGGGTCATACAATATTTACAATATTTTATTCTTTTTCTTTTCTTTTCTTTATTCTATACTTTTGGCTTTAAGAACCTCATTTTATACAATATTTACACACACATACATGAATGCTAAAATGTCTATATTAAGCCTATTTACACGCATTTACTAGGGTTTTTAAGGCCAAAATGATAGAATAAAGATGATGAAACGTGGATTCATCAAGTATCTACTGCCATCATCTATAAAGGTGATAAAGTATTTCTTATTGTCTCGGATCAACACACCATTAAACTCACAGATATCCGTGTGCACTAGATCTAAGATCTCACTATCTCTAAATACATACTGAAAAGACTTCCTAGGTGTCTTACATTTTTGAGTTTTATCAATAGTGTGTTTAGAGATCAACTCTAAATTTATCATTCTCTTAATTGAATTTAAGTTTAGATGTCCCAATCTACCATGCCACAGATCACAAGATTCTAGATTATTTACAACATGAGATACAAAATTAGAACATTCAGAATTTAAAACATTCATTTTATTAATGTTTACTGAATCTCATCTAATTCTAAATAACAAATCAAAATATGCCAAGTAGCCTTTCCATAAAAAATGCCATGTCTCAGAATGACAACTTTGATATATTTAAAGTTCAATTCAAAACCGTTTCTAACTAAGATAGAGCCAGATAAAACATTCTTCTTGATGTCAGGAACATGCAACACCTTGTGCAACGTCCAAACACGTCCAGAGGAGAACCTCAAGTTGACTTGTTTGGCCCTAGCACCCTAGCTGCAGAATCGTTCCCCATCTTCACAGTCCCACCACTACAGGTCTGATAAGAAGAAAACAAAGTTCTGTCAGAACAGATATTTACATTGGATCCCGTATCCACGAGCCACTCATTTGGATCATGGATATGGTATAGTTCAGGTTTTACAGAGACATACCCCTCGCTAGCCCTGAGTCCTATAGTGATAATATTCACTTGCAGACTCCCGTCTACAGCCTTAGGTTGAGCCTTTAAGGACGGACAATCCTTCTTCCAATAGATAACCTGATTACAGTGCCAGCATAGTTTATTCTTTGCCTTTTTCTGGATCTTACCCTTTGGTTTTATTTTATTGTTATTAGCACCCTTCCCCTTCTTATCTTTGCCCATCGAGGTCATGAGATTGATCTTAGCCTGAATATCGACAGGAAGCACAGGCTTTTGTTTCATGTGTTCCTCCTCTATGCAATTGTCACCATCAAGTCATCCATAGAAATTTTCCCCTTGTTTTGTTTCAGGGTCATACCGAAGTCTTCCCTTGACTTGGAGAATTTTTCTATGATGCACATGACTTGAAACTTCTTTGGAAGTTTATTTCGGCATCTTCTAAACCACAGAGCAGGAGTAAAAACTCGTGTGCCTGTTCATAAACCGACTTCCTTTCGGCCATGGAAAACTTCAAAAACTTGGCCACAGAGTATTTCTCTATACCGAGGTCTTCGGTGTTATACTTCCGATCCAAATCTTCCCATAGCCCCTTCGCAGTCTGCGTGGATGAACAGTACATGTCAAACAACGTGTTCGAAAGGGCCAACAAGATGCAACCATGACATATACGATCTTGTTCCTTCCACGCAAATTGCGCCTTCTGACTATCGGGTGTGGGGTTTTCGATTTCCACCGTAGGACAATCAATTTCAAGCATAGAGATTAATCCTATGGTGGTTAACCAGATCTTCATGCGTTGTTGCCAACGTTTGAAATTCTGACTACCGAATTTTTCAGGCATACCCGTCATATCTACCCTCGATTTAAACATCATTTCCGACATTATTTTAAGAACAGTTCTGGATATCCTCTCTAAGATTGTTGTAAATAGGATCAACCATGCATATAATAAATAGTAATTGCACGGAACCAAATGGATTGACAGAAAAGCATTACAGATTATCAAAATTAATATCATGCAGTTCCAATCCATTATCCTATTACAGAATACAAACAAGAACCGATTAAACAAACGGAAACATAAAAACGGGCGTGATCCAGAAAAGGTAAGCAATAAACAAATTGCGGTAAATAGTGTAGAAACTAACGTGGGGGGAAGGAGTATATAAAGACGGTCGTGTGCCCAAGATCCGAATTGACTCTCCCGAGCAGGAGCCGAAGCTGGAGACGGAGCGGAGCGGAGCGCGTGCACGTGTGTGTGGCCCTCCATTCCTCCTCTCTACTATTGCTACAAGAGCTTAGGGTGTGAGCTAATATATAAGCCCACCAAAAATTTAGAGTTCTAAGGTATGGTACTAAACTTCCACCCAAACTTTTCCATGTTTCAAATTTGAGAATTCTCAACTTTCCCTCCAAGCCATTTGGTTTCCCAATTGAAACCAAATTAACTCCAATTGTAATTTCATAGATTTTCCAATTAAAATCTATTTACAACAATTAAATACAACATAATCCACATTCAAGAATATTTATATTATAAGAATAAATCGTTATCCAATTAGCGGAGGGAAAATAAAGAAAATAATCTTACTCATTTCATACTTGGCCGTTCATGAACATATCCTCTTGAGTGTAAAAACTAATGAGATGGTGCACTGACATGAGATGAACTTTGAAAATAAAGTTAAAGATTAAATGCCAAACAAGACCATGCATACTTGCAACTTATATGAGACGTTGATTGTACACAAATAACAACAATCCAAAGTAAAGTTATAAATCTATGCATGTTTATACAAAGAGCCTACAATCATATAGATTCATGAATTTCTTATAAATAAGTTGGGATTAGGGCTCGACTTAGTCAAGATCATGAATCATAAAGCATGTTCCACTGATCAATAGAAACATTACAATAAATTGGTATCAGTTCAATCGATCAACAAAAACATTACAATAAATTGGTATGAATTTGGCTAGGGTTTTTTATCTCTTTTTTTTACTTATTATTCAAATAAGTATTTTCCAAGGGACTAGCAAAATTTAAAGTATAAAGGGTTGGTGAATCCCTAATCAATCTACTTTGTACTTGAATTTTGGCCCAAATTTCTTGACAAGTATTATGAAACCCACATAAAATGCATAAATAAAACCTTTTATTAATGCACAAATTACATAGAAAATATAAACAAGAAGAAACATACAATAAAAGACATAAAATAACTTCACTTATGCATAAATAGATCATATACCTTCTCCTCCTTAACCTCAAAGTTGGAATTTATAAGCTCTCTTACATCATCTAGGAAATATGTGCATGTAGTAATATTGTTACCATCAATATGATGCTTCCATCTAGTGATTCCCTCACTAGAAGTCTCTTCCCACGAAAGTAGCATTCCAGTTTAGATGTGTTTCAATGTAGTGTAGTGTCAACTAGATGACTCATGTATTCATCTGCACAAGACCTCTACTTAAGCCAGTTCCTAAAACAAATGCAACAAAAAAATCTTAATATCATGTTTTTATCATTCTATGTACATGAATAAAATCCTCTAATTAACATATAAATACTTCAAAAATTACAAAACCAAATAAAGCCCAAGAAACTTGAAGTATGTATTTTTACTGACTAACCAGAAATAAGTAGGATTCTAATCCTATCAATTCTGTCTAATACCATTGACCCTTGTAGTATGATGAGGTCGATGAAATAATGGAAAAAATCCAGGAAATCCCCCAAAATATGAGTTACACATGTATATAATTACTTGAATATATGCTCCATAAACTTCAATTATTCTAATAAATTTATGCCAACTCCAAATGACCTGAAACAAACTATATTGTGTACATAATATTAACATGAATGAATGAAAAAAATATTAAAAAACCCAAACTCAGGTTTTGTGTTTGCATATATTATAAGCTAAATTTCTCACATATAAGGACATATATAACTCTAATTTAAATAATGCACTTTCGATTAGCTCTGAAACAAGACAACTTTGAAAGAAATCAGAGTCTATATGTGAAACATGGGTTTTTTTGGCTATTATGTATATGTTATAAATGTACATTCTTGACATTATCATTTCATGTGCATATTTTGCTCATTTGGCTTCAACTCTTTTTAGTTATGTTTCTTTACTTTGTAATATAACTATAAATTCAAAGAAAATCCTAAAAACACAAAAAATAAAAATGCTTGACCTTATCATTTGATGTGCATCTCTCTCTCATTAGAGGTTGAAGGTATAGTTGGTAAATCGCCAGCTTGGGTGCCCCTTCCTCTATTTACATAGGATGGTGGAGAAGTAGTTGAAGATATGACAAGTTTATTGGATTAACCCCCTCAAATCATATATAGTTAGAGTTTTGAGGAGAAAGAATGATGGGCTAGAAGTTTGGTCAGACGACAAGTTGCACACTACATATGAAGGTCGAAGCGGGGAAGAAGATAAAAGGGTGGTCTTAAAGTTAAAGGACCTGAAGTCACTTTAAACTACGTAATTCATAGTAAAATGTATGATTAAAAAATAATTAAAAATTATTTATAATTAAACTATCTATAATTAAATGTAACTGTTACATACAAATAACATTACATAAATGGACAAAATAATTAAATGCTATAGTTAAGAAATATAATATACATGTAATTATTATATATATTATATTTACATCATTATTTTGATAGCTACAGTTGACATTCTATTAACTTAAAACAAAATTTTAGGGAATTAAGTATATTTTTTATCTTTATACTTTAATTTAATGTGTCAACAAATATAAGTACTTACATCATGAGTATAATTTACATATATTTATGGCCTTTTGTTTCTTTAAATAAATTTCTTTGATTTTGATTTAAGTTTTTATTTTATTTACAAAGTACTATCACGAAAATATTTAGAAATTGAAATCACAAAAGAAGGAACTTTAAATAACTTTGTGCAATTAATATAAGGTTGAAAACACAATTTTATATGTAATAGTTGAATCTTAAAATCTAAGTTTTTTCAATTAACTATAGTTTAAGCAAACTACCTTCATAGAATTGTATTTATTGAACCTTAAATGTGAGTATGACCGATTTAAAGATCATATGGATGAGATATTCAGTTCGAAAAACATGATTAACACTAACTAAGTTTTGAGATTTGTAGGTATTTATGTATTGTAAATTTGACACATACGTTTTGTATTCTTATGTGGATTTTTATGTACATGTTACAAAAAAATAAAGTACTAAGGATGTGATATGAAATCTATAGAAACCTAATAAATTTTATATACATCAATTAATGGGGCCTGAAAGCTAAAACTCACATCTTTAATCTTGTAATTTTGCAGCAGTTTTAATAAATATCATTAACCACATATTGAAGTTTAAAGTTGAATTTGGTAAACTAAAAAGTTTTTATGAATGATATGAACTAAGGAAGCTGCTATTTATAGTAATTAAGATTTTTATTTTCTTCTCTGATTTGAATCGGTTATCTTTATTACAATTTTCAAAAATAATATTAATTACTATATACACATTGATGAAGAAATTTTAGAAGACATTTACACGGATATTCTAGATAAATAACCAAGTTTGGTAATGTATAAATAGTATCTTGACGATAATTTTATGCATCAAAATTATTTTTTATGGTTTATGTATCTTTCCCCACTTGTTAATTAATTGGTCAAATTAGTATTAACCTGGTCTCTAGGTTCAAGAACAGTTGTGCATACTTTTAGCCTTCTATGTCTCATCTCTTCTTTTTCTTTTCTTTTCTTTTCTTTCTTTTTATATGCTTTTAGAGTTCATCTTTAACTGGCATCTGCATATGTCAATAGTGCCATTACAAAAGTTAACTTTCATATGGACTATGACCATCTAGGATTTCCTTCCGAACTTCCAACTATGGTTTGGCATTTCGCTCCGCCTCGTTAGTTGGATCCGTTTTATCTTACTTACTTCAAAACAACTTTAAAAAACTAATGGCCGCAGTCATGGTTCGTTCCATGTAACTATAGGTTCCAAACAAGAATACCTTCTTTCTCTAATAGTCTACAATATATCCATATTTAGAATCTCTAATATCATGTCAATTACAACCTTTTAGGTCTTTTTATATCTTATTACTTCAAAAACAAGCACATCATCGTCTGTAACACTCAATATGTTAACTTACTTATTTTCATAAAATATTTTGTTTTGGAGATCTCAATGTTATGACAACCTTTAATGTGTTTTCTTCTCTCTTGGGATTAGAATTAACGTGAGAAAATTAGAATTTCTCAAGGCTAATAATTTGCCTTTTACTCCTAACCTTACCTCTCTTAGCGTTATCCAGGTTCCTTCGCCACTTACTATTTAAGGTTCCAGTCTTTCTTTAGGAAAACTAATAGCAATAGTTAGAATAACCAAATATATAAAACTCAACAAAGAATCTTTTTGTCTAAAAAAGTTAATCTATGGCTCCCTTCCTAAGACAGTCCTCAATTCGTCCCTAATTTCTATACGTGTATTATCCACAAATCAAATGATATATGCTCCAACTTCCTTTAGAATAGGACCTTCAGAAATAACTAGTTTCATCTCTCTAATTAACTTATTTACCCACTCTAAGTTTAATGGTGCACGAACCCACTTAAATGGTGCAGTGATAGAAGCAGTAGGCTCCAACTCCAGTGACCAAGATTCTAAACCCTTCCCCCTTCTGGCCTCTCGTAACTGGTAAAAAAAAGGTTTAATGGTCCTTCCCCCTTCTGGCCTCTCGTAACTGGTAAAAAAAAGGTTTAATGGTCCATGGGGGATTCTTGACATTCAATTCTTCAATCTTGCTTTACATGCTAAAGACCTTTGAAAGATCCACAATGCAATTTATGATTTAAATTGTTGAGATAAGATCAGTTCTCACAAATAATTTCAATTGTGACCTTACTCTCATTATCGGCCCTCCCTCTTCTAAATCCTCTCCCTTTTTCTAAAGCCATCCTTATAGCTAAGGACATTTGCTCCTAGTTTCTGTGTTGTCCATTAACACCAGTTCATTTGCCCCTTACGGCATTCTAAATGAAGTCAACTCTATTTCATGGCTAAATCCCACCAACTGGTCTTTTCTTTAATTGGCAGTAAAAATATATCCTTCTACAAAGTGTTGCCACTACAAGAAAAACAAGTTGTGGCTACAAAACTATATCCACGGATGTGGGGCTTGTGGCCACAGAATTGGGCTCTGACTACAAAACGTCGTGACCAGTAGTCGTAGCTACAAGTCTCATCGCGAGAGTTCTCTAACCACGAATATATCATGGCAACTACAAGTGACCACAGAACTTGTCGTGGCCCCAACTTTTGTATGAAGACTTTGGCAACGGATTGTAGCTACGAGAAACTAATGACCACTGAATTATCGTGGTCACAAGTTTCTGTAGCCACATTTCATGGCCACAACTAATTTTTTTTGTAGTGTGCGCACATGAAACACTCACTTCAACTCATATAGAGCACTTAAAATAAAAGTATTCTCTCATAACAAATATCTCATCCTAAGATTTTGGAACTATTGCTCTAGCCTTAGATTAAATAGTAAATCAACATACTTCCCTTTTAAATATTTTGGTTACTCATTTGAATGATTGTATAAGCAGGATAATTTCATCGATCTAACTTATTTTTTGATATACAATGAGTCTATAAGTAAATTCTTGTAATCATATTCCTATGGTATTCGAAGTGCCCATGTACTCCAATATAACTTCAGTGAAAAAATATATAGAATATAAGGTGTCGGTGACACTCCCCAACTTCAAGACCCTTCCAAACTCAATATCCTGGGAGATACTTGCAATTTATACAAGATGAGTATTTATATAACAAACACTTATTTGAACCTGTAGATATGTATACTTATTTCTTTCTAATACACAATTTATGGAATTTAAGTACACACTTGATAATCAACATGATATGGTCCAAGAGCTTAACAAGGCCTTCCAAGCTACGTAGGATTGCTCGATTACATATGGAGTTACATGACTCCAAAAACAAGATAATCATGAATGGTGTGTATGTAAGATTCATTAAGTAACTTTTATTTATTATTTATTTTCATAATGATTATTAGTGCCCAAAAATGTAGAACTTGTTTATACTATCACCTGATCATACCAAAGAAATGTATCGATATGCTCTAGTAAAATTAGCAAAGGACCGTGTTTATAGGAGTAGAAAAGCTGCAATCAAGAAGCTCGATGATGTAGAAGATTTGGAGAAGGCAAAAGCATGCAGACCATCGTGGTGCACTCCAAGAATCACTATTGTGACCTCCCCATTAAACAAAATTTTTCAGAAGAGGTCTGATGTAGCGAAGATGAATGGAGAGAAATAGAGAACCAGATCAACTATCAGATTAAAGAGCCGTGAAATTGTGAGGCATGAACTAGTACGTAGAAATAGCAAAGTTTGGCATTTAAAGTATCATTTCTAAATTTATGTAGAAGACCAACAAGTTGGCAATATATATAGGTTGCAGCTGATAAACGTCATCCGTCGTTCATCAAATGGTAGATTGCCACTCATGTTTATGTGGAGGACTAGTCCACGCTTGAATCGAATGCGATGTTGGTACATTTGTTATCACTTACACATACTTATGGTTGTCCGATATTAAACTAAAAAAATATAATTTCTAGGTCCGTTACAAGGACTTGTATAGACCCAAGGTTGGTGTTTCAACTTCTAATCAAGAAATACACATCAACCTGATTTATGGAATGAAGTCATCAGTGAGCACGAGGAGGGCCTAATAGAAGCAGATTTTCAGTGGTTTGCCACCTAGATTTTGGGTGCTTCCATTGGAGCCGTCATTTTTTTCAACACCTCAACCTGCAACATGCCCACATCTTAATATGGTGTATCCGAGATTGAGTTTAGACAACTCTCACAGTCAGTGCATGAGTTGGTGAATAAGGTAAATGACATGTACTTTGGTATGGATTCTTTCAAGGAGACCTCTAGTTTGAGTTATACCAAGCATTCTCATTAGCATGTAATGTAAGATCGTAACTTAATAATTGAATTATCTTATTGGTGATTAAAAACTCCTTTTGCACTTCTTAGGAAACTGCAATCAAGACATGATTACGGGGAGATGGAAGAGGAGGACGATGACAAGGAGATCTAGGGTGATGTCACAACATACATGATACCACCAGGGAAAGGGGTTGTCATTTCAGAATATAGAGAGAATTAGAAGAAGGAAAAGGGAAATCTGAAGGACATGACAAGGTCAAGAAATTAAGAAAGTGTTTTAACAAATGGAGGAAAAAGAAACTTTAGTGGGAGCATTAAATTCTTTAATAATATTTATGATGTGCTCTAAAACTTTTTAATTTCAAAATCGTATATGATATTAGTTACCTATGTATTGCTTGAAAATTACTTTTTTAGAACATTTTTAGCCTTGTTCTTTCGGTTTTGCAATATGGATGATAAATGTAGGTTCGCATGGACTATTGTGAAGCTACGCGTTGTTCGTTGCAATTATGTTTGGATGTGCATTTCTTTGTAAATCGTGATTACTAATGTGTGGAACGATTTCTTACAATTGCAGTGGTAGTATTATATATTTTTTCAATGTTAATAGGATGCGACTTCTAAAGAGGAGCAAGTTGGAGGTTACATGTTTGAATCGTATTTTTTCCATCTCTATGAGGTTGTACAACTATGTTGCCGCTATTTTGTTATCATTGTGGTAGTAATGTAGTGGCAATGCAATCATCGTTTAGTGCCAACATAATAGCAAGTGGGTATATGTCACAAGTACGTACCACATGTTCGCAGGGACGACGACGGAAATTTTTACTTGGGGGGCCAAATTATTAAGATTACACACATACATATACACATACACATACATATACTTGTAGATACTATATTATATAAAGTTTATCTATGTTATTATTTATTGTTTTAATTATTAATATTTAATTACAAAGAATTTTTTGCAAAGATACCCCTATAAAATTACGATTTCACATAAATATCCAAATAAATATTAAATGGACAAGAAGGTCCTTACAAAATTCTTCAAATCACAAAAAATTTTACCCCTAACTTAGCTCCCCCCGCGCTATTTTCTTCAATTTTTTTATTTTTTGAAATTTTTTTCCGTGAATATTCATCACTATATCCCTCTATTATGTCATTCAAATTTCTTGTGAAACAGAGACTCCTACGGTCTCCATCCAGACAGTCATTTTTTAACAGTCTCAGGATGTTTTAAATCGACCCCGTCTGGATGGATGACGAGTCCGGAACTGCATGTGTTAAAATAATGTGTGATTTGATCATTCGCTAAAAATGATTTATCGTTTCGTTGTAGGCGGCAATCGGAATCGGTCAAGAAAATAACCACAAACTAATTTAATAAATTTTCAATCAATGCGATTTTATGTTTATTTTACTTGGACAAGTCCCAAGGTCTATCACAAGGAGGCAAAAGGAACCTAGAATTATGTCTATCAAAATTCGTGTGCGGTTTTCGAGGCGGTCTTTTTTTATAATTTTAAATGCAATAAAGGATGCAATATGCAATTTTGCCCTATTTTAAGGACTAAAATATCAATTACATTCAAATGATGTCTGAAAAATATGAAACTTGGCCACAATGCAAAATATGATGAAATGAATGCACTATAATTTTTTTGAAATTTTTGGATGCAAGATAATTTTTTTATGAATTTTCAAATGCAAGCAAAATGAATTTCAATATTTAATTATAATAAATATTAAACCTAATTATTTTCAAGGAATAAATATATCTAAGATCTACACTAGGTAATGGACCTCAGAAAAATCCTAAAACTCGAAAATACAAGATTCAATACCTATTAAAAATCAAATATTAAAACATGCAAAATTATTTTTACAGGGCAAACTATGCATGCAAATCAATTCTTTTTTGGCACAATATTAATTACAATTAATTCTACAATATGTGATTTTTTAGGAACTTTTAGAGCAACGGTTAATCAATGACAAATTTAAGAGCACAAAATGGGTAAAATACGCAATTTTCCATAGAACAATTAATTATTAATTAACTATCGATCAGAAAGATATCCACGATATGTCAAACTGTAGAGAATTAAATGGGAACAAAATGCTTTTTTTAAAGAATAAAATACTGCAATAAAGCAGTCCAAAAATGAGGGGGAATATAGGGATATTTCTGCAAAGTAACTAATTAAAATAAATATGAAATGCAAAAGGGGGACCTTTGTTTAATTACCGATAACCAGAGGGGCGAATCTGTAAATTTTCCAAGGGATCATGTGCTAGGCACGTGACCCTTGGAAGGCTGGACTCCTACGCAAATCTAAAGTCTACGAGGGGGCACCTTGTAATTTACCCTGCGGTCACGTGCGGAGCACGTGACCCAGAGTGGTGACATTGGCTGGCGTTCCCCGCCACGTGCCACTGATGAATACTCATTCATCACTCTTTATTCTTATATTTTAGCTACAAAAACCTTTGCAAATGCATGTATATAGTTGTAAATAGAAATAATTACCAAAAGCATGCATTGTGTAAAAACCTATAATAAGCATGTTTTTGTGCAAAAAAAGAATAAAGATTAAAAAGAAAAAGAGGGAAATATTTAGAATAAATATTGAGCAACCTAACCCAAGGGAGGGCTCAGCATGGGCCTGACCGCATAAAAGCCAAAGTAGAGGGAGATAGGGGCTCATGTATGTAAATATTTATGTAAATAAAATAAAAGTATTTTCCTCCCAAAAATAGACTCAAATTGGTTTGTAAATATTTGTATATATTTATAAGTATAAAAACAAGATAAAAATAGAAAAATCAAAAAGAACAAAAACATCACTTTCACCATGTATATAGACCATCCATATTTATTTCTTTAGCCTTATAAATAACTAAAATTAATTTCCAAAAAGTTTTGTAAATATTCTAAATTATATAGTGTAAATAAATAAAATAAATTAAAATAAAAACAAAATAAAAAGAACAAAATTAAAAATCCAAAAATATATTGTAAATATACCATGTATATAGATGTACATATGTATTTATTTCACCTATGTATATAAATAATAAAAATAAAATAAAAATATCTTTTTATTCCTTATTTTATGGTATAAATAAATAAAATATAAAATGGGAATAAAATTGTATAAAAATAACAAATTAAAAATCAAAATTAAAAACCTATATATTGTATATATACCTATATATGATCCTACTATGTACATACCTTATTTTTACTTTGAAAAATTATTAAAAATCACTAAAAAATAGAAAAAATTAAAAGAAAAATATTTCATGTTTTGACTTTTCCATAATTCGGCCATTTGTTATTGAATTTTCAAATATTATCCACGTGGCCTTCACCCATTGGCCCTGGGGATTGTTGACCGCCAGGTCAACTGCCCCCCCCCCCCCCCAGGACCACTTCCCACGGGTTAGGCGCCCGACCCGACTTCCCCCTATTTTAGCGCCTAAACCCGATTCACCCTCGCCTAATTCCCAGGTCCGATTCCTTCCTGACATATCTGAGACCCTCGCCGGAGCCACCATCTCGGGATCCGCGCGCTCCAGTGCCCTACCCGCGCCCTTCTTCCTGGACCCTCCAACATATATAGCCCGAGCTCCGCCACCTCCACTCTCATCTTTGGCCATTCGTTCCACCCCCCAGTGAGCTCCATTGCATCGGTGAGAGTGACAGCTCGTCCCCCGTGGTGTCGCAGCGAGGAGGGAGTGCGAGTCCATTGATCCGGCGAGCGAGCGCCGCCGTGCTCCGCCCACAGTAGGAGCCCGAGCCTCGTAGGGAGACGCTCCTCGAGGCCACGATCCAGAGCATCGCCAGCTCGTCCACAGTCTCATCGTCCACCCAGGTTGACCCTTTAGCCTTTCCTTTTCGCTAATTTTAGGTTACCCCTGAATCTCGCCGTCGCCGTGTTTCGCCGATTCCGACCACCTCACAGCTCGATTCGATCGTCGGAATCCACCGTCACCTCCGCCTTCCTCCCGCGCACGTTCTCCATACTCCCATCCAACCCAGCTCGCACAGGAGCTGGGGTTCGAGCTCCTCCGTCCCCACCCTCACCGGAGCGCGCCCATATCGCACCACCGTCCACCTTCACCTCGCCTAACCGGGTCGAGGCAGTTTGCCCTCGACCCGCGAGTCTTCTGGACCATCTTGCAAGTACAACGAGGGCCATCTGAGGTCCTCCTACATCGAGCCAGGAGACGTCCCTCCGCTGACCTCACCGGAGCCCTCCAGGGCTCGGCTGGGTCATCGGCGACCCCCATCTGACGCGGAGGCCCACGTCGAACCTTCTCCAACCATCAGCGCCCTGCGAGGAGGCTCGGAGCGAGCGTACTGGGCTGGCGAAGTTCGCCGGCCACCTGTTCTTCGAGGATCTCCAGCAGCCGTCCGATCGGCCTCCCGCTCCAGTTCTCATCTGAGCTGTCCATTCCAGGAGCAGCAGCCACCGTCAGATCAGCGGAGGACTGATCCCAGCCGTCGATCCAGCGAGGCTTCGTCCGCTACGCACGAGGACCGTCCGATCTCCACGTGGCATAGCCTCGGCCGTCTGATCACTGTGAGGAGCCCAGCCGTGGAGCGCCCGTCGTCCTACACCGTCAGATGCACCACGTGGCGCGCATCCATCGGCTCCATGAATAAAGGGGTAAATTACCCTTAGGCCCTCCTGTTTCTTTTATTTTGCATTTAGTCCTGGAATAAGATAGTTTAGTTGTTTAGTTTTTGGAACATTTGCATAGAGGACCCTGCTCTTTATGTCGTTTGCATTTATGCCCCTGTGTGTTATGTAGCACGTGCTTCGACACGTGATTTGCTGGGCTTTTTGCATTCTATGCCATGTAGTTCTGAGTTGTTAAGTAATGAATGAAAACTTTTGAGATATTGCATTTATACCCCTGTGTGTATTTTAATTGTGCATGTGCGGATATTTTTGGGTTATTTGCAGACTAGTCCCTGGACTTTTGGGACCTGTTACCAAATAGTCCAAGGACTTAGTTTTTCTTACATTTGGGTCCCTGAGTGCCCCAGGCACGCGCGACGCGCGTGTTTACCTGGGTATTTTGCACCAGACCCCTCAGGACTTCTGGCATTTGCATTTTGGTCCATATGTACTGAGCCCTTGTGTTTGATTTTAATAAAATAGCAAATCAATTCCAAATTTGATGAAAATTGGACACGTGGTTCCTGCCATGATGTAAAATTTTCTATAAATTTTGGAGACATTTTAGACACTGTTTGATATTTTTAAAAATTCAAAAACATCTATTTTTGTTACTGTCTAAGTTGAAAAACCACAAAAAAATATTAAATCTCATTTAAAAATTACAAAAAAAATCACTTACTGTTTGTCTTTGCTTGCTTGATTTTCTAGCCAATTTTGGCTATTTTTCATTACTTAAAACACCTAAAATCTGAAAGACACTTAAAACCTTATAAAAATTCTAATAAATAAATTAAAAATCTAAAAATAATAATTTAGGTGTCCAATTTTTCCTTGTTTTCTTCTATATACAGGAAAAATACCTCTAGGCTTATTGGGGACTCTTAGATATTTTATCAAAGTCCCTTAAGCTCGGCTGGACAGTACCTATAGTTTTTGACTTTATTTGATTTTTAGAAAATTAAATAAACATCAGAAAAATCCCAAAATTCACTAAAAACAGTAAAAATTATAAAACACACAAAAATATTTTTATTTGAATTTTTGGTTGATTTTTAGTATATTAAATAAATTATTGAAGTGTGTTGTTTCCTTGTTTTTATTATCTTCTTAATACCTTAAAAATCCAAAAAATATAAAAAGACTTAAAAACCACCAAAAATACATTTTTATTTCTTTTTCCTTTCTTTTTGACTACTTCGTAGGCCGCGAGGCCAATCCGTGCTCCTTGTGTTCGACCCTTGTCGCTATACCAGGTTAAATTAATAGCAAGACTGCTAGCTTGTTTCGATTTGATTTTATCTTTGATTGGTGGTCTATTTTTCTTGATTGATCGAGTCTGAGTGATTGAGGTCGCAACGACCATCTAAATACCTTTGCCTTAGTCACTCGGGATTTTTCGATCATCAGAATGGCACCGTTGCCGGGGAGCACGGCTTAGTAGTTTTGTTTTTACTTTATTTTTGTTTTCGCGGCTTTTCGCGGCTCTTTCAGAGCCCGCGGTTTTTCGCGGCTTTTTATTTTCATTTTATTTTTGTTTTATTTTGTTTTATTTTATCTTCTTTTATTTTTGTTTTTGTTTGATTTTTGTTTGTTTATTTTATTGTGTATTTTTGCATATATACCCTCATTTTATTTTTATTTATTTTTCTTATTATTATTTGATTATTTTTATTGGTCTGACCACTTGTCTCTTTTCTTGCGAGGGCCCGAGGACCGAGGCGGCCGATTTCGAGAAGCCGACGCAACCGCGAGACTCGGAGGCGGCTCCCTTCTGTACGGAGCCGCAGGAGAGCGTGAGAGGAGAGCTGAGTGGGAGAGGTTTAGTTTAGGTTTTATTTTTCTTTCATTTGATTATTATTGTAATAATACAGGGACTCAGAGACTTGGACTATGGACGTTGCTTGGTTGACTAGCGGGTTTGTTTCGCCAAGCACCGGTGTGCTCGGGGGACCCTTAGATTTTTCGCGGCTTTTTCGCGGTTTTGATTTTTCGCTGCCTTTTCCGGTTTTCAGCGGTTTTTATCGAGCCCCTAGACTTAGGATTCTCTACTTGCTTGTGTCGTAATTAGTAGGATCCCCACACCCAATTGCTTGCCTGTTCCTATAGTGCGATTAATTGGACCTACTAATAATTGATTAATAAAAATAACTAACTCATCTCCTTCGTAGCCTACGTGCCGTAGCCTGCCCCGCAAAGCGCTTTCTCCTACCCTCGATGTGTCGGGCAGAGGAGGGGTAGGCCAAGATCGGACCTTTGGCTTGAAGGATCGATGATCAGTTAGACGGTTCTTCGAGTAGACTTGCTTGTTTAGGACTCGGTTTTCATCGCTGCATCATTTAGGTAGTTTATTTTCTGTCTTTACATTACTGCGCGGATCATATTGCATGTAGAGTGCTGGAGACAGGTACGCATTTCTGACTTTGCATGCATCATTGATTCTTCGCGCATCGGCTTTTTCATCTTCTCCCCCTGATTTTGACTTAATAACCAGGAGAACCGAAAAATTCGTTAGGCGTTTCTTTTTATTTGAAAAATATTAAAAACAAAAACAATAAAATCGGGACTGCTAATCACACTTGACCTAAAAGACACTTCACTAAAAATCTGTCTTGGGGAGAGTAACCCCCTCCTTGTTTGGTTTGGATGAGCGAGAGAGTGACCTGCACATTAGGATAGAGCCTCCGATCTTTTCTTGACTGATTACCGGCTTTCAGTACGGGACAGTCGGTTGAGAAAGATCTGGATACCTATTTACCTCACGTAATCGCTCTGATAGACTGGATGATCACCTAAAATAAAATTGACAAGATAATTGACCGATCCCCTTCGGTCTTCAGCTCTGTGTGCGTAGGTGAATTGGGGTTTGCTTGTTCATCTTGTGTGATTTCCATATCCCTTCGATCCTTCCTCTTCTCTATCAATTTGCTTTCCCACCCTCACCTCCCTTCATTCCATTCTCTTCTCCTTTACCCCTGGATGATGGATCCCCCTCACTGCGAGCCGACTCTTGCGGATTTTTCTTCGCTTTCTGACCATCACTCCAGTCCACCTTCTAGGGAGGTCGGATCTCCGACCAACCTCCCGCTCCCTCCCTCCCTTTCATATCACTACTCTGGGCATGCTGTGCGAGACGTCCGAGGATACCAGGTAGAACAGATGTGAGACCCGGAGGATGCTGTTGCTGAGTTGAGAGCACACTCCATTGGTGACCAGAGAGAGCAGTGGATATCAACAGACATATCCTATCCCAGAAGGATGGAGGAGCAGATAGCATATGGAGCTCAGTCAGCTTCTACACTAGGTCCATTCGTCTTGGATTTGGATTACATTCAGCGACTGCCGACATTTTCAGGAGAGGCGCACGAGGAGCCGTATCTTCACCTGTCAGCATTCAAGGAGTTTTGTAGAGCACAGAGATATTCAGATATCACTGCAGAGGAGCTGATGAGCAGGACCTTTCCCTTCACGCTTCACGATAGAGCCATGAGATGGCACCGCCAATTGGGGAGGACATTCAATACGTGGGGAGAGCTACGTCGAGAGTTTTTACAGAGATACTTTCCCCCACGTAGAGCAGATTTCATGCGGTCTTTGATCACGGACTTCTCAGTAGACCCCCAGGAGCCATTGCACGAGGCATGGCCGAGGTTTCTTGACCTCTTGAGGAGATTTCCTGAGCACGGACTTCCACTTACAGACTTGATAGAGATCTCCATGCGGGGGATGACCGCAGAGCAGATAGCACTGGTGATTACCACATGTGGCGGTTCACACCGCAGTTCCTACATTCACTTACTGAACATCATCTCGAGTTTACTTTCACAGAGATCTTCTTCACGAGATGCTGTAGTCGGGACAACACATGCGGATGACGCTGTACCAGTGCGGGGTGTCACTTTCCATGATGATACAGTTTCTACACACCAGCCCGAGGACTTGGATGATGCAGCAACACGGACTGAGGAGATGACTGCCATAGCAGAGATTCAGACCCAGAGTTTACTTGAGTTCCCGTTGGTTTTCCAGCTGGAATTTGAGTCAGCCCCTAATTTCCTAGTTGACGAGTCTTGGATATCAGATCTTCTGATACTCCAGGAGCCAGAGGAGCCCCAGCTTTTGCAGCCATTGACTCAGCTAATTCAGTTTCCAGTCCCGGAGGAGTCAGTTTCCTTCCTGCAGAGACACTTCTTGGATGCAGACAGTCACCAGGACTCAGCCCAGCAGCCACAACTTGATGAGGGACACCACTTCGAGAGTACAGACACAGAGAGTCCCGTCTTCGAGCCTTTCGCCCTCCACTTTGTTGAGATAGACACACTTGCGGAGGACCAGTTGGCAGCCAGCATAGGCGCAGAGCGAGGATCAGCCGCAGACTCTTTGCCAGCTTCCGCGGTGTTGACTAGTACCTTCTCCTGCTTCCAGATTGCCGAGACCTACACTTCCGATGATTATGCAGTCTGGTGCACTGAGTGGATACTTGATAGCAGCGCAGATGCCCATCTAGATCCTGATCCTCTTCTTGTCACTTCTGATCTTGCATCTCTCCCTGAGGGTTATCTGCGGGAGGATGTCGCACTCGATGAGTACTCGGTTTCACCTTCTGAGAGTGTTTCCGATCTGGCGGAACACGAAACCGAGTCTTTAGATCCATCTGATTCTGATTCTTCTCACCTCGACGACCCTCGCGAGGATGAGCCCATCCTGGAGATATTCGATGATCTGCCTGATATTTTTCTATTCTATTCATCGGATATCAGTCCTTTTCGAGAGTCTCCTGATCCTAATTGTCCATACCTGTTTGAGACAGTGATTAACGTGGAGGATTCCATTACTAATCCATCCTTCTCCACGTTCGATTTCCTTGGCTCCACACTCTCACTCTAGTCTGACCCAGAGCCGACGATTTCTTTTGTGCTACCAGATCCCGATCACTTATTCTCATATCATTGGCCGGTAGCAGACACCCGCCTGATTGCATACCTGGGTGTCTTTGTTTACACTGTTGACTTCGTCGCTATTCTCACACCGAGACTGCGACGACAGTACGGCATTCGCCTTACCGATGCCGTACTGAACCTTGATACTGCATTGTCCTAGCCTTTGCGCCCAGCTAGGGGCGTAAAATCTAGCGCTTGTTGAGAGGCACCTCAACATTGTATTCTTTTGTTTATACGTGTTTCGTCTTATTTTGATCTTTCTTTCTTCCGTTCTTGTTTTCACCCCAGGTCTCGCTTAGGATTATCTTTGCTACACTTAGGATATTGCTCATCCTAAGTATAGGGGGTGGAGACACCGGGTTGTTATTCGTTCTGTTCCATCACTTCTGTTGTTGCCTATACTTAAGGTTCTTCACCTTAAGTATAGGGGGAGTGATATCCTCCTTCTTATATATATATTAGTTGATTTTCTTCATGTCTTGCTACCCCTGTTCTGTTGCCTATACTTAGGGATATTTCACCCTAAGTATAGGGGGGTGTAGACCCTGTCCATTCTCCACTCGGTTTTCCCTTAGTATACAGCCTGCTATACTTAGGATTACTTGATCCTAATTATAGGGGGAAGACCCGAGACCCTCTTGACTTTTCTAATTTCATTCATCTTTGTATATAGCCTTCCTTTTCATTTCCCTATACCTAGCACGAGTTATGTCTTCTTCATCGCTCTTGACTCTGAGGACATCGTTCGAGCTAAGTATAGGGGGGTGTGTATATATTTCATATATACTTTAGCCATAACTCGTACTTTGTGTGAGTGTGTAAATAAATTAAATGGCTAAAAACCCTAAAAACCACAAAAATTAAAAATTTTTCATGTACATAAATATTCTTTTATTTGCACATAAATAGCTAGTGTACAAATTATTTTTGTAAAATATTTTCAAAAATCTTTTGTGTAAAGTTTGTGTAAATATTTTCTTATCAAAATTATGTATATAGTACAAAATTTTTCCAAAATGTTTTGAAAATCAAAAGTTTGCAAAAATCTTGTGTAAATGTGTGTAAATATCTTTTTGCAAAACTTGCACTTCATGCATCATCCATTCATGATTTCAAAACATTTTTCAAAAATTTTGCATGTTTGTAAACTCTGTGTAAATAGCATCTTTTGTATATATGTATATAGTTTTTCTGGATGATAGTTGACATTTAAACTAGCCTGGAATCAAATTGAGAAATGGAGCTTGATTAAGATCTTAATCCACCTAACTTCTAAGAGGAACCTTATAGGGCTTAGGTTTAAGGCTTTTCAGGTCCATGGTGACTTAATTCTTTGAGTCCACTAGGCTATGATCACATGTCATCTCAGTGAGCCTAAGTAGAGCATTTAACAACAACACATGACTCATATAGATTATGGCTTTACTTGGACACCAGCACTATGCACCAAGCTCTCTACGGATGAGGTGGTGAGGAGGCAGTCTTCCTTGACTTGGGGTAGCATATGAGGGTAGTACTTCTAGGCGGAACCTCTCTTCTTCTTTTAGTGAAGGAAGTACGTCTCAACTTGGTCTGGTTGCCATGAGGTCTAACGACGGGAGTTGTGGGTTGCAATAAAGCTTCAAAAGAGGGATAGTCTACTGGCTCAAGAGGAAAAACTCCTTGTATATATGCTGCACATGTATATGTTGTATAGATGCACTTGAAAAAAAATGCAAAAAGAAAATAACTCCAAAAAAGTGGTGGGTCTGATAGAAAATGATAATCCCACCGGAGTATGTATATAGAGTGCAATAAGCAAATCTTGAGTTTCATGATCCACCTGATGTAGCTTGCAGCAGGGAGACTTGGCTACATTGGTCAAGCTCCCAAGGGTACTTGGCTACACTGGCCTTGACCCATTCTCTTCTTCCTCCTCTTCTTGAGCTGGTTGAACTTGAACTTAGAAGGGAATACCCCGCTCCTCGAGGAAAGAGTGGCCAGATTGAGGTCATAGAGTTACCTTGTTGGGGAGGGATGTTGAGTTGCCACTTCTGAGGTGGAGAGCTTAGACCTCACATTCACAGGACAAGAAAAGATTCATGGTCTTCAGGGTTTGTGATTGATGACTTGTTCTGACCTGGAGCATTGAGGAGTCTTGGTTATAGATAGTGGAACTTAGAGGCTGTTGAGTTTTAAACTTAAGTCCAAATAAGGTTCTGACACATTAATAATCCAAAGATCTGATCGAGCTCCATACCTTAATTTAATGAAGGCAAGCTTAATAATCAACCTTGATCCATGTACATTCTCTTTTTATTTTTCTTTATTTCTTTTTCACTTCTTTTTCAAATAAGTGTTTGCTAAGGGACTAGCAAAGTTAAGTATAGGGGGGTGATGAATACTCATTCATCACTCTTTATTATTATATTTTAGCTACAAAAACCTTTGCAAATGCATGTATATAGTTGTAAATAGAAATAATTACCAAAAGCATGCATTGTGTAAAAACCTATAATTAGCATGTTTTTGTGCAAAAATAAAAGAATAAAGATTAAAAAGAAAAAGAGGGAAATATTTAGAATAAATATTGAGCAACCTAACCCAAGGGAGGGCTCAGCATGGGCCTGACCACATAAAAGCCAAAGTAGAGGGAGATAGGGGCTCATGTGTGTAAATATTTATGTAAATAAAATAAAAGTATTTTCCTCCCAAAAATAGACTCAAATTGGTTTGTAAATATTTGTATATATTTATAAGTATAAAAACAAGATAAAAATAGAAAAATCAAAAAGAACAAAAACATCACTTTCACCATGTATATAGACCATCCATATTTATTTCTTTAGCCTTATAAATAACTAAAATTAATTTCCAAAAATTTTTGTAAATATTCTAGAATATATAGTGTAAATAAATAAAATAAATTAAAACAAAAACAAAATAAAAAGAACAAAATTAAAAATCCAAAAATATATTGTAAATATACCATGTATATAGATGTACATATGTATTTATTTCACCTATGTATATAAATAATAAAAATAAAATAAAAATATCTTTTTATTCCTTATTTTATGATATAAATAAATAAAATATAAAATGGGAATAAAATTGTATAAAAATAACAAATTAAAAATCAAAATTAAAAACCTATATATTGTATATATACCTATATATGAACCTACTATGTACATACCTTATTTTTACTTTGAAAAATTAATTAAAAATCACTAAAAAATAGAAAAAATTAAAAGAAAAATATTTCATGTTTTGACTTTTCCATAATTCGGCCATTTGTTATTGAATTTTCAAATATTATCCACGTGGCCTTCACCCATTGGCCCTGGGGATTGTTGACCGCCAGATCAACTGCCCCCCCAGGACCACTTCCCACGGGTTAGGCGCCCGACCCGACTTCCCCCTATTTTAGCGCCTAAACCCGATTCACCCTCGCCTAATTCCCGGGTCCGATTCCTTCCTGACATATCCGAGACCCTCGCCGGAGCCACCATCTCGGGATCCGCGCGCTCCAGTGCCCTACCCGCGCCCTTCTTCCCGGACCCTCCAACATATATAGCCCGAGCTCCGCCACCGCCACTCTCATCTTTGGCCATTCGTTCCACCCCCCAGTGAGCTCCATTGCATCGGCAAGAGTGACATCTCATCCCACGTGGTGTCGCAGCGAGGAGGGAGTGCGAGTCCATTGATCCGGCGAGCGAGCGCCGCCGTGCTCCGCCCACAGCAGGAGCCCGAGCCTCGGAGGGAGACGCTCCTCGAGGCCACGACCCAGAGCATCGCCAGCTCGTCCACAGTCTCATCGTCCACCCAGGTTGACCCTTTAGCCTTTCCTTTTCCCTAATTTTAGGTTACCCCCGAATCTCGCCGTCGCCATGTTTCGCCGATTCCGACCACCTCACAGCTCGATTCGATCATCGGAATCCACCATCACCTCTGCCTTCCTCCCGTGCACGTTCTCCATAGTCCCATCCAACCCAGCTCGCACAGGAGCTGGGGTTCGAGCTCCTCCGTCCCCACCCTCGCCGGAGCTCGCCCATATCGCATCACCGTCCACCGTCACCTCGCCTAACCGGGTCGAGACAGTTTGCCCTCGACCCGCGAGTCTTCTGGACCATCTTGTAGGTACAATGAGGGCCATCTGAGGTCCTCCTACATCGAGCCAGGAGACGTCCCTCCGCCGACCTCGCCGGAGCCCTCCAGGGCTCGGCTGGGTCATCGGCGACCCCCATCTGACGCGGAGGCCCACGCCGAACCTTCTCCGACAATCAGCGCCCCGCGAGGAGGCTCGGAGCGAGCGTACTGGGTCGACGAAGTTCGCCGTCCACCTGTTCTTCGAGGATCTCCAGCAGCCGTCCGATCAGCCTCCCGCTCCAGTTCTCATCTGAGCCGTCCATTCTAGCAGCAACAGCCACCGTCTGATCAGCGGAGGACTGATCCCAGCCGTCGATCTAGCGAGGCTTCGTCCACTACGCACGAGGACCGTCCGATCTCCACGTGGCGTAGCCTCGGCCGTCTGATCACTGCGAGGAGCCCAGCCGTGGAGCGCCCGTCGTCCTACACCGTCAGATGCACCACGTGGCGCGCATCCATTGGCTCCATTAATAAAGGGGTAAATTACCCTTAGGCCCTCCTGTTTCTTTTATTTCGCATTTAGTCCTGTAATTAGATAGTTTAATTGTTTAGTTTTTGGAACATTTGCATAGAGGACCATGCTCTTTATGTCGTTTGCATTTATGCCCCTGTGTGTTTTGTAGCACGTGCTTCGACACGTGATTTGCTGGGCTTTTTGCATTCTATGCCCTGTAGTTCTGAGTTGCTAAGTAATGAATGAAAACTTTTGAGATATTGCATTTATACCCCTGTGCGTATTTTAATTGTGCATGTACGGATATTTTTGGGTTATTTGCAGACTAGTCCTTGGACTTTTGGTACCTGTTACCAAATAGTCCAAGGACTTAGTTTTTCTTACATTTGGGTCCCTGAGTGCCCCAGGCACGCACGACGCGCGTGTTTACCTAGGTATTTTGCACCAGACCCTCAAGACTTCTGGCATTTGCGTTTTGGTCCCTATGAACTAAGCCCTTGTGTTTGATTTTAATAAAATAGCAAATCAATTCCAAATTTGATGAAAATTGGATACATGGCTCCTGCCATGATGTAAAATTTTCTATAAATTTTAGAGATATTTTAGATACTGTTTGATATTTTTAAAATTCAAAAACATCTATTTTTGTTACTGTCTAAGTTGAAAAAACCACAAAAAAAATTAAAACTCGTTTAAAATTACCAAAAAAAAATCACTTACTGTTTGTTCTTTGCTTGCTTGATTTTCTAGCCAATTTGGCTATTTTTCATTACTTAAAACACCTAAAAATTGAAAAACACTTAAAACCTTTTAAAAATTCTAATAAATAAATTAAAAATCCAAAAATAATAATTTAGGTGCCCAATTTTTCCTTGTTTTCTTCTCTATACAGGAAAAATACCTCCAGGCTTATTGAGGACTCTTAGATATTTTATCTAAGTCCCTTAAGCTCGGCTGGACAGTACCTACAGTTTTTGACTTTGTTTGATTTTTTAGAAAATTAAATAAACATCAGACAAATCCAAAAATTCACTAAAAATAGTAAAAATTATAAAACACACAAAAATATTTTTATTTGAATTTTTGGTTGATTTTTAGTGTATTAAATAAATTGTTGAAGTGTGTTGTTTCCTTGTTTTTATTATCTTCTTAATACCTTAAAATACAAAAAAATATAAAAAGACTTAAAAACCACCAAAAATACATTTTTATTTCTTTTTCTGTTCTTTTTGACTACTTCGTAGGCCGCGAGGCCAATCCGTGCTCCTTGTGTTCGACCATGGTCGCTATACCAGGTTAAATTAATAGCAAGACCGCTAGCTTGTTTCGATTTGATTTTATCTTTGATTGGTGGTCTATTTTTCTTGATTGATCGAGTCTGAGTGATTGAGGTCGCAACGACCATCTAGATACCTTTGCCTTAGTCACTCGGGATTTTTTGGTCATCATAATGGCGCCCGTTGCCGGGGAGCACGGCTTAGTAGTTTTGTTTTTACTTTATTTTTGTTTTTGCGGCTTTTCGCGGCTCTTTCCAGAGCCTGCGGTTTTTCGCGGCTTTTTGTTTTCATTTTATTTTTATTTTTATTTTATCTTCTTTTATTTTTGTTTTTGGTTGATTTTTGTTTGTTTATTTTATTGTGCATTTTTGCATATATACCCTCATTTTATTTTTATTTATTTTCCTTATTATTATTTGATTATTTTTATTGGTCTGACCACTTGTCTCTTTCTTGCGAGGGCCCGAGGATCGAGGCGGCCGATTTCGAGAAGCCGACGCAACCGCGAGACTCGGAGGCGGCTCCCTTCTGTACGGAGCCGCATGAGAGCGTGAGAGGAGAGCTGAGTGGGAGAGGTTTAGTTTAGGTTTTATTTTTCTTTCATTTGATTATTATTGTAATAATACAGGGACTCAGAGACTTGGACTGTGGACGTTGCTTGGTTGACTAGCGGGTCTGTT
The DNA here is from genome assembly GCA_037367405.1 of Ottelia alismoides. Classification (NCBI taxonomy): domain Eukaryota; kingdom Viridiplantae; phylum Streptophyta; class Magnoliopsida; order Alismatales; family Hydrocharitaceae; genus Ottelia; species Ottelia alismoides. The sequence goes on along the minus strand of JAZKJV010008137.1, from coordinate 47,573 downwards.
TCGCCGAGCACCGGTGTGCTCGGGGACCCTTAGATTTTTCGCGGCTTTTTCGTGGTTTTGATTTTCGCTGCCTTTTCCGGTTTTCAGCGGTTTTTATCGAGCCCCTAGACTTAGGATTCTCTACTTGCTTGTGCCGTAATTAGCAGGGTCCCCACACCTAATTGCTTGCATGTTCCTATAGTGCGACTAATTGGACCTACTAATAATTGATTAATAAAAATAACTGACTCATATCCTTCGTAGCCTACGTGCCGTAGCCTGCCCCGAAGCGCTTTCTCCTACCCTCGATGTGTCGGACAGAGGAGGGGTAGGCCAAGACCGGACCTTTGGCTTGAAGGATCGGTGATCAGTTAGACGGTTCTTCAAGTAGACTTGCTTGTTTAGGACTCGGTTTTCATCGCTGCATCATTTAGGTAGTTTATTTTCTGTCTTTACATTTCTGCGCGGATCATATTGCATGTAGAGTGCTGAGACAGATACGCATTTCTGACTTTGCATGCATCATTGATTCTTCGCTCATCGGCTTTTTTTGTCTTCTCCCCTGATTTTGACTTAATAACCAGGAGAACCGAAAAATTCGTTAGGCGTTTCTTTGTATTTAAAAAATATTAAAAACAAAAACAATAAAATCGGGACTGCTAATCACACTTGACCGAAAAGATACTTCACTAAAAATCTGTCTTGGGGAGAGTAACCCCCTCCTTGTTTGGTTTGGATGAGCGAGAGAGTGACCCGCACATTAGGATAGAGCCTCCGATCTTTTCTTGACTGATTACCGGCTTTCAGTATGGGACAGTCGGTTGAGAAAGATCTGGATACCTATTTAACTCACGTAATCGCTCTGATAGACTGGATGATCACCTAAAATAAAATGACAAGATAATTGACCAATCCCCTTCGGTCTTCAGCTCTGTGTGCGTAGGTGAATTGGGGGTTTGCTTGTTCATCTTGTGTGATTTCCAGATCCCTTCGATCCTTCCTCTTCTCTATCCATTTGCTTTCCCACCCTCACCTACCTTCATTCCATTCTCTTCTCCTTTACCCCTGGATGATGGATCCCCCTCACTGCGAGCCGACTCTTGCGGCTTTTTCTTCGCTTTCTGACCATCACTCCAGTCCACCTTCTAGGGAGGTCGGATCTCCGACCAACCTCCCGCTCCCTCCCCTCCCTTTCATCTCACTACTCTGGGCATGCTGTGCGAGACGTCCAAGGATACCAGATAGAACAGATGCGAGACCCGGACGATGCTGTTGCTGAGTGAGAGCACACTCCGTTGGTGACCAGAGAGAGCAGTGGAGATCAACAGACATATCCTTTCCCAGAAGGATGGAGGAGCAGATAGCATATGGGAGCTCAGTCAGCTTCTACACTAGGTCCATTCGTCTTGGATTTGGATTACATTCAGCGACTGCCGACATTTTCAGGAGAGGCGCACGAGGAGCCGTATCTTCACCTGTCAGCATTCGAGGAGTTTTGTAGAGCACAGAGATATTCAGATATCACTGCAGAGGAGCTGATGAGCAGGACCTTTCCCTTCACGCTTCACGCAGAGCCATGAGATGGCACCGCCGATTGGGGAGGACATTCGATACGTGGGGAGAGCTACGTCGAGAGTTTTTACAGAGATACTTTCCCCCACGTAGAGCAAATTTCATGCGGTCTTTGATCACAGACTTCTCAGTAGACCCCCAGGAGCCATTGCACGAGGCATGGCTGAGGTTTTCTTGACCTCTTGAGGAGATTTCCTGAGCACGGACATCCACTTACAGACTTGATAGAGATCTCCATGCGGGGGATACGCACGTGGGGAGGGGGCCTCGGGCCTCACGCCCGGCCCGGCGGTTGGAGGTGGTTTGCGAGCGAGGCTCCAGCGCCGCGAAGGGGGAGCCCGGCCAAGGCGGTGGCCGTAGTTGGAAGTGGAGCTCCGGTTGGCTGGCGAATGGTTGATGACAGAGAACGAGATATGGCCGCCGAAGCTTCTGGTGGTGGCCGCGTCGATGAAGTTGATCCCGGCAACTTTGACGTTGACGGTAAAGGAGCGGAGATGTTGTCGAGGTCATAGGTTGTTGCAGCGTTGGTGGCGGACCTCCAGGGGTTGAACTTGGTGATAGTCGGAGACATTAAATCTCGCGGTGGTGTAGCATCGTTGGCAGTTAACTCGGAGGCGGAGCGGGTGTTGAAGATGCGTTGTCTCAACGGGGAAGCTCGGAGCAGAAGCAGCTCATGTGAGAACAGCGCTGCATCGAGGACACCGATCCTCAGATCTCGTCGCATGCTCGAGGGGGTTTCCAGGAGCTGTCACCTCCGGCAGGAGGACCCTCTTGCTCTGGTAAAATCGGCGGATGAAGATGATTGGGGGCGGCGGCGTTTAAATAGCATAGGAGGGTAGCTGGCGATGGAGGCTTAATCGGGAGACGATCTGGTATTGGATTTTGATTTGGGATGAAATCGAAGGAGAATCGGATCGCTTAATGGCGTTTGTGAGATTCGTGAAGATCTGGGACGAGGTTTGAGGGCGGCGCGACAATTCGATTGACGGTGCGACAGTTATGGAAGGTGGCGGAGGATTAGCGGGCAGCGCGGTGGAGATTTCGGGGGAGGGTGGCGATTGATTTGGGAAAGGGAGAGGATTGGGGAAGATAACAGTGGTCGTCCGATCGGTCGAGATCGGACGGCCACGATGGGACCACGTGGCGGTCTGGGAGTGAGGGGTAAGGCACGTGCGTTGCGTGTGCCTGAGAGGCACGTGCTTCGCACGTGCGTGGGTTAATATTTTTTATAAAAATGAATTGAAATAACCCCAAAAATGGCTGCCACGTGGTGGCTCCAGGAGCTGCCACGTGTCAGCACCACAAAAATCAAAAAATAAATACTTTGTAAATTCAAAAGAAATAGTAAATGGACTCGGATCAAAAATGTTTCTTCACAAAAATTGATAGTCTCGATGAGATATACAACTTTCATGAAGACATCAAAATCAAAATCGATCAATTGCACAAAGTGATATTTTTGGGGTATCCCACGTACATAGAATACCTTGATTTTTAGGTTTTATATTTTTTTGTCATTTTTAAATCAGATAAAATTCCGGAAAAAATATGGTAAAATCAAAGATAAATATTTACAGATTAATTTATTTTTTTGAATTTTTATTAATTAAAAGAAGAAGAAATAAAATAAAATATGAAAAAGGCCAATTTTATACAGTTAGTTAGTGAAGACTCGGACCCAATTTGTTTCTTTGATTTCAAGCTCAGTTTGAATTTAGATTTTTGCGTATTTTAATAAAACTTTTATCAAAGAAGACAAATAAAAAATAAATAAGCTAAAATAGGTTAAGTATATACATAAAATATCAGGTCAAAAACCGCTAAAATACAAAATGTACAAAAGAGGCCCAAAACCCAACTTTCACATATGAGCTCCGATTCACTTGAACTTGTCTTGTTTTGAAGATAATTGAATGTACATTAGTTTAAAAGTGAGTAGGATCAAAACGGACACTGGATGGGGAAGATATGATGGTTTTAGTCCGGAAATCCTAGAACTAGGATTTGGGTTTTCGGTCCACTTATTTTGGTTAGTGATTTTTTTGTATTTTTTATTTATTCTTGTTAGTGATATATAGATAGTGGAAGTGGTTTTGGGTCATTCGGAGTTAGCATGAATTAGTTAAAAACCAAGGAAGTTAGGCTATTTACAGGTCAATTTTGGCTGAGGTTTTTGGCTTCTTATTTGTGCAAAAATTCGTACTAAAATGGCAATTCTTATCAAAACATGCATGAATTCTAATTATGCAGTATAAGCGAAGAAATGCTGATGATTTTGAGGGATTTGAGCTTAATTAATGAGATTTAGAGTGATGAATCTGAGATTCATCATCCCCTATACTTAAACCATGCTCGTCCGTGAGCATAAAAAAGAAATGCCATGAGGTGAAATACGATTGGGTTCCATACCAAGACCGTGAGCTGAAGGTGAGAATGACACTAGACTCGACCTTTGTATTATTAGTGGGTGAGGAACTTCTTTGAGACTTAGAATTTTAAAATCAACAGCCTTCAAGTTCTACACATCATTGTCACAGTTTCGGCTCGGAAGTCATCTTAGATCAATCCTCTTCCCAAAGGTTTTAGCTCTTCCCATCCAGAATGCCGGACTACCATGCTCATCTCTTCTCCAGTAACTCATCCTCGGGGAGTCAGATATTTCCTTCTAAGGTCTATCATGTTGTGTTAACAATCGAATTAGGGGGAGAAGTTAGAAGAAGAAGAAAAGAACTGGAGGGTCGTCAGTGTAGTCACCTCTCCTTGTGAAGATGGCCAGTGTAGCCGAGTCTCCACCAAGATCTGCAGGTTCTTAAGCTTGGACCTTTTTGGTCAGATATTTATTTGTTAGAATGCTTCTTTGTATTTTGGATTTTTGGTGGTTCAGCTTGGATCTTGTTGTGCCCCTATGGATATAGAATCTTTTTGTTTCCGTATATTTTTTGGGATCTTAGAAAAAATTGTGCCCAGCCATACATCCCTTTTCCGAAGCTTTATTTCAACCCATTCTCTGGTCTTTAGATTTCCACGCTACCAGAGAAAAGAAACTCACGCAGTCTTCCAACATCCGTCTGAGTTGAGCTAATTGCATAGTGCGAGAATACAAATTAATTCCCTATTCTAGAGTTGTACCCAGAATGAAGAGACCATGTTAGATACTAAGAGTCAAATACTGCATATTGTCATGTGGAACTCAAAGAATTAAGTTAAAGACCTGAAACTTCTAAAATCCTATTTCTCGGTGAAGTTCCTCTAAAAATTAGGTGGATTAAGGTCAAGTCCAGACCACTCTCAGTTTCTGCTCATAACTCGGTTCAGAATCAAATGACTTTTCACAGATGCAAATGAATGCTGGATGAAGTGAAGGTGTGTGAAATGCAGATATTTTTTTTTCTTTTTTGCATTTTTTTGTATTTTTATGCAAGGGATTTTTTGGTTTTTATGGCAAGAAAAAAATGAATAAGAAGCCATTTTTTCAAAATTTTGGATTGGACACAGTTAGTGTTAGTAGCAAAAACTTTTTTTGTTATTTTATTGTTTTTTTTTAGTTAATTACCCATCCCGTAAATACATATAAACTTACGTGAAAGTACGAGATGTGGGTAAAAATATATACACAGTTATATACAGGCCCCCCTATACTTAGCGAGTGTTGTGTCCTCAAAGCACAAGAAGCGTTAAAGAAGACATAGCTCGGGCTAAGCATAAAAGAGTGAAAAAGAAAAAGAAAAAGATGGATAGGAGCGCCCCCCTATACTTAGGTTGTGAACAGCCTAAGTATAAAAGAAGAGCGAAAAATGAGGTGGTCGGGATATGTGGATGAAGAGAGTATATAAAGGTGGGCGTCGGTCCGCCCCTATACTTAGGCTCTGGTTAGCCTAAGTATGGAAGAAAGGTAGACATGGAGTGATTGAGAAGGAAAAGTGTGATGAGGGGAATGGTATATACAGGTGGCATCGCCCTTCTATACTTAGGCCTTGGCCTAAGTAGAGGAAGAAGCTGTACAAGGAGACTGATGTGGTCGGGAGGGAGGCGGGTAGTCGATGATTAAGGTGGTTTTGGATGATCTTTTTGTGAGCCTGCCGTGGGAGATCGCAATGACGAGACGGAGATGAAGCATATGATTCCCAACTATTATCAGTGCCATCCTCAGAAAAATCATGATGGATAGTGGATGAAGTATTTGAGTTAGATGAAAGATTCCATCATCGGAATTATCCTCAGAGGAATAGTATTTGAAAGTGGACACACTCCAAATATTCTGGTCTTTTTGTTTCTTCAGTTATTTTCTCGGAATTCGTTCCTTTTTGGGATCAAGTGGTTTGTCCTCGGATGAATACTCGGAAGCACCGGTCTCAGTCAGCTCATAAGAAATAATTCCAGTTTACTTGATGAGGGCAGGAGCATCATCTTTGGATGAATAGTAATTAGGAACGGGAGTTGTCCAATGAGAATCAAATTTTGGATCCCTGCGAAGATTTGGTTTTAGAGCTGCCGAGCAGACCTCACTCATGTAGATTACCTTTTCCGGACCTGATGAGGGATCATCAGTTGATTCCTCTTTCAAAAGGTCAAAGGTGACTTTTTTTTTCTTGTTTCATGAAGGTGTTGGTCTACTTGAGGTATCCAGATGAATAACCATTGGAATTCCTCTCCTTGGTCGGTGTTCATCCTGCGTGTTTGTTCTTAATCTTCTGAATGTTGGTGCACTCTTGATTTGGGATGATTTGATCAAGATATTCAGAGTAGGTTGCTCCAGGATGCGACCATGCATATGTCTCAGGATCATATAAGAAACATTCATCTATCTTGAGATCCGTGGGAGTTGAAAAACTGGGGAGAGTCTCTGCATGTTCGTTCTCAATTGATTTGACATTGGAGCATTTCTGTGTCAAGTTGATGTGATCCAGGTAGTCAGAATAGGTTGACCCAGGGTGTGCCCATGCATAAGTCTCCGGATCATATGATTCATATAATTGATTCTCCATGGTGAGAGCAGTTGGGAATGGAGCATGAGGGAGAGTCTCTAAACCAATAGTCTCATCAACAACCATTATCTCAGGTGTCACAGCGGGGTAGGGCTCTTCTACCGCTTCATGGTTACGGTTGTCGGGGACTTTGTGGGTTGCTTCAAAAAATTGTGGTTCCTCAAAGACAGGGTCAGATCGAAGTGCTTCCAATGCTGTAAAATTGATTTCCCATGTCTCACAATAAATAATTGCCTTAGCCAATGCTAAGAATGGCTTTCTGAGAATAATTGGAGACTGAGTGAATTCTCCTTGATGCTCAATATCAATGATCGTGAATTCTACTTTGAGCGGAGCACCTTGGAATGTCATGATGCCAGAAATGATTCCTCTTAGTCGTTTTATCGATCGATCAACCAATTGAACAATCTCTCGTATCTTCCTGATCGGTCCAAGTTTGAGTTTGTGAAATATAGAGGTCAGGAGGATATTGATCGGTGAATCGTCATCAATTCGAGCATGGGTGAAAATTGTGTATTTAATTATATAGTCAAATCTGGGCAACCGCTTCACTATGCGGCTCTTGGTTTTTCTCCTCAACACCAAGGAGGAGGCCATTGACAAGATATGTTTTTCAGTCTTTGTTCGTATCCTGCCCGACTTTTTCATCATTAATTTGTCCATTACAAATCCTTTAAGGTCGGGGAAGTGTTCAATGGCTTGTATAAAGGGAAGTTCAAACATTAATCTTTTTTCCATTGTTTCTTGTAAAGTGGGATTCAAATTCTTCAGATCTTCTTCAGTCTCAATTTTTATGTAATTTTCTAGATTTTCGATTTTTTGGGTGTTTTTGAATATTCCAATTTTTTTGATATTTTCTGTGTGGTGTGGTGATGTGATGTCTTCTCTAGATGAGTGGGGTCTTTGATGTTCCAAGAAGGAGTTAGATGCATAGTCATGTCTAGAGGAATAATAAGCAGAAGTGCTGATGTTAGAATCGTCCCTAGATTTTTAGATATCCTCAAAATTATCAAAATGAGATCCAATCATTTCCTCATTCATTTTTATGTCTGAGCTCCCAGAGAGTGAAATTAGTCAGTCGACAAATTGTTGAGATATCCTCCATTAATTCGAATCTTTTATTTATCCTTAAAATATCATCCTCAAAACTTTGTTCATGATCAATCATTGGAGCAGTCGACGTGTGTTTTTGCGATTCAATAATTTCATCTTCCATTTTCCTGTATGTGCTGGGAGGAGAGTTTCTTTGAATGTCCGATATATGATCATTGTTTTCTGAAATTTTCTCCTCAAAAATTATGGAAGGAGGTTGCTCAGTGGAAGGATTTTGTGGGAATGTGCAGGTCTCATACTCAATATGTCGTGACTCGGGCATGTCATCCTGGTTTGAGTAGAGTCTACTTACATGGTCATGATTGATCGTATCCTCAAATAATGGGGTCATACAGGGTGCATATGTGTCGATATCATCCATATGGTCCTCTGTATGTAGAGGCTGATCAAATGAGTGATATTCAGGTTGGTCAATAGGGATTTGATCGTCGCGATCAATCCAACACTGAGGGTGTCGAATTCATCTGCGGGTGAAAATCTCCCGTAAATGTTGGAGGATTATTGAAAGAAGAGGATTTAGTTGATTTGAGCCTAACCGAGACAAAATCATTTTCATAGTATAGCTTTGATAGATTTTCAGATAAATGTTCGGCCATTTTTGAAAGAGCTGAAAGAAATGATTGTTTGGGTTTTTCATGATCTGGATGCGGAGAGTTTTTGAACAAAAGTTCCATGATGAGGTTTAAATCAAGAAAGGAGAGAGATGATTGCATGGGATAGTCAAAAGAAATTTTATCAAATGTGCAGCTTTTGATCTTCGAAATCGGTTCACGCACACCAATGCAAACACAAATCAAACTCCGGGTTCACCAACTCCACAATGAAGCCGTAAGAGTTCGGCTATTATCTTTTCAATTTTACTTGGTGATAAGACAATCTTGGAAAGAATTTAACGAGCGGTTAGGTGCCGGAATTTTTCCTAATGACTAGCCTGAATTCTTACGACTAGTTGCACCTACTTTCAACCAGTATGGGATTAAGTACGGATTGTAGAACGGCTACCCGTTACTTGAAGAAGGAACATTACGTAGTGTCCTCTAACCCACCCACTCTGCTAAGAAAATCCGGACCGTTTACCAGCTACCCATAGATCCTCACTGAGAAGTAGCTAATCGCTTTTGGTAGAATCAGTAGTCAATATGAAAATCCGAGTTTGGGCTCTAGCATTAAGTGTCGTCTCTCGCTCACTCAGAAAAATAAAAGCATCCAAGGTCAAGGTTGCTCTCCCGCAAAAATTCTTGATTTTATGGGTTATTTAGATCGGCTATATTTAGCAGTCCCAATTTTAATTAGGTGATCACTAAAGAGTTTAATGAGCACCAATGCATGTCTACCATCCAGTCCCAATTTCTTTTTTAAAATTATGTGACAAAACAAGAAGGAGAAGTTTGGGAAAAGCCGATGCATGCGAAGCACCTGCTATTCGGTGCCCTTATCTTTTCACATGCGCCTATATCTTCCATTAGAGAGTTTTAGATAAACTATGATGTATGCTCAGTTAGAAGACTTATAGTGAATCCTCGCAATCTCCATGTGGGATGCAATACAGAAATTGAAAATTTAGTCTATATAGATGCAAGCTGATGAAAAACTGCACCTAATCAGAAAGTTCTATTAGCGGGAAGGAATTGAGTTAAATTTGGCTTAATTGAATTATCTAATGTGCGTCTCAATTAATAGTGAAGTGTGGTCCTAGATCCTACGAGCATAATAAAAAATATAAATGCTATGAGAGTCGTGTGTGCAGGTCTATCCTAATCACCACTCAAGTCGGGCACCACCCTCACCGGAGAGTGGAACAGGCCACGACACACCACAGAAGAAAGTTAGAGGTCTTTTACACATACGAGAGTCCAAATGGACACCACTAGAAATAAGCAATTAATTACAGGAAATAAAATTGTAGAAAAATAAATCCTAGACTCTACGCTCTCTCATGACTCGACTCGATCTTAAATTAATTGCGGCTTTTCCAGAAGTCTGTGAAGATGCGTCGGTTCCTGAAAAACCACTCCACATATGCCAGGAACCTCGCAAGAAAAATAAGAGAGAGAATGTAAGAGAGTGACTAAAAAATAAATCAAAAATAAAATAAGAGAAATAAATTCTGGAAATAAAATAAATGCAGGAAGAAAATGGAATTTACAATGAAAAATTCGGGGGTCAGAAAACCCGAATGTGGAAAATCGAACAAAATTTTTAAGATAAAAAACTAAGTCGTTTGCCTCCCCGGCAACGGCGCCATCTGACGAGTCTAGAACTGGCGCGTTAAAAATAATGTGTGTGATTTGATCGTTTGCTAAAAAAATGATTTGTCATTTCGTTGTAGGCGACAATCGGAATCGGTCAAGAAAATAACCACAAACTAATTTAATCAATTTTCAATCAATGCGATTTTATGTTTATTTTACTTGGGCAAGTCCCTAGGTTAATCACAAGGAGGCAAAGGAACACCCTAGAATTATGTCTATCAAAATTCATAAGCGGTTTTCGAGGCGGACTTTTTTTATAATTTTAAATACAATAAAGGATGCAATATGCAATTTTGGTCTATTTTAAGGACTAAAATGTCAATTACGTTCAAACGGTGTCCGGAAAATATGAAACTTGGCCAAGAAGCAAAATATGATAAAATGAGTGCACTTAATTTTTTTGGAACTTTTGGATGCAAGATGAATTTTTTTATGAATTTTCAAATGCAAACAGAATGAAATTTTAATATTTAATTATAATAAATATTAAACCTAATTATTTTCAAGGAATAAAATTATCTAAGATCTATCACTAGGTAATGGACCTCAGAAAAATCATAAAACTCGAAAATACAAGATTCAATACCTATTAAAAATCAAATATTGAAATATACAAAAAACATTTACAGGGCAAACTATGCATGCAAATGTAATTCTTTTTGGGCACAATGTTAGCCACAATTAATTCTACAATACATGATTTTTGGGAATTTTTTGAGCCACGGTTAATCAATGACAAATTTAAGAGCACAAAATGGGTAAAATACGTAATTTTCCACCGAACAATTAATTTTTAATTAACAATCGATCACAAAAATATCCACAATATATCAAACTGTAGAGAATTAAATGCAGAATAAAATGCTATTTTTTAAAGAATAAAAAACTACAATAAAGCAGTCCAAAAATGAGGGGGAATACAGAGGCATTTCTGCAAAGTAACTAATTAAAATAAATATGAAATGTAAAAGGGGGACCAATGTTTAATTATCGATAACTAGAGGGGCGAATCTGTAAATTTTCTATTGGGTCACGTACTAGGCACGTGACCCTTGGAAAGCTGGACTCCTACGCAAATCTAAAGTCTCTGAGGGGGTGCCTTGTTATTTGCCACGCGGTCATGTGCAGAGCACGTGACCCGGAATGGTGACGTTGGCTGGCGTTCCCCCGCCACGTGTTACTCACGTGGGGGCGGGGGCCTCAGGCCTCACGCCCGGCCCGACGGTTGGAGGTGGTCTGCGAGCGGGGATCTGGCACCGCGCAGGGGGAGCCCGGCCAAGGCGGTGGCTGTAGTTGGAAGTGGAGCTCCGGTTGGCTGGTGAATGGTTGATGACGGAGAACGAGATATGGCCGTCGAAGCTTCTGGCGGAGGCCGCGTTGATGAAGTTGATCCCCGGCAACTTTGATGTTGGCTGTGAAAAAGCGGAGATGTTGCCGAGGTCGTAGGCTGTTGCAGCGTTGGTGGCGGACCTCCAGGGGTTGAACTCGGTGATAGTCAGAGACATTAAATCTCGTGGTGGTGTAGCGTCGTTGGCGGTGAAGTCAAGGCAGGGCGGGTGTTGAAGATGCGTTGGCTCGACGGGGAAGCCCGGAGCAGAAGCAACTCGTGTGAGAACGACGCTGCGTCAAGGACACCCATCCTCGGATCTCGTCGTAGGCTCGAGGGGGTTGCCAGGAGCTGTCACCTACGGCGGGAGGACCCTCTTGCTCTGGTAAATCGGTGGATGAAGATGATCGGGGGCACAGCGACGTTTAAATAGCAGAGGAGGGTAGCTGGCGATGGAGGCTTAATCGGGAGACGATATGCGATGGGATCGTGATTTCGGGATGAAATCAAAGGAGATCGGATTGCTTAATGGTGTATGCGAGATTCGTGAAGATCTGGGACGAGGTTCGAGGGCAGCATGACGATTCGATTGACGGTGCGACAGTTATAGAAGGTGGCAGAGGATTAGCGGGCAGCGCGGCGAAGATTTCGGGGGATGGCGGTGATCGATTTGGGAAAGGGAGAGGATTGGGGAAGATGAACAGTGGCCATCTGATCGGCCGAGATCAGACGGCCATGATGGGACCACGTGGCGGCCTGGGAGTGAGGGGCGAGGCACATGCGTTGCGCGTGCCTGAGAGGCACGTGCTTCGCACGTGTGCATATTAATATTTTTTTAATAAAAACGTATTAAAATAACCCCAAAAATGGCTGACACGTGGCGGCTCCAGGAGCGGCCACGTGTCAGCACCACAAAATTCAGAAAAATAAATACTTTGTAAAATTCAAAAGAAATAGTAAACAGACTCGGATCGAAAAAATTTCTTCACAAAAATTGCTAGTCTCGATGAGATCTATAACTTTTATGAAGACACAAAATCAAAATCAATCAATTGCATAAAGCGATATTTTTGGGGTATCTCATGTACATAGAATACGTTGATTTTTGGGTTTTATAATTTTTTTGTCATTTTTAAACTAGATAAAAATTCGAAAAAATATGATAGAATCAGATATAAATATTTACATATTAATCGAATGTTTTGGATTTTTAGTAATTAAAAAAGAAGAAATAAAATAAAATATGAAAAAGACCAATTTTGTACATTTGGTTTGTGAAGACTCGGACCCAATTTGTTTCTTTGATTTCAAGCTCAGTTTAGATTTGGATTTTTGCGCATTTTAATAAAACTTTTATCAAAGAAGACAAATAAAAAAGAAATAAACTAAAATAGGCTAAGTATATACATAAAATATCAGGTCAAAAACCGCTAAAATACAAAATGTACAAAAGAGTCCCAAAACCCAACTTTCACATATGAGCTCCGATTCACTTGAACTTAGTCTTGTTTTGAACGTAATTGAATGTACATTAGTTCAAAAGTTAGTAGGGTCAAAATGAACACTGGATGGGGAAGATATGAGGGTTTTAGTCCGGGAATCCTAGAACTAGGATTTTGGTTTTTGGTCCACTTATTTGGGTTAGTGATTTTTTTCTGTATTTTTCATTTATTCTTGTTAGTGATATGTACACAGTGGAAGTTGTTTTGGGCCATTCAGAGTTAGCATGAATTAGTTAAAAACCAGGGAAGTTAGGCTATTTACTTGTCAATTTTGGCTGAGATTTTTGGCTTCTTATTTGTGCAAAAATTAGTGCTAAAATGCAATTCTTATCAAAACATGAATGAATGCTAATTATGCAGAATAAGCGAAGAAATGCTGATGATTTTGAGGGGTTTGAGCTTAATTAATGAGATTTAGAGTGATGAATCAGAGATTCATCAATGGAGGTCATAGGAGTCTCTGTTTTGCATGATATTTGAATGACATAATATAGGGATATAATAATGAATTTACATCTTTTTTATTTTCAAAAAAAATAAAGAAAAGACGTGAAAAATGGGGCGGGGGAGCTAAGTTAGCTCCCCCAAGGGGGCATATACATTTTACCCATATATGTATATATGTATATATGTATATATGTGTATATGTGTGTGTGTACCTATTCCTTTTAATATATTTTGACAGGTGCATATGTATATGTATTAAAATGAATATATATATAAATGTCACTTTAATATACACATGCATTTTTATCTATATTTTTATATATTTAAATATATATTTTCATATTTATTTTTAATTAAATATAACAAATTTTTTAACTTTTTCTGTATATTTGATATAACTTTTATGAGAGATATATTGTATTTGTATCATAATAATCCATTCAATTCATATATATTTATATAGTATTTGTATCATAATAAGCCATTCAATTCATATATATAAGCTAATTTATAAAATATTTGTGATTGTATTCATATTCAATCCATATTTATTTTATATCTATACTCGATTTTCAAGATACGGTAACACATTATTCATATTCGATGATATCTATATTGACTTTCATACTCATGTATTAAAACAAATTTGGACATGACAACACCTATATGCTTGTCCATAACTAATCATTTATACCATTATTTTGGTATCTTTTGCTTAGTGTAATTATTCTTTACATTCTAGATTTTGACAATTATTTTAATAATCCAGCATTTTTAATAGGTTTATTTATGTTCAAAATGAAAGTCATAAAAAGATATAAAGGTCGGAATGCGTACAACATGTTAATGCTAATAGTTAACTATACATCTTTAATTAAGGGAATGATTCACTACAATGAAATGTGTGTATATGGATTTTTTTAATCTATCAATATTTCATCCATTTTTAAATATATAACTATATGAGTATCATTTGTTACAAAATGCGTTTTATGTAAAAAAATAGAGACAAATGTCATATCTATTACTATATCATTAACGGAGGTCAATATAGCAACGCTTATTCGTCATATTTTTCAGAATCTCAACTAATCCTTGAAATTAAAATTTTGACGGTTAAGCGTCACTATATGGGCCAACGGTATTGATATAACAATGGATATTACATTCTTTCTAATTTCAAATATAAAAAAATCTCGTTAAATATTATTTATCATTATATATTAAACAACAAACGATATAGTGCCTAATTAAAAATCTCTACGTACTTATTTTGTTCTTATCTGTATAGTTATTCTATATAGGGATACATATACGGATATAAGTATTACTGTATCCTTATCCGTTTTTGAATACGAATGCATATGTGCATACATATATTGACGGATATTATAGTTATCTTACCATATCCTTAAAAACCTAACATATGTAAAACATATATTGATTGCATACGAGTAATGTTAGAAATAATCTATAGAATTGATTTAAATATATACGAATTGGATGCAAAGCACACGATATAAATTTAGTAAATGTATTTATATCATAAAAATTATACAAATATGGTAAAAGAATGTACAGAATTATGTTATTTAAGATTAAAAATAAATCTATGACTATATTTATATACGAAAACAGATATACGGAAAGAGATACAGATGTTTGCAGATATCAAAATGATATCCATATCTGTATATACTTTAAAACAGATATGGATGTAAAAAATCCGTATAAAACATATACGGTGGTGGATCGGATATAGATATATCCGTAACTGTTTACATCCATATAGGTATAACATGTAGTTCTTGTAAAACATACAAGTGTTAATAATTAAATTATCGTATTCAGATCATATTATTAAATTTTTATTGAGAATGAGAGTGGAAGAATTATATACAACTTATAAATGGGAGATGGGGGGGTGTAACGAACCCAATCATGTGAGAATGATGCGGAAGCGAGAAACTCAATGGACATCTCGGGATCGTTACTCATAGCATCAATCATAGCATAAAAGAGCAGTAAAGAACCAACCAAAAAAACTTTTTCATGATCATAATAAGGTCCCAATTCCAAGAGTTCCTTAATTAACGAAAGATAATAAACTAGATGAAATCGTATCCACGATTTCCTTATTCCAGTGGGCATAAAAGACGTCCTTCCAAAGCAAACCTGCAGTAGTTCCATACCGATCCTACTTCTTGAAGACTGTGTCGTTTCCCTTAAACTGTTAATGATCTAATCCTCACATTCCCCTGAAAAAATTTAGCAAAACAAGTTATGAGCATAACGCTCAGTATGTACCGAGTTAGGGTCAAACCGGCTAGCGTAGAGAACAAGTCACGAAAGCCATTATCATATGAATCATAAATCAACTTATTTAATGCATATAACTAAATTTCCTTCATAACCATGAATGACATAACATATTTGTACATATACCCGTAAGTTTTACCATATTTGCATGTATGTCTATAATATTCATATAAATTGCACATATGCACGTTACAATAACATAATTGCACATGTACCATTAAAATTACCATAAATGGCAAATATGCACATACCATTGACATAAATTGCATATATGTCCATAACATTAACATAAGTTTCATACGTGCACTTAACTTTAACGGAACTTATACATAACTCCTTATAGTAACATAATTGCATATATGCACATAATATTAACATATACAACACATATGCCCATGACATTTTTCATGTTTAGAGTGGTCTTGATTGTTACTTCTTAGGCGGCTTTGATGGTTTACCGGCGGCACAAGCGGTTCATAATACATAACATGACAGTGTAGCTACAATTGTAGAGGACTTATCTTTTGCCTCATGCCTCCGGAAAGCATTGGACCTTTAGGCCATTACGACCCCTTAGTTCGAATCGGTGTCAAAATCTTAACATCTTCCTAAAGCCTTTCAGGAAAATACAATTATTATGAATATTACTTAAGAACTATAACAAATGAAATTTGAACATTAACTACGAGTGTTATGGAATTAACTTCATACAACATGCTATAAGATCATTACTTATGTTAATAAGAAGGTTGTACTTCATGTAGATTCCATCATATAAAACAATATGTAAAGAAATATATATATATAACAATCTTGATATGGTACAGTTCTTTTTTGTTACACTGAAGGGCACGATATCGATAAACCAAAGTCATGTGTCTACTAGAAATATATGTGTAACTAACCGCAGGCTTTACGTAGATTAAGCGGACCATTGAATTTTGGGTTTCAAATCATATCATAAATACATTATGGATCAAACTCGCATAAGGTACATTGTATTCTTCTCTTTGACGGGAAGCCGATTACTAAATCGCGTATGCCCTTACAATAGCATCTAACTAATTATTCCACGTCAACTATAACCTGATTACAGACGTGTTACCGTCTTACCAAAAATCTCACAAGACTTGATTTACAGATTCTTAATCATCAACGATAAGAATATTAACCATGACAGGATTGAAGGCTGATAATCACAAATAAACCAACTATTAGTTAACCCCCAACTAAACCTGTGCAAAGGTATGTTGTACAAGAATAATTAAACTATTAATCACGATGTTCGGACTTTCAAATATGTACATACGTGGGCTTAGATGTATGGTTCAATGAAATTGTTTAGGATATGATGGTACTTAACATAACAATTTCGGTAAGTATTGCTCAGGTTCGTCAATCATGCAGTATTACCGCTAAGAAAACAATGTGTTCTTGCATATTTGATATGAATCGCAGATTAATACAATAATTCTTCCCAATGTTCCCAAGGGTTCGACACCTACATCTATAGATTATAATTCTAAATCAAGGATCAACACAACACGTTACTTAACGATCCTATGTGTTCGACACATACCTCGTCAACGTAAAAAAATCGTCGACCAAGATTCCACCAATCCGGACGTTGTCGACCATGTCTTTGTTCCTTCAATTTCGTCGGATCAAACTCCAACATTGACGGAGAGGGTTTTCGATGTTGAATTAAAAAAAGACGTGACGAAGAATGTTGTCGCCGACTTTTCTCTCTCTCTCTAGACTCTCTCTCCCAAAGGCAATGTGTGGGGAAGTCATTGGAATCCCATGGTATTTATATGCACAATCAATGAGATAATTGATAATAATAAATTAAGCTTAATTAAGAGATAAAGAAACAACCATCTTGAGTTGTTGGCTATTTTATCTCCTTTTATCTTATCCTATATTATCTTTAAAGGTGATGTGATTTAGATTTTTTATTCTATTATCTTAAAAAAACCATCCGTTACAAACTACCCTCCTTAAAGAAATTCCGTCCTCAAAATTCATACTATAAAAGTCACTTACCAAAGAGATGCGGATAATATTGACGCATTTCGTTCTCCAACTCCCAAGTCGCTTCTTCCCTCTAATGGTGATGCCAAAGTACTTTGACCATCGGAACTATGCGACGACACAACTGATGCTCCTTACGGTATGGTCTTTCTTCATATGTCAGATTCGGTTGAATGTCCGGAACTTCATGCTCGATCACGTGCGATGGATCGGGATTATACTTCCTCAACATTGATACATGAAAAACATCATGTAACTTGGAATAATGAGATGGAAGAGCAACCTGATATACTACTTCTCCTACTTTCTTTATTATCTCGAAAGGTCCCACATATCTAAGACTCAATTTTCCCTTTTTACCGAATCGCACTACTCCCTTAGTTGGGAAAATATTTAAGAACACATGGTTTCCTACCTCAAAATTCACTTCCCCCTTCGACAATCAACATAAGACTTTTGTCTACTCTGAGCGGGTAAAAGTCTCTTCTGAATTATCTCCACACCCTTCGTAAAGCTTGGACTAATTCAGATCCCAATATGTATTTTTCCCCAATATCGCTCCAGCACAATGGGGATCTTCAAGGTCGACCGTATAATACTTCAAAAGGAGCCATCTTAATGCTTGCATGATAGCTATTATTATAAGAAAATTCAACCAAAGGCAAATGTCTATCCCAATTTCCAGCAAAGTCTAGGGCACAAGCTCTCAACATGTCTTCTAATGTATGGATTGTTCTTTCAGATTGTCCATCAGTCTGAGGATGAAATGATGTGCTAAACTTCAAACTCGTACCGAATGCATCCTGCACGCTTTTCCATAACCGAGATGTATATCTTGTGTCTCTGTCTGACACGATTGATACCGGAATACCATGGAATTTCACTATCTCATTCACATACAATTCAGCAAGGTTCTCTGTAGATTGATCCAATCTGATGGGTAAGAAATGTGTTGTCTTCGTTAAACGATCAACAATCACCCAAATAGTGTCAAAGTGACCATTCTTTATCTTTGGCAACCCATAAACAAAATCCATAGTGATATACTTCCATTTCCATTCGGGGACCTCTAGTGATTGCAGAAGACCTGCAGGCTTTTGGTGCTCAATCTTCAATTGTTGACAAGTAAGACATATTGACACAAATTTTGCAATGTCCTTCTTCATCGTTGGCCACCGAAAATTCCGTTGTAAGTCTTTGTACATTTTTATAGTGCCGGGATGAATGGTATACATGGACTTGTGAGCCTCTTCAAGAATTTCTTGCTTTAGTTCACTATTATCAGGAACCCAGAGTCAATTACGGAACCTCAATGCTCCATCTATCCCGATTGAGAAATCAGATCCTTCTTTTTGAGAAGTGATTATGAATCTTTGAAGGTCATTATCATTCTGAGCCAAGATAACCTTCTCTACCAATGATGAGTGGATCTTCAATCCAGCCATAAGAACTCTAGTCTTTCTTTCAATAAAAGGGTTCCGTTCCTCTAAATATTTCATTAGCCTCCATTGCAACTTCATACTTGCGAGCTTCCCTTCATATTTCCTACTTAGAGCATCAGCAACTGCATTTGCCTTTCCTGGATGGTAGTCAATGGAAAGATCATAATCTGATAGAAACTCCAACCAATGCCTTTGCCTCAAATTCAGTTCCTTCTGAGAGAAGATATACTTCAGGCTTTTATGATCAGTAAATACCTCAAATTTCTCTCCATATAAATAATGACGTAAGGTCTTTAGTGCAAAAACTACCGCTGCAAGCTCTAAATCATGTGTCGGATAATTTCTTTCAGCTTCCTTCAACTGTCTGGATGCATAAGACACAACTTTTCCATGCTGCATGAGGACACATCCCAAATCGGAGCCTGATGCATCAGTGTAGACCACGAATCCACCACTACTAGATGGTAGTGTGAGTACAAGAGTAGTCGTCAATCTTTCCTTTAACTCTTGAAAGCTTTGCTCGCACTTTTGAGACCATTCAAACTTTACATCCTTTCTCAACAATCGGGTTAGAGGTAGGGAGATCTTAGAAAAATTCTGGATGAATCTCCTGTAATACCCTGCCAGTCCTAGAAAACTACAAATTTCAGAGACATTCTTGGGCTGACTACAATTTAAAACATCTTCCACCTTTGCGGGGTCCACAGAAATACCCTTCTTGGATATGACATGACCAAGGAAAGAAACTTCATGAAGCCAAAAGTCGCATTTGGATAATTTAGCATAAAGTTGGTGTTGCTGCAATGTCTCAAAAACTAATCGAAGATGCACTTGGTGTTGTTCAATATCTGGTGAATAGACCAAAATATCATCAACAAAGACAATCACAAACCTATCTAGGTATTCTCGGAATACCCTATTCATTAACTCCATAAATGCAGCAGGCGCATTTGTGAGGCCAAAAGGCATCACTAAGAATTCATAGTGCTTGTATCTTGTCCTGAATGTTGTCTTTGATATGTCTTCATCCCTAATCCTGAGTTGATGGTAACCAGACCGAAGATCAATCTTGGAGAAGACCGCTGCTTGCTGCAATTGATCGAATAAATCGTCTATGCATGGTAGCGGGTACTTATTTTTGATGGTGACCTTATTCAATGCTTTGTAATCAATGCAGAGCCTAAGGGATCCGTCCTTATTTTTCACGAATAATACATGAGCATCCCAAGGAGAAACACTTGGTCTCAAGAACCATTTATCTAATTGTTCTTGCAATTGCCTTTTTAGGTCATTCATCTCAGCAGGAGCCATTCTGTATGGTGCCTTAGAGATGGGTGTAGTACCCGGTAATACATCAATAGTGAAGTCAATCTCCCTTCTAGGTGGAAGACCTGGGAGGTCATCTGGAAAAACATCCGTAAAATCTCGTACGACGTCCAAATTACGCCATAGAGGGTTTTGTACTTATTACGCTAGCCAAATAAGCCATGCATCCAGGAGCTATCAATCGGTGTGCTCTTAGAGCTGAGACAATCATCTGACTTCTCTTTTTGTCTCCGTGAATGACCTATTCTGTCATATATGGTTTATTGAAAACCACCTTCTTTTGTCTACAATATATGGATGTATAGTGCTCCCAAAGCCAGTCCATACCCAAAATAACATCAAAGTTATTCATCTGTAGTAATATCAAGTTGGCTGGTAGCTTGTGTCCTTCAACAAGAACATGTACATCAACCATGTAGGTTCCCAACGTAAAGTGTTCACCCATTGGTGAAGTCATACTAGTGGAAGTTCAATAACCTCAAAATTCAACTTGTTGGTGAGTCGATGATTAAAGAATGTGATGCACCAGATTCAAATAAAACATAGCTCAAATAATCCGCAATAGAAAGAGTATCGTCTACCGTGGCGTGCCCATCTTCCTCCTCTCCTGAAGGTAGAGCGAACACGCGTCCTTTGACATGCTTCTTTTGATCTCCAGAGTTCTGTTCCTTCTTCTTGGGAAAGTCTCTAATAAAGTGCCCCTTCTGTCCGTAAGCCAGGCAAGCTCATGTAAGCTTATAGCACTCTCCCATGTGCCTTCTTTCGCAGTGAGGGCATAGAGGATATATTGGCTTATCTTTCATGGCATTCTCAATTCTGGGCTTCTTTCCTTTATCCTTATCATACTTACCCTTCTTATTGTCGGCAGAATAGGGATGTTTTCCATCACCTTATTGTTGGATTCTTCTATATGCTGAGTCAATCTCCACAGCCGCTGAAACCGCATCCGAAAAAGTCTGAGGGCCCAGAGTGAGCACCTTCATGCCCAAACCTGAATTCAAGCCTTCGACAAATTTCCTAGCACGTTGTCTTTCATTTTCGCATATTCCTTTTCCGTACTTTTTCCAGCTCTTGGAATTTGAAAGCATATTGTTCAACTGATAAACTCCCTTGTCGAAGCTCAATAAATTCTAGTCTTTTTGCATCTCGAACATGCTGAGGAATGTAACGTTCGGTGAAACGTTCCTTAAAGTCCTTCCATTCGATGGTGGTTTTATCAGCAAAGTGTATGCTTTTACAAGAAGTCCACCATTCTTTTGCATTGTCGCGTAGACGATAAGTGCCAAATATCACCTTCTTCTCCTCAAGACAATCGGTTGCCTCAAAGGTAAGTTCCATTTCCCTCAACCAATGCTCAGCTTTATCCGGCTCAGGTTCTCCTTTAAAGATAGGTGGATCATGCTGAATGAAAGTCTTTAGGGTCAATCCACCAGAACCATGCCCTTGGTGCTTTTGCTGCTGAGCCATCATGGTCATCAATTCTAACATTTGACATTGCATGTCCATAGCCATATCCTGGGTAGACGAAGAGTCACGATCTCCATTCGTCTCATTCCCATGACGAGGGGCCATCTGAAATGATGATATGTGAAATTTACGGTCAAATGTTTATTTCTAAAACTAATGGATCTAAGTTTGAATTGGTCAGATATCTTATGCCCAGAGGCTCCTTCTCTGATACCACTTGTAACGAACCTGATCGTCCGAGAATGATGCGGAAGCGAGAATCTCAACGAACATCTCGGGATCGTTACTCATAGCATCAATCATAGCATAAAAGAGCAGTAAAGAACCAACTAAAAAAACTTTTCCATAATCATAATATGGTCACAATTCCAAGAGTTCCTTAATTAACGAAAGATAATAAACTAGATGAAATCGTATCCACGATTTCCTTATTCCAGTGGGCATAAAAGACGTCCTTCCAAAGCAAACCCGCAGTAGTTCCATACCGATCCTACTTCTTGAAGACTGTGTTGTCTCCCTTAAACTGTTAATGATCTAATCCTCACGTTCCCCTGAAAAAATTTAGCAAAACATGTTATGAACATAACGCTCAGTATGTGCCGAGTTAGGGTCAAGCCGGCTAGCGTAGAGAACAAGTCACGAAAGCCATTATCATATGAATCATAAATCAACTTATTTAATGCATATAACTAAATTTCCTTCATAACCATGAACGACATAACATATTTGCACTTATACCCGTAAGTTTTACCATATTTGCATGTATGTCCATAATATTCATATAAATTGCACATATGCACTTTACAATAATATAATTGCACATGTACCCTTAAAATTACCATAAATGGCAAATATGCACATACCATTGACATAATTTGCATATATGTCCATAACATTAACATAAGTTTCATACGTACACTTAACTTTAAAGGAACTTACACATAAGTCCTTACAGTAATATAATTGCATATATGCACATAATTTTAACATATGCTGCACATATGCCCATGATATTTTTCATGTTTAGAGTGGTCTTGATTGTTACTTCTTAGGCGTCTTTGATGGCTTTGATGGTTTACCGCCGGCACAAGCGGATCATAATACATAACATGACAGTGTAGCTACAATTGTAGAGGACTTATCTTTTGCCTCATGCCCCCGGTAGGCATTGGCCCTTTAGGCCATTATGACCCCTTAGTTCGAGTCGGTGCCAAAATCTTAACATCTTTTTAAAGCCTTTCAGAAAAATACAATTAATATGAATATTAGTTAAGAACTATAACCAATGAAATTTGGACATTAACTACGAGTGTTATGGAATTAACTTCATACAACATGTTATAAGATCATTACTTATGTTAATAAGAAGGTTGTACTTCATGTAGATTCCATCATATAAAACAATCCTGGTATGGTTTGCTTATGTAAAGATATATATATATATATATGTATGTATGTATATATATATATATAACAATCTTGATATGGTACAGTTCTTTTTTGTTACACTGAAGGGCACGATATCGATAAACCAAAGTCATGTGTCTACTAGAATATATGTGTAACTAACCGCAGGCTTTATGTAGATTAAGCGGACCATCAAATTTTGGTTTTCAAATCATATCATAAATACATTATGGATCAAACTCGCATAAGGTACCTTGTATTCTTCTCCGATTACTAAATCACGTATGCCCTTACAATAGCATCTAACTAATTATTCCACGTCAACTATAACCTGATTACAGACGTGTTACCGTCTTATCAAAAATCTCATATGGCGTGATTTACGGATTCTTAAACATCAACGATAAGAATATTAACCATGACGGGATTGAAGGCTGATAATCTCAAATAAACCAACTATTAATTAACCCCCAACTAAACCTGTGCAAAGGTATGTTGTACAAGAACTATTAATCACGATGTTCGGACTTTCATATCTGTACATACGTGGGCCTAGATGTATGGTTCAATGAAATTGTTTAGGATATGATGGTACTTAACATAACAATTTCGGTAAGTATTGCTCAGGTTCGTCAATCATGCAGTATTACCGCTAAGAAAACAAGGTGTTCTTGCATATTTGATATGAATCGCAGAATAATACCGTAATTCTTCCCAATATTCCTATGGGTTCGACACCTACATCTATAGATCATAATTCCAAATCAAGGATCAACACAACACGTTACTTAACGATCCTATGTGTTCGACACATACCTCGTCGACGTAAGAAAATCGTCGACCAAGATTCCACCAATCCGGATGTTGTCGACCATGTCCTTGTTCCTTCAATTTCGTCGGATCAAACTCCAACGTTGACGGAGAGGGTTGTCGATGTTGAATTCGAAAAAGACACGAAGAAGAATGTTGTCGCCGACTTCTCTCTCTCTCTCTCTAGACTCTCTCTCCCAAAGGCAATGTGTGGGGAAGTCATTGGAGTCCCATGGTATTTATAGGCACAATCAATGAGATAATTGATAATAATAAATTGGGCTTAATTAAGAGATAAAGAAACAACCATCTTGAGTTGTTGGCTATTTTATCTCCTTTTATCTTATCCTATATTATCTTTAAAGGTGATGTGATTTAGATTTTTTTTATTCTATTATCTTTAAAAAACCATCCGTTACAGGGGGCATTTTATACAACTTATTAACATTTATATTTAACTATTGTATTTAAATCATGTACTATTACTACTATATAATATATAATTATTTTATTAGGAGACAGGGGGGTCAAGCCCCCTCCTGCCTCCCCTTGTCTCCGTCACTGTATGTTCGCTTTGCCCTCATGTGTATGAGGTGTCGATGTGATCGTAATGTAGTGACAATGTGATCGCAAACGGCTGAAGTCATACTACCATTCCGCAACTCTAGCTCGACTATTAGCAACTATGATTTGCATTTGAAATTTTTAACTAACTTCCATCTCCTATAGGTTATTGTCTTTTCTTTGGTGTTTTAGGTTCCTTAGTCATTTGGCAGTTGGACTATAATAGCTTTCCTTTCTACTCACATGCAATCTCGTCTACTTGTTGTTGTCTTTGTTTTCGTTTTGATATGGACTATAATAGCTTGTAATTATTTTCATGTTTCAAACTTTATTACCCTCTGCCCTCCTCTTCTTCTTCGTGATCAATATATTTAATTTTTTATTAATATATCTACGTTTTGTTCACTAAAAAACCCGAGTAACTTTCAAAGTGATGGAATAGCTATTCCTCCGATTTCTTGATCCCTGAAATGATTAACAATACATTTGCACTTGTTTTCGGATGTTCGAATACAAAAATTCTTACATTGTCAATCCTGATTTTTTTTACTATCGCTTAAGTATTGCATCAAACTTGCTAACCATTACATCACAACCTTTACAAAAGTTAACCATAGAGTCTGTCAGGATCTGTATTGTAAGAGTTAACAAGTTTGCAGAGTTTACGTGATAATTACGATGAATAAAGAGACGACAAGGTAATTTATAAAGTTTTCAAAGTTCATGGTGTAAAAATACCTTTCTTAATTAAGTGTTGATCCACATTAACTTTTGGCAAAAATTTTATCAATGTTATATCGGCATGGGAGAATTTCGGAGAAGCCCCTATGCAATTGTTGGAAAGTTCTTTGGTTGGAAAATACCAAAAAAGCTCATGGAATACGACAAAAAAAGTTGCCCAAAGTTAGCTAAGAAGAAATTCAACCTTACGAGGACTCCTTAAATTTCTCCACTTTGTCAAAAGATCTATGCAACTTTTCTTTGAGCTGAAAGAGACTTTCCTACCATTTTTATAAATAAATAAAAAACATATGGTTTCATCTCCATGGAATTGTAATATAGTGCATGTACAGGATCATGAGCAATTCATCTGGACTGTGGTGAGGCATCTATTCTTGTCAACTCCTTTATTCTTCACCTGAAAGTATGCTAAATAGATAAGTATGTGAGCTGTGTACAATGTCTTTGTTGTGCATAAGGATATGCACAGATTCTCTTGTGGGTATCCGAAAGCATTTGATAATGCACATAAATATCTTACTTCCTTTTTCTAATATCTAAACAGGCATGTTTTTATATGGGTATCCTAAACCATTTGGATGTGTATAAATATATTCTTATTTTCATATCAAAAAAGATAAATATAGCGTTAACATTTTTCATAAGAGTGCTATCTTTAATTAAGAATATATACTTTTTTTGAAAATGATCATGAATGGACATTGATGCCACCAATTACAAGTGATCGATGCTATAGTCTGTCACATCTTAACTCCCAAACACAGTCCCACATATAAAACTCACGAAGTGTGGGTGTGGATTATAAGTGGTAGGGATTACTACTTGATAACTTGGGCTTATTCATTTTGGGTGATTGTCAACGAGTCCATTCGAGCCAGAACTCAATAAGTTGTCAGGGTCAGTTCTCTTCTTTTATAGATCGGGGACTTAAGCCCAGAACGCTGCATAACCAATGACAAGAACTGAAGAGGTTGCTTGGATCCTTTTGAGAGAGTAGAGAAGGAGAGATGGGGTTGCAAGAGAGCTCTCCTTAGAGAGGTCTGTCCTTGAGATCGTTGTTATTCCCCCGTCCTCATGGGAGGTTCCATTTATAGGGCATGTAAAACCCTGGCTTAGTATGCCCTCGTTTCCAAAGCCTTGTAAAATCCGATCTCACGTGAGACCTGACTTCACGCAACCGTCGATCTCACACATCGACCAACAACGGTTTTGATTAGGAGGTTATTAGGTTCAGAATTATTATACAAAAACATCACGATTATTTGATTTAAGATTTGAAGACATGCATGAAATTATTGTATATTTTTTCATGAATAAAGAAGGAATAAGTGTTTTAGAAATAAAAAAAATCAATGATAGTGCTAGCAGTAATCAATATGCGACATTATGAATGGATTGACATATTCTCGATCAAACAATTACTACAATAAAATTGATCTATGAGATGAATAAATTATTAAATATTTATTGCAATATCGTCCCATATTAGATTCTTTATAAGGAATACGATTCATTGCGAAACTATCTTTTATTATTGTAGCTGACAATGCTTTTAAATAATCCTTGTGAAAGATTCTTGTAACGACAATTATCCATAAACTTTTCCATTAAAATTTGACTAATTTTATGCTAACTTATTATAATTAAAAGAAAAGAATGATGAATAATCTTTCTTATATGATTAGTTGCTAGCAATGCAGCAAGGAATATCACATGCTTTGCAAACTTAAATAATGAAGCAAAGAAATAATATTAATTCTTATAAATTTAACGATGAAAGATATAGTCATAAATAATAAAATTCGTTATTGTCGTAGATCAATTTTGTCGTAGTGATTAGGTGCTAGCACATCTCATGCAGTGCGTCATGTTGATGGCAAAGAAAGCGTACCTCCTTTTTTGTTAACCATGTATGATGTAACAATAGTAACACTATAGATAGATAGTAATTCTATATATAAAAAAAGGGTACAATCTTTTTCTTTTCACTTTATATTGTTCCCATCCTCATCCGATTAATGGAACATCTCTCTCTCTTTTGTTATGGTCTCGGAGGTCACTCATCGTGCATTTCTAGTGCTTAGAGATCTTTCCCTAACACTCTCACTCCATTGCCGATAAGATTCCTTTTAGAAAGAGGAAACAACTTTTCCTTGTTGAAAACGAAGAGACGACAAAGTATCCAAATTAAGATGACGACGACTTCTCATTTCTGATTCCGACAAATAAATAAAGTTGGTAAATGATGATTGCTCTGCCATGGATTGAATGATTTTTTTGGGAACAAAACTGAAATTTTAAAATGCTAATAATCAACCTAACGTTCTAAGTTCTAACATTCTAATGTCATTTGGAAGGTGAGCTAACATAAGATGGTGCAATCTCCTTCACCCATTTTATTTAAAAAAAAAACAATCCACAAAGCTTAACTAACGCATTACTGATCACCAAAAAATTTGGTGAAGAAGAAGCACATTGTAAGAAAGATTTCAGTTCATACTGCCCACAAAGTTTAACTATCGCATTACCGATATTCACTCATATTCGGCTCGCTAAAAGTTCGATTCAGATTCGATTCGAAAATAAATGAACCAAACCTAAATACAAGTTTATGCTCGATTAAATAAACAAACCGAATCGTTGCTCAAGTTCGATTCATTAAAAGTTCGTTATACAACTATTTACAAAACCTTGTCTGGATAAAAGAACCTTGATTTGGGATAAGTAGGTTTTGTTCTGGGATAAATGGACGTTGTCTAGAGATAAGCTAATATTTCCGGGTTAAATAGACTTTATCTCGGTATAAACTATCACAAGAAAAATGATCACATCGCAGTTACAATATCCATTATCCATATGTCCAATACTTTTCCCTTCCTTATCCTTCAAATCAATAGAAAAGTGTGAGCCTTATTTATCATTATCCACACCTTATTCCTCATCCCTCATCCAAACGCATATAAAAATATACTACAATTATGTTTTTCCAAGGAAATGAATCCTTAATGATTATTTTTTTCGAAAGATGAAGAAGAGTCAGATAAAGAAAAACAATTATTCTAATTATATATATATATATATATATATATATATATTTATTTCTTTTCTTTTCAATCCCTCTTATCAAAAACTTTTCAAGTTATATATTCGTTTAGATCCCATTCAATTAAATAGAGGTTCGATTCAGTTCGATTCGAAAATAAACGAACCAAACCATAACACTAGTTTAAGCTCGATTAAATAAACGAACCGAACCTAGAAATCGTATATTCGCTCAAGTTCGATCCGTTTACACCCGTACCTTCGGACGAAAGAGTATTTGACACCAGTCAAAGATGCTGACCCCATTCCATATCACTTCTGGGAAGCAAGATTTTACTTTCGTTGGTGTAAGGGAATTTCACCCATCTTAGTGCAAGCATAATTTTCGTACGCAAAAAACAAGAGAGGAATAAGGGAACTTATATTTAGTTATTCGCAAAATGGTGAAAGAAGAAGCTAAATCATGTGTAATATTGTCATGTTGTGAGAGATATCCCATGAAACATGTCTACATCTCTCCTTTCAGAAATCTTACTAAACTGATGTCATCTTTGATTTTTATCTAAAATGAGGAAGGTTTTATGTGAATTGCATAAAGAACTTCTTAAACTAAGCTTGAGATTTCAGAAACAATTTAACAATTTCAAAAACTTCGGCCAAGAAAGAACACTCAATTAAAAGATGATCCAATGAATTTGGCAGAGGTCACCATCTTTGCCAAATTGATATCGAATTTGGAAAGTTTGTTTTGTTATGAAATTGTTCTCTAGATTTATCCACAATAAAAAGAAAATCTTATGGATGGAAGATTTTTGACCAAAAAATCCCAGTAAACATAGATCACATCCCTATGATGACTAGTGCATATATTACTTTACTTTGAGAATGAATTTTTTTCCTTTCTCCTGCTTTCGTGAAAGATATGTTTTGTCCAAAGATGTCCAAATTTCATAGCATCTGATTTATGAGTGAGGTTCAAATTTTGCAATCATTGCTCAATAGTGACAGTATATCATTTTCATTTTTTAGTAACTCTTGGTACCTTGTATAGGTAGAGCAACATTTTCTAAAGGAGAAAAACTTTCTCTACTAGATGATTGAGTAATGTTGCATGTATTTTCTAAAAATATAAATAAATACATTATTAGAAAACCATGTTTCTATCCGTGGTGTGCACCAAAAATTGCTCAAACCACAATAATAGCATATTTATAAAGGGATTTTTACACCACGATCCTTATAAACTTTGCCAATATCTAAACATCATATGTATTCTTTGTAATTATCCCAAAACCCCTGCAAACATACTAAATCTTACATCACGATCCATGTATTTAACTCAAATCTATTTAGTTATCAATATAGACAGTATATGTAAAAAAATGTGATATGTTTATCCTTCTTCGTTATCCAATTTACAAATCAGTTTCACCCCCCATCCCCCGCCCCCAACCCCCCAAAAAAACCTACCTAGCCACCACCTCCTTGTACGCCCCTTCTGTACAGCCTCCTCACCTCTCCCATGTCCTCCGCGCATACACCACCACCATCTCATGCGTCCCTCCTCCCCTCTCCCACGCCACCCTCACTTGCTTGGGTCCAATCCCAACCAATTGTATGGGAGCTATCCTCCATAATCATTCGAGTCTAGGCCCAAGACATTACAAATAGTATTAGAGTAAATTCTATGTAATAGTGGAAAAGGCAACCCAAGAGGTAGCCATCCCTATAAATAGAAAGAGAAAAGGGCTACCCAATGATGAATCCCCATTTCATCACCTTTATTCTATCTTTTGACCATAAAAATCCTAGCTAATGCATGTAAATAGCATTATTTTGTACAAATTAAATTATTTATTTATTCCATTTAATGCATATAATATATTATTTTTAATGTCAAAATTATAGAATAAAGAAAAGAAAATGAATAAAATACCAAAGGTATTTTATGACCCTAAATCCTGAGACCTAGGCATCTTGATGATTGGGACCGACAAGGAATAGGTAGGGGGAGATAAGGGCCGAAAAAATCCAATGAAATCATATACTTTTATTCATCAATAAGTCTATTTAGGGACCTATTTTATTTTTTATCTTTTATACCTCAAATAAAGTAACTTTGTACATAAAAGTTGTATATAATGATAAATAGAAAATAAAAAATTGAGTTTACACAAAAATAATATACAATCTTTTATACTCTAAATAAAAAACCAAAATCCAAACTTCTAAGACACATATCTCCTCAATAAAAACTCAAAATGTATCAAAATCATCTTTAATCGTACATAATATTTAATAAGCTATTTAATGGAGGTAGTTTAATTTAATTTGGAGCTAAGGTGTGAATGTTAGGGTTTGGACCCTTATTGTATAGTATACCTGAATAAAATATTCTTTTTATTTATTTATTATTATTTTTAAAATTTTCTAAATATTATTTATAATATATTTACATATTTAAAATAGAATAAATCCATAAAGAAAATACAAAAATAAAATAAACTATATAAATACATAGATAAAATACCCATACTTATACCTATATAATATACACTTATTTTTATTTAAGTGTACATCATACATCAGAAAAAATATAATAAAGCTAATTTTATTATATAAAAGTAAGATATAATTTTATAAAAAAGAAAATAAAATAATAAAATAAAAATTACAAAATAAAAATAAAATACTCCAAACATAGATGAATATACATATAAATGGAACCCTAAAAAGTAACTTGTAATAAAAAGTCCATAAAAATAAAAAATTTATATTAAAATACTACATAAAATAATAAATAATTTTTATGTTTTAAACAAAAAATTAATAAAATAATTTTCTATTTTTAATTGAATTAATAAAGGATTTAATTTATTTTTTGTCTCTTAGCAGCTGGCTGATGAATGGGAAAAATCAAGGGTCGTATCGATCCACAAGCGGATCGATAGTCGATGCGGTGACCGCTCAATAAATCACATTCAAGCAGCAATTAGACCACAATCAAAATAAAGCAATGAAGTCCCCAAAAATGTGAATTAAAATTTATTAACTCAACCATAATGATGCATAGCGCGTAAATATGTAGAGGTTGAATCACAGAGAGCAAAAACTGGTAGCCTACTATTATTTATATACAAGCTAGTCATGTGTGCACACAAATCTTTTTGTGGGTTTTTTATTTATATTTTTTATTTGACTTTTGGTTTTATAATTTTTATTTTATTTTTAGTTTCAATATTTTTTTGTTTTATATTTTATGTTTATATATATATATATATATATATTAAATAAGATATCAAGCCATATAGAATATATAATAAAAGAGATATGAAAGAGAGATGAAAGTAGAGAAAAATACTCAAAATATAGTAAATAAAATATTTTTTGATTTTTATATTTTGCTAATGTTTTTGTGATTTTTCTAGATTATTCCTAAATTTTTTGGTATTTTTAAAGTCAAAAATACTAGTACATAGTTAATCAAATTGCTGGTCAAAATTAACAAGAGGAAGAAAAATATAAAATAGTCTCCAAAATTCCTCAAATTAATTTTAAAATAAATCTAGTAAAATACAGAAAAGGAGAAATAGATATTTATTTTTAAATTTTTTTTGGGATTTTTAATATTTTTTGGAAGGTTTTGGGGGTTTTCTAATTTTTAGAAGTTTTGTTTTATATTTTTAAGTGATTTTTGGATAGAAGATCAAACACATTTAAAGACACAAAATATATTTTTTCAGGAATTTTTCAAGAAGTTTTTATATTTTTTTGGGATTTTATAATGTAAATATTAGCAAAAGTGCATGTTTTTTAATTTTTATAAAGATGAAAATGCAATAAAAATGCAAAATAAAAATATGACATGATAATACAATGCAACAAGAACCTAGGATATTTTTTTGGTGATTTTTGGAATTTTATAGATGCATGCAATAAATAGGGAAAGCAAAAAAAATTTCAACACTAGCAGGGGTATTTTTACAAATAAAATAAAGTCCAAGGGGGTCTGTGCAAATATACCAAAACATTTGAACACCTTCTTGAAGTATCAGGACCAAATACAAATTTCAAAACCCGCCAAGGGGCCTTTGCAATTTTTCCTATCACGTGGGACTACACGTGATTCACACGTACAGGGACCAAAACGTAATTTCATAAAGTACAGGGGTCTGCATGCAAATTCCACAAAAATATAACACTATAAATTTCATTTAATGGACTTTTTTCGAAATACAAATAAATACAGGAGCTTTAGTGAAACTTTTCCAAACGCACGTGGGACCGCACGTGATCTGACGTGTATTGGACCTCAATGTGAATACAAGAAATCTAGGGGTCTTTTTACAAAATATCCACTTTATTTTGAATGTTACACAATATTTACTGGACTAAATCATAAATACAAAAAATTACCCCTATTAAGCACTGATGGACGGCTGATGGCTTCTCACTTATACACGTGGCCTCCATCTGACATTCGATGGCGTTTCGATGGTGGATGACCGAGATTAGATCGGATCGGATGATTCGACGTCTGAGCGAGGCTTCATCCAACGGTGGCTGGCGCATCTGGGAACTCTACCTTGATCGGACGGCGATGGAGTGATGTGGAAGAACAGGGACGAAGCTCGCGCGCGGCGAGCTTCGATCGTGAATAGCCGGCGCCTCCAGCCTCCTCTGTCGCCTCCGATGGTCTCTACACGTTCCTGGAAGGTCCCCGCGTCTATTGATGATCTCCGCTGGGCTCCTGGAGGTCCCAATCGATCAGGCGAGCCCGAGGAAGGGGAGGACCTCCAAGAACCTCTTCTCAGGTTCAATCAAGCCCAAGAGGGCTCCGTTGAGTTCCTAACCTGCACAGAAAGAATACTCGACTCGAGGGATTCACCCTCGACCTGGGGTTTGAAGCTTTTGCGCAAAAAATGAAGGTGGGCGGCGAGGTTCCGGCGAGCGACGGAGGCGAACCTTGATTCGCGGAACCACGAGGGATCTGGTTGATTTGGGGCGTGAGGGAGATGGAGAAAGTGATAGGGAACGAGATGGTTGCGATATTGGGGTCGAAGAATGACTGGATAGGACAGGAGTTGTCGCCGGAGCGGAGCTCCGGCGAACTACGAATCGACCGAATCTAGGCGATCTACTTAACTAAATGCTACACTAAATGTTGGAAATAAAAGCTGGAATTAAAACCTATCTAACAAAGCAAGAAATTAGCTCTGATACCTGGTGGGGAACCAGGGAACGTGGCGTCGCCAGAGCTCCACCGTGGGTGCAACTCCCACCTCCTCCGACCGATTCAAGGCGCCAAAAGCCTCCCCCTATCACGAGAAAGCCTCCAGGACCGAATATGAGGAAGGGAGAAGAACAAAAACTGACCAATTTTGCGAAGGAGGTCGTAGCTATTTATTTATAAACATCACAAGGCACCCTTATTGACCGGCTAATATCAAAGAATCTGATGTGTTTACAAGCAATCTAAGGACTCGACGTAAATCATGATGGTCTTGGGAGAAATTTTCGTGAAGAGATCGAAGGTGATTGAGCGATGTATCGAGCGCGAAAAATGCAAGGAAATCGGGGATTCACCAGGTCTGATGGGTTAGATACGCGGATGGGACAGTTGACCAGAGGTCAATGGTCCGCCGCCCTTGATTGGTCCACGTAGGGCGCTACAGGACAAAATAAGGGTTTTTATTCGAAATAATTTATAAAAAAATAGTGAATTATTTTATTATTTTTCGAGTATAAAATAAAAAATGTTTATTATTTTATATAGTATTTTAATATGATTTTTATTTATTTTTTGGCTTTATTTATTAGTAATTAATTTTTATTAGTGTATTTATAGGTATATTTACCTATGTTTTGTGTATTTTTATTTTTATTTTGTATTTTTTTATTATTTTATTTTTCTTATTTTATATATTTATAACTTATTTTTGTGAGTCTAAATATATTTTTATTTGATTTTATGAGTTTATTTGCACATTTAAATAAATAGGTATATGAATTGTATAGGTATAGGTGTTTTGCCTATGTTTTGTATACCTCTTTTTATTTTAATGTATTTTAATGAGTTTTATTTTTTGTTTTGTATTTTTAATAGAATATATATGATGTTGACAATATTCTAAAAAAATATGAAATAAGAAAGTAATTAAAGAGTATAGTTCCCTTTTATTTCTATACATAGGTATTTCATCTATGGTTTGGCTTAGTTTTATTTTATTCTCCTTTTTCTTTTAGGTTTAATTCTAATTTTAATGTACACTTATGCTATAAATAATGTTTATAAAATTATAAAAATATGAATTTATAAAAATAATAAGTAATGAATAAATTGAATATTTTAATCGGTATTATGTACAGTAGGGGCCTAAAACCTATCTTTTGTGCAGTAACTCCAAAAAATATAAAACCACCACCATTAAATAACTCATGAAAAGTTATATACAATTATCGGTGATTTTGCTATGTTTTGAGTTTTTATTTGGAAGATATGGGTCTGTAAAGTTTGGTTTCTAGCTTTTTATTCTGGTATAGAATGTACACTGTATATTATTTTTGTACAAACTCAATTTTGTATTTTTATTTACATTATTATCTACAACTTTTATGCACAAAGTTTCTTTATTTGATGAACAAATAATTAGATACAAAATAGGTGTCAAAAATGCATAAATTAAGAATGAATAAATGAGGTATTTATTGTGTTCTTGGCCCTTATCTCTCCCTACTTTATTCCTTGTTGACCAATTCCATTCTGGACTTGGTCTCGGGGTCAGGGTCATAAAATATTTGCAATATTTCTATAATTTTGGCATTAAAAACCTTATTTTATGTACAATAAATACAATAAATAATAAATGCTATTATAGACAAATTAATGTTATTTACATGCATTGGCTAGGGTTTTCAAGGCCAAAATGATAGAATAAAGGTGATGAAATGGAGATTCATCACCCCCCTATACTTGCCTTTGCTAGTCCCTAGCAAATACTTATGCGATAAGTACAGAAAAGAATCAAAGAATAAGAAGAAAAGAAAAAGAAGATTGAAAAAGATAGAGTGAATAGGATTGCTTTCAGTGCAATATATGTCCTTACAAAATCAGAATTTGGAGCTTCTGTTAGACCTTGAGTGTGAATGTGTGTAAAACCTGGTCGGGAACCAACTTTAAAACACAAAAGCCCTCGAGAGTCACAGAACTCGGTTCAACCCACCTCAATAGCCTGGTCAGAACTGGCCTACATCATACGCAAACCCTTATGACTATGAAGCTGACTTGTACAGTGTACGTGATAGTGGCTCTCCCCAACTAAAATGACAAAGGAACTGACTTCTCCAGAATGACAACCCAATGATTCCCCAATCCAGCCCTCTGTCGTCGAGGAGCGGGGTATTCCCTTCTAAGTTCAAGTGGCATCCAACTCAAGAGGAGGAGGTGAAGAAGAGAATGGATGGTAGCCAGTGTAGCTACCTATCCTAGGATGCAAGACCAATGTAGTCAAGTCATCCAGCTGCAGGCTCACATGGTATAACTCTGATGCTCACGCTTGCTTATTTTCTATACAACACATATACATAATCCGGCAGGCACTTTTATTTTTATTTTCAAGCCTGTCCATTTTTTTGGAGTTTTTTTAAAACATACTATTTACAGCAGCATTTACATAAGGAATTTTTCTTCTTGAGCCAGAAGACTGCCCCTCTTTTAAAGCTTTATTGCAACCCACACTCTCCTGTCATTCGACTTCATTGAAACTGGACCAGGTTGGGGTGCACTTCCCTACCTAGACGAGGACGAATGTTTCCACCCGTGTGCGTCTCAGACTGGCAAATCCAACCCCCTCACCATTCCAACTGAGTTGAGCCTAGTGAAAGGTGCAAGTGTCCAAGTTAGGTCACGATCGATAAGAATCATGCGTGTGTCTCGAAAAGTTCTATTTAGTCAGTTGAGGTGACTTGAACCCAGCCCTGATTTCTCAAAGAAGTAAGTCTGAATAGACCTGAAGTGCCTTAAACCTAGTTCCCATAAGGTTCTAGTGCAGTTAGGTGCGGTAAGGTCCAACCAAGCTTCAATTTTAGACTTCATTGGACTGGTTCAATCATCAAGCTCACTCGAAAAGAATATGAATGATATGCACATGCTATGCACAATGAATGATGCAATTTTTCACAAAGAATTTAAAAATCAAAGAATCTTTTTACACAAAGAATTTTTGCAAATAAAAAAAATCTTGGCATACAAAAAGTATACACAACTATTTACACGGGCGTGCCGCCTTATTTTACAAGAATTAAAAATTTTAAAGATTTACAAGTGTTAACATGTTTGTTCTAGGTACATGTATACAATTGATAAAGACTTTTTATTTAATGGCTTTACAGATATGTCCATATATTTTTTATTTGAAAACATTTTCAAAACTATAGTACACAATAATTTTTGCAAGCATTTACAAACATTTGAAAGCTATTTTGCAAAGATTTGTCACACTATGTAAATACATTTATCACAATAGTTTTTACAAACATTTTCCAAACCATTTGCACATAGGTTTTCAAATCCTTTATTTCACACAAAGAAGAAAATTTTACAACAAAGCGATTTTACACAGGTTGAAAACAGTTCACAAAAAGTTTTCCAAATGGTTCACACCATTTTTCAAATTATTTTGCAAAAATATTTAACCTGATTTATTAATCAGCATATACAAAGAAAAGCTGCATTTTATGTACAAAATGGTTTAGGCTCTTATAAGTTTTATTTGGAATTATTTCTTATTTTTGCATGAGAAATTTTTGTGTATACTCCTCAGACTTATTTGAGAATCATTTTCAAAAGATTTTGAAGACTATAGTCCAAAATATTTTTACAAACATGTACATGCATTTGAAAATTATTTTGCAAAGGTTTTTCGAACAGTATAGATAGATTTTTCAAAATAATTTTACAACTATTTTTTCCAACCATTTGCAAACCGCTTTTCAAACATTTTTATTTCACTCAAAGAAAATAAATTTTGCAAACAAAAATATTTACAAAGGTTGAACACTTTTTACAAAATATTTTTCAAATAATTTTCAAAAGATTTTTTTCACAAGAAGAACATTTAGCACAAAGCATTTTTCATGATTTATTAATCAGTACGGACAAAAAGAGTCTGAGGAGCTCACAATCATCTTTTATTATCGTAATAGAAATACTTTTAACATTACTTCTAGCTCCAGGTAGTATTTTTATTTACAGTATGAGTTATAGCTTATAGTATATACATAGTATATACGACCCCCCTATACTTAGCTTGAGCTATGTCCCCATAGATCGGAGAGGAAAGAGAAGACATAACTCGTACTGAGTATAAACAAGTCTAAAGAATGAATAAATAAATAAATACATGAAAGAATGAATGCATAAGAATTTGACCGTCCCCCCTATACTTAGGATCAAATAATCCTAAGTATAGCAGACTGTACACAAAGCAGGGAGGGTCAAGGGTGGGAATAAACATATCGTACTCAGATTGTCTCCCTCTATACTTAGGGTAAAATATTCCTAAGTATAGACAAGAAGAGGAGACAATGGAGAGGATCCAAGAATAGAGAAACTCGGGGTGCACACCCCCATACTTAGGACAAAGTGCGTCCTAATTATAGAAGACTGTCAACAAGGGGAGACACCTTTTTTTGATAGAAAAAGAAGATAGAAAAGGAAAAGAAGAAAAGAAGAAAAAGAAGAAATCAGATGAATAGTTTTTGAGGTGCAGCGTCTGAATCTTTTGATGCTGACAATGTGGTGGATATCTCATCAAAGCGTAGAAGCTGGATGGATTCGTCAACGGCCAAGAAAGTATCCGGCTCGAGGTAAGGCTTCAAGAGTTGACCGTTGACGACGAATGGTTGTGCATCAGGAGACAATTCTGATACGGCAATACTTCCATTGTTATGCACTTCACGAACTCGGAATGGCCCTGTCCACTTACTCTTTAATGTGCCCGGGAAGATCCGTAATTTTGCATCAAATAACCACACCTTCTATCCAACTTCAAAGGTCTTTCGTCTGATGTGCCGGCCATGCCAGCGTTTCACCTTTTCCTTGTACATCAATGTGTTATCATATGCATAGTCTCGGAACTCCAAGAGTCTGTTCAGATCATCTTTTCTTTTCTGACCACTTTTCTGGGAGTCCAAATTGCACATGTTAATTGCCCATAAGGACTTGTGAATTAATTCGACGGGCAGATGGCACAGATTCCCATATACAAGACGATAGGGCGACATGCCCAAGGGAGACTTGTAGGCGGTTCTGTAAGCCCGGAGGACTGAGTCCAAGAGTTGAGACCAGTTCTGTCTTTCCGGCCTTACAAGTTTCTGAAGGATCGTCTTGATTTCTCTGTTTGACAATTCAGCCATGACATTGGTATGAGGATGATAAGGGGATGCGACATGATGGTCGATGCCGTACTCCTTCGTTAATTTCTTGACCTCTTTGTTAATGAAGTGGCTACCCCCATCTGATATTAGAATCTTCGGAATCCCAAACCGCGCAATGATGTTATCTCTCAAGAATCGGCACACTATCCGGCTGTCAGCAGCTCGAGCGGGAATAGCTTCAACCCAACGACTTACATAATCTATGGCAAGAAGGATGTGCTCAGAACCCTTATTGTTAGGGAAAGGCCCCATGAAATCAAGGCCCCATGCATCAAAAACATCTGCTATGTGAATGATCTTCAGAGGCATCAAATCTTTTGCAGTGAGTGTACCTTTCAATCTCTGACAGTCAATACATCGTTTGACAAATAATGTTGCATCCTTGAATAGTGTGGGCCACCATAAGCCACATTGAAGTATTTTAGCTGTCGTACGGTCTCCAGAGTGATGTCCACCAGATTCGAGCGAGTGACA
This sequence comes from Ottelia alismoides, assembly GCA_037367405.1. Classification (NCBI taxonomy): domain Eukaryota; kingdom Viridiplantae; phylum Streptophyta; class Magnoliopsida; order Alismatales; family Hydrocharitaceae; genus Ottelia; species Ottelia alismoides. Next base: position 8,333 of record JAZKJV010008137.1, on the reverse strand, counting down.
GTGCTCGAGGATACTATAATGCTCCTCCTGAGGTATGCACCTGCGCCATATACTCCTGAGTGATAAGCTCCTTCAGCTGATTGAAAGCAAGGAGAACCTGGTGATCGACATTGAGCTCAGTTTCCTTACATAAAAGCTCTGTTAAAGGTCGGGCGATGCGGCTAAAATCCTTGATGAATCGTTTGTAAAACCCCACATGCCCCAGGAATGACCTTACATTTTTGACTGACTAAGGTGGCTCTAGATTGGCAATAACATCCACCTTTGCCGGGTCGACTTCCATGCCACGTTTGGAAACGACATGACCCAGCACAATTCCTTCGGTGACCATGAAGTGGCTCTTTTCCCATGAAAGCACTAAATTGACTTCACGATATTTCTGAAGCACTCTGTCTAGGTGCCCGAGACAAGAATCAAACTATCACCGTAGACTGAGAAGTCGTCCATGAACACCTCAAAAAAACTGCCTACCATCTCGGTGAAAACTGCTAGCATGCATCTCTGGAATGTCGCAGGTGCGTTGCATAATCAAAAGGGCATTCTCCTGAAGGCGTAGGTGCCAAACGGGCAAGTGAAGGTAGTCTTCTCTTGATCTTCGGGAGCTACTACCACCTGGTTGTATCCAGAATACCCATCCAAAAAGCAGAAGAACTCCTTGCCTGCTAGTCTTTCCAAAACTTGATCAATGAATGGCAAGGGAAAGTGGTCCTTCTTAGTTGCTGCATTAAGACGGTGGTAGTCAACACACACCCGCCAGGATGTTGGTACACGAGTGGATATTTCCTCTCCTTTGTCAGCGGTAACCACGGTAAGCCCGGATTTCTTTGGAACTACATGCAGTGGGCTTACCTATTTTGAATCGGAGATGGGATAGATGAAGCCTGCGTCACACCATTTTGTGATATCTTTCATGACGACGTTCCGGAGGTTTGGATTCAGCCTTCTTTGGAATTCACAGGATGGCTTGGCATCTTCTTCCAGATAAATGTGGTGTGAACACAATGCTGGATTTATCCCATGGAGATCTGATACGCACCAACCAAGTGCCTTGCAGTTCTTATCTAGAACCTCGAGAAGTCGAGATTCCTGATCCGAGTTCAGCCTGCTGCTGATGATGACCGGATACATGTGTTCTTCACCCGCAAGGAAGGCATACTTCAGTCCTGCAGGAAGTGGCTTGAGTTTTGGTCCTGATCTGTCCAACTTGTTAGTCACTTCATACACTATACTGGAGGTGGGATGTACTTCATTGATGGAGCTACCATCCTCAGTATTATGTTGAGATCCTGATGATGTGCCGAACGGTTCTGTACTAGGCCCATTGTGTTCGGGCTGGAGTGAATCCTCGAAATCACATAGTTGTGCCAGCATCTGAGAGTCTGTCTCCCAAGAATCATCGGAGCATAGGTCAAATGTGCTTTCCAAGTCCTCCTCGAGAGTGAGGATTTCTCGGGTCCCTGAATCATCCAATGAAAGTGATGAGTCCCTGATCTCTGTAATAAAGTCACAGTTTGCTTCTGACACTGCATGGCTCTCATTAGTCGTGGCGTTTGGCTCTCTGATCATGTCTATAGTGTTCTGCTTGTTGTCCGAGCGGAAAGTGATCTTGTCGGACCCGTAGTCAACCATGGCACCTGAGGTACGCAAAAATGGTCGGCCAAGGATGATAAGGGTCTGGAGTAAGGGTGCGGGTGAGTCCATATCGAGGACCACGAAATCAACAGGGAATTGCATCTCCCGCACCTTCACCACAACGTCTTCTATCAGACCTTTAGGTTGCTTGGTGGATCGGTCAGCGAACTGAAGGATCATATGTGTTGGCTTGAGCGGACCTAGACCAAATTCTTGCATTAGGGATGAGGGCAAAAGGTTGATAGAAGATCCGCTGTCAAGGAGAGTACGCTCGAAGACCTGATCAAATATCTCACAACTGATAAGAGGTGCTCCTTTGTCTTTTTTCTTATATGGGAGATTGCTAATAGCTGCGACAGTGGCCATGGAAAGCACGTGCATCTCGAACTGATTGTGTTTGTTCTTGCGTGCTGGGCGACGCTTGCTGGTACATGCTTCTTTCAAACCTTTCTTCACAGCCGGCATATATTCCATGGCCTTCAGTAAGGGAATTTCAACAGTTAAGTTATCTATTATTTCCACAACTCCAGGATCAGACAATACACTTTTTCTTTTTGTAATTTTTTTGGATTTTTATATTACATTAGGAAAAGGAATATTTACATCACTAATAGGCAAAGTAGAGTTTTTATTTACATCAGAACTATCACCCACAAATTGTTGTACATCTGGACAACTACAAAAAGGAGTACAAGCTGGGTCTTGAGATAATGGTGTTGATGGGCGAGTAAAAAGTATTACGTTTGCTCCGTCAGCTGGAGAGGGATCGACTGCAGCTGGCTGCTCCTCCGATGCTGGCGCGACTTTGCTTCGGCTGCAAAATTCTTTTTTTTTTCTTTTTTGTTTTGCTGATTTTTTTGTAGTTTTTGCTGAGGGTGCTGGTGTCGCATGACTGCTGGAATGGCTCCTCCTTCTTCTTCCTCCTCACCCATCCCTGTAGCTGGCACAGCTGATGCAGAAGATGACGACTCACCTGGTTCTTTATTCTCCCCATTCTGGATAGCAGGCGGAGGCAAGGCCCTACCGCTCCTGAGAGTGACAGCATTAGAACAAATAATAATATCATTTTCTGACTCTACAGACGCAGACAAGACACACATTCTACCTGCTCTTTCTTTTTAAAGCTATTGGGGTTGGCCTCGACCTGAGCTGGGATAGTGGTCTTGGTGGCGGTCAGATCATTAAGCCTTTTGGTCATATCTGCTTGCCCTTTGACGAGTTGGGCCAAGCAGTCTATGGTCGGGTTCACAGGATTTGCCTCAGTAGATTCAGCATGCAGACCACGTTGTTGCTGCATGTGTTGGTGCTGAGGTTGTTGTTGGTGGTGTTGGGGTAGTACAGGAAGCTGAAGCTGATGGTAAGAGGAAGGGGGATACTATTGGTACTGCTGAGGTGGAGCGGCCGCATACTGATGAAAAGGCTGTGGCTGGCGGTACTGCGGCTGCTGATAATGCTGATTCTGCCTCCATTGATTTGCATATGAGGGAGGTTGTTGATACTGTGGCGGCGGCTGTGAGGACTGCCCAAATCGACCACCCTGAGGTTGGTGGTATTGTCGGTTGGCTGGTAGCTGACCCTGAGGTTGTCCCATAGGACGGGTCGGTTGTGCTTCATTGCTCCAAACCCCGTTGACTTCTTGAATCAGGGGTGGTGGTGGGAAGACTGGATCGGATCCTGATACAAACTCTGGTTGGTACACAATCATCTGCTGCTGCGGCTGGCCCTGGTCGGGCGCCTGCACGTAGTATACATGCTGGACTGCTGGTGGCTGCTGGCTCGGCTGAGGCTGATGTGGTGGTGGTAGATCATCCTTCTTCTCAGCTGGAGCATCTGATGGTGCTGCCGACTGGACAGAGTTGATGGTGCCCACCAGCAGTTCTAGTTGTTTGGTGATCTGATCTAGCTTGTCAAGATTTTGAGTCCTCTTCTCGATCACAGCAAGTTTTTCTAAGTCCTATGATCGTTTCTCGATGATATCAACCTTTGAGAGATGGCCCCCGATGATGCTGAGGTTGGAGCTCTCATCTCTCTCCGCCTCACGGGACGTTGCCATGTGCACTTGTTTTTGGAGGATCTGGGGCTGCTTTTGGTATGCTTTAGATGAAGAGAGGGTGACCTCTCCTTCGGCCATTTCTTCGAATATCTTCCAGACTACGTCTTCATCTTTGTTAAAGTGTGAAACCCCACATGCTGCGTCAACGAGCCTTTGGATCTCAATGTTCAGGCCCCCAAAGAAGTGTTGGACAAAGCTGGTCTTCGGGATCTCATGATGGGGGTATTTCTCCTGCAGATCTGTAAACCTCTCCCGCGCTTCGTGGATAGATTCATGGGCTCCTTGGGAGAAGTTGCTGATTTGTGCTCGCATCTGGTTGAGCTGACCGAGAGGGAAAAACTTGTGCAGGAAAGCTGACTTCAGTTCCTCCCAGGTTGTCACAACCTTCCCCGGATGGTTGACCCAATAAAGGGCCTTGTCTTGCAGGCTGAAGGGGAATGCCATCATTTTGACAATGTCCAAAGAGACATTAGGGTAGTGAGTAGTACGACAGATGTGTGAAAACTGTTGCAGGTGGATGTACGGCTCTTCACTGGTGTTTCCATGGAAAGATGGAAGAAGAGCGAGGAACTGGGGCTTCAGCTCAAAGTGAGCATGCACCGGTGGAATGATGATCCACTCGGTCATCTGGCTGTCTCCTGGATTATAGGTCTCCTTCAGTGTAGGTTTGGGTCTCCCATGTTCCGGTTCTTCCTCATCATACGGAGGATTACCACCTCCTCGTCATCCTCCTCCTCCGTCAGGTCTGTTCATTACATCATTCAGCATCTCCTGGAATGCAGTCTGTGCTAGGGCCTGCTCTATCAGCTGTTGTTGGATAGCTTGGATGGATGCCAACAATTGTGCATTAACCTGATTCTGATCAGGTATCTATCATTGCTCTGGCTGGGGTGGCTGCTGACTCTTGCCCTTTCCTTGAGGAGTCATGTCAGGGTCTGAGTCTGAAGAAATGAATTCCGAAATAGAATCCAGGGCTTGGTTTGTCTTCTATCTGCAGAATGAGAGAATCCTAATCAGACCACTCGTAATATTATTCAGTTGTCATGATGGATCTGGAATCAAGGTCAATCCCAGAATGTTATGAACGAAAAAGGATATGGATTGTGATCGACTTCCATTCACAACGGCAAAGGTGGGACAAAAGTGATCCCGGTTTATTGGGTGGTAAAAAGAAAGGTAGAAGACGAGGAGTCTGGAGATCGATCCGCAAAGTCCGGGTCGGGTTCTCGGGAATCGCCTCGAATTTATTGACGAAGTTGAGTCTATGGAATCGATGTGGGTGTCGGCGGGATCCTAACGGAAATCATCCATGGATCGACTTCGCGAAGCGAAAGGAGGATTGGATGTTGGAAGAATGATACGATGGTCAACGAGGAATAGAAAGGAGTGCAAAACAGTAGAGAGGCTCGACTGAGCAGTGGTCAAAGGAGAATGATACAACAAAATTTGCGCAAAGGCGCGTGACTTGATCTTTGAACCTTAATCTAGATCCATACAAACGCAATACAAAATCGGGTTCACCAACTCACGCCATGTGAAGCCGTGAAGGTTTGGCTACTTATTATCTTTTCAATTTTAGAGTTGTTATTTCAGACATATCTTTTAACAAGTCCTTAGCATGCTAACCCTATAGGAGAGAGAGTACTGCCAGAAAAGAATCACGTACTTGTCCTCCTCCTTTGTAACCTATAGTCTGTCTTTTTTGAGGTCCTTGTAACCCTTCCTGGATCCCTACTCAACCAAATAAATAGAGAGAGGAAGCCGATAGGCGAAACCAATACTTTGGTTCTCGCTCGGTACGGAATCACCCGTGAGCGTGCAAGAACCTACTCGGACGCAAACCGATGAGACAGACACCCCCGTGAAGGTGTGGCTTATGCTCAGTACTTCAGACCATGTCGATGTTCCACACAAGGCGGGAACACCATCGCTGACAAGGCCTTACTCAGTCACGTACGACAGAAGCGCCATTACTTCGGAAATCCAGGCGATACACAAGGCAGTTGCAGACTGGGATTTTGGCACATTCCTTATGGGAAGTGCCTCACTCATGGGAGTGGGGTTTTGGTCCCCCTCCGAAGATACCTGAAAACAATGAGGGCTTTATGAACCCAGTACAATGATGATCCATTATATTTTTTTAATTAAGGTCAAAGTTTATTTAGCAGTCCCATTGTTTTAGTTTTTGGGGTTTTCACTTTTTTTGAGTCTGTTTTCATACCAGCGCCTAACATTTTTGTAGATTTTCATTTATGTCCTAGGTGCTCAAAATCAGAGGGAGATAACAGAAAAGCCGTGCAAGTTGGTTCCATGATGGAAATCTCACCATTGAACCGAATGATGCATGCTGAGTTAGAGGACTTACAGTGCATCCCAGCTCTCTCCATGCGGTATGAAAAATAGAATTTTTAAACCTAACTACATGATGGTGTACAAGCAACAAAATCACCCTAAATATTAGCTGCTATTAATCGTGAAGAATCAATTAACTTTGACTAAATCCAGACATAAGAGACTATAGGAACATGCATTCTTATTAATGTGTGGACCTAGCTGCCGAGTCAAGCAACCTAAGTCTAGGGGCTCCATCCACACAAAACAAAATAAAGAAAAGCGGAAAGCTCAAAACTACAGGAAACAAAAAAAAGAAGGCGGAAAAACACGAAAAAGTCACGACAAGGCCCCCAGGTGAATAGACACCCGGGCACTGGACCTTGTTGTGAAGAGTAGAGTCCACATTATTACATGCCAAAATTGTCTCTCTCTCTCTCTCATAGAATTACATTTTTTACTAGTTAAGCCTCCTTCTTGCTTCCTTGGTGCTTGCTCCAGCTGGTCAATCAGGTGTGACCCTCCTTCATGCATGGCTGCACCGGCCTCCTAGAAGTTCGTCCTCGCATAGTGGACCCTCGCATCAAAGTTGCAAGAAAAAGGGAATTAGCACAAACAATCACAAAATATAAACAAAGGCAATAAATATTTACAGGCAATTCATGAATATTAGCAAAAGATCATGCAAATATTTACAACATGACAAACTAAAGTAAGCTACGCTCCTTGCTCCCCGGCAACGGTGCCATCTGATGGGGAAAAATCAAGGGTCGTATCGATCCACAAGAGGATCGATAGTCGATGCGATGACCGCTCAATAAATCTCATTCAAGCAGCAATTAACCCATAATCAAAATAAAGCAATGAAGTCCCCAAAAATGTGAACTAAAATTTATTAACTCTACCATAATGATGCATAGTGCGTAAATTTGTAGAGGTCGAACCACAGAGAAAAAACTGGTAGCCTATTATTATTTATATACAAGCTAGTCATGTGTGCACACAAATCTTTTTATGGGTTTTTTTTTATTTTAGATTTTTTATTTGATTTTTTGTTTTATAATTTTTATTTTATTTTTAGTTTTAATATTTTTTTGTTTTATCATAAGAATAGGGGGAGTGATGCGTACATTCACCCAACATCTTTTTATCGATTTCTTTTCATTGATCCCCTTGCTTGTTTCCTCTCTTGTTGATTTTCCCTGCTATACTTATGGACATTTTACCATAAGTATAGGGGGAGACAGACTAAGTTGTGATCTGTGTATTACCACCCTCGACCATCCCTACATGTAGATACAGTCTTCTATACTTTGGATTATTTGATCCTAAGAATAAGGGGGACAATCGACTTCTTATTTTATTTTTAAATTTAAATATTTTCTTAAGTTGAAAGTATTTTTGTTAGGTACAAGCTCTAAGCTATCATTTCGATCTTCAATTTCTTACATAAGATATCATTTTGCCAGTACTCATTGTTGGCTATGTTTTTCTCTATTATTACTGCACGTCACCATCTCTTCATATTCAAGAAATGAAATTAATGACTTTTAAATTCAGTTCCAAATTAGGGTCTGGTTTTGAGCAGCATACTGCTTTTTTATCAGTTGGAGCGATTGGATGGAAAGTAAAAACTGTGTATTTCTTCCCTATTTATTAAGTTAAAAATATTAGAAATATTAATTTTACGAAAAATGAATTTTCAAGTAATTTCCCCAATTTCCGGTCATTTGAGCAAAATCCCATCGAAATTCCACCGAATTTCTCTTTCCAAGCTTTACGAATGAAATTGAAATAAGATATTTAAGGCCTTGATAAGGAAATCTATGGCCTTAAGTAGAGTTCAAGAGTATGGTTTCAGAATCTCTCGAATTTGATGGAGTAGTATGGGTTCGTGAGATCGACTGCAGATCATTCATTGTTTGTTCAGAGGTCTCAAAGATGTACAGTTGTCATATCGATTTATATTGACGGTGTCATTGTTATAAGGGATGATGTGCAAGACATCAAGCAGCTAAGGATTTCCTTGATCAGTAGTTTGTAACCAAGGACCTTGACAGTCTATGTTACTTCCTTGGACAGGAGTTCTCCAAGAACCAGTAGGCCTTGTGATGACCCAAATGAAGTGCATTACAAATCTTCTCTCTAAAAGGGCATGGTAGATTGCAGGCATGCCACTGCTCCCATGGACCCAAGCATGAAGTTATATGATGATCCATTGAGCTCGTCGGGAAGCTCCTTTATGTGACCATCACCAGATCAGATATATAATTTGTAGTGAGTAGAGTGAGTCAGTTCATGGAACAAACTAGACAAG